>RJWH01001699.1:188215-326650 GCA_004363575.1 Solenodon paradoxus
AAAAAAAAAAAAAAAAAAAAAAAAAAAAGGAGGGGGGGGGAATTTTCAAAAATTACTGGCATGATAAATTGTATAGGACTATATACATACAACACATAAAGATACACAAGTTAAACCAGATAGAATCTGAATCTGTAAACTGTACCAATGTCTATTTCCTGGATTGGATATTGTAAGCTAGGTGATAGGGACAAAGGATCTCTGTATTATTTTTGCAACTTCTTACAAGTCTATAGCCATTTCAAAATTAAGGTGCGCCCTGGTGGAATAGCAGTTATGTCAATCAGCTCCAAAGGAACACAGGCCACATACCTCGGGGTTCAAGTCCTGGGAGATAACCAGTGTAAACAAATAAATAAAAATTCTTCCTATTCTCCCTGCCTGCCTGCCTGCCTGCTCACCTTCATTCCTGTCTTTCCTTTAAAATCAATAAATAAATGAAAAAAGATCTATTCAAAAGAAAAAATCTATTCCTGGATCAGTGAAGATGGTTCTTTAGATTTGATCAGTTGTCTAGAAACCAGTTTTAAATTGACCTGATGCTCTAAAGCACAAGAGTATAAAAGGATGACTCAGAAATACGAGATGGGATTAGAAATTTGAAATTGATGGGGTAAAATCTTTCTCCCTTCTAGTTAATTCAAGAAAACACACGTACATTTATAACATAAAGGACTTCTGACTAGAAATTTCCAATTTCCCAAAGGCTAGGCATTTTAAAGTCCAGCTTTCAAAGTCTCAGGGTCGAAAGGAATCTTCAAGAGCACTTCATCTACTCACTTTTAATACTTCAATTTTAACTTTTGAAAGAGTAAACGTGGCATGCCTTAGTGGAGAAGTGATTGGGTGTAGTCCATACACATCCCAATGTCCCATGTTCATGTCCCGGGACCAGTGGGAATGGCCAAGATGAACAACTAAACAGATGCTTCTTCCTCCTCTCTTTTCCTTCCTTCCTGCCTGCACCTTTCCTTTAAAAAAAAAAAAAAAATTTATCTTGAATTTATAGGGGAAAATTTCCTATTTTAAAACTGATCATTCAGAAAAATAATTCCTTATATACGAAGTGTTTAGTGTAGTATATATAACCTGTCAAGTTAGAGAAACCTGAGATCCAAAATCTTCTGCAGCTCTCTGTAGCTTTGGTCAGATTATTGAATTTGCAAGTCTCCTTTCCCTACTTTATAGATGTGGGTAACAGTACTACTGGTTCAAAGACCTGTTGTGAAAATGCAAAAAGGTAATACAAAGTCCACCAGATTCCAGTAATTCAAAGGCACACACAATGGTTGTTCTCTAATACACAATTAGTACAATCACAGTGAATACATTTTTTTTAAGAGAGACAGGAAATGTGTGACCTGGTTAGGTCAGTTGTCTAGAAGTACAGGTCACACACCGCTGGGTTCAAGTCTCGGGTCAAAGACAACCAATGTGAACAACTAAATTAAAAAAAAAATTCGTTTTTTTAGAGTGCTTCTTCCTCCTCTCTCTGCCTGGCTGCTCATCTTCATTCCTGCCTGTACCTTTCCTTTAAAAAAAAAAAGAGAAAGGAAGTGAGAGAAGGAATGAAAGGAAGGAATGAAAGACTTTTATTTTTGGTTGTCCAGTCATCAATACAAGTCCTTGGGTTTTACATGGTCTATTCTACCCCAGCAACCGGTTATACACCTGAACCCCCAGGGCGTGTAACTAAATATATTTTTAATTTGTATAACGAACTCAATATGCCTGTTTACTCCTCCAACATGGCAATAAAACTGAATGACTTTATTTAACAAGACTTGATTTTCTCCAATTATGTGGGATGATTTCTTCTTTTCATTCGTTCTTGTAATGCTGTATATACAGTTTTTGTATTTGGATACAGAAATATGCATGTTTTTGTTATTTTCTTGTTCTGTCACCAATTACTTACATGAATTCTTCTAAATTTATTTTTGGTTAATGATAATTCTGTTCTCCATATACATTCTAAAAAAAGGCAGTTGTTATTTTATTATACACATTTAACTGAACACAAGCTATTATTCTACTTAACATAAGCAGACACATTCTATATTGGATTTTAGTAAATCCAGGCAATTATTTAATTAACTTTAGTAATGGGCAAACACTAAAACAATTTGTCACCTGTCAAAAGAAAAATTTTTATCCTCCTTGGCAGGCCCTGGTGGAGTGGTGGTTAGGTCACTGCCTCCAGGCAAGCACAGTCCACATATATGCCAAGGTCCTGGTTCACATTCCAGGGTTAGGGAAAACAACTACACAAAAATAAATTAAAAATGTTTCTCCCAGTGCATCCTGGTGGCCTAGTGGTCTAGTACACACTGGGCGCAGCCCATATACATCCCAAGGTCTGAGGTTGGGGGCTGGGGGCAACGACCAAGATAAACTAAATAAAATAAAGTGCTTGTTCCTCCTCTCTTCCTGCTCACCTGCCTACTCACCTTCATTCCTGTCTGCACCTTTCCTTTAAAAAACAAAAAACATACTTTCCTTAGTAAGGGTCCAATTAAAACATGTTTAAGATAAATGGAGGCTCAAATTATTTTAAGATTTATTAAATTAAAATTTTTAATTTCAAGTCTACTTTTGTAAGAAATTGATCTATGGTTTTCTTTTCTTGTCTATGTCTAGTTTGGTTTCTGGGTAATATTTGCCTCATAGAATGAGTTGGGAAATGTTCTCCCTTCTTCTATTGTTTTTGGGAGTTTATGAAAGAATGGAGTTAATTCTTCTGGTAAGTATGTGGTAGAATTCACCAGTAAAGCCATTTGGGTCTGAGCTTTTGTTTGTGGGACTTTGACTAAATTAGGAAATTTCATTTCTAATTTCCTTAATCTCCACGAGAAATTATAACAGAAGAAACCCTAAAAAGGGATTATTTCTTTGATTCTTAATCACACTGAGGAATTTCTATTCCCAGTTTGTGTTGCCATCATGAAAAGGTATTGTGACTTGTCAAACACCTTTTCTGCATCTATCTACTGAGATGATCATACAAGCAGGGACTCAGAGCAAAGACTCAGAAGGTCACAACCCAGCATGCCCTTGTGGCTCAGACATTAAGTCTGCTGCTCTGCTCTAGGCCAAAGCCAAGATGAACTAAATAAATATGTCCTCCTCCTCTCTTCCTGCCTATTTACCTAACCTTCAATCTTATCTGCTTCCTTTTTCTTAAAAAAAAAAAAATCAGAATCCCTCACTGGCTACTTGGCATACTGAATGAATTACTAAACAAAAGGCCTCAGTTTCTTCATCTCTAAAATGAGACTAAAACTATCTAGTTCCTAGAGTTGTAGAAACAAAATGCATGTTAAGTGATTATAATAATGCCTGGCTTACCATATGTGCTCAACATTAGCAGTGATTTCTACTAAGCATTGTCTAGTGCTGGCATTTACATTTTAATGGTTTAAAACTGAGTTTTAATGCATATAAGGAACCCTTAAGTCTTAGATTAGAAAAGAACCATTTAAAAGGAATTTGATTCCAGTCAGAGATAAATAAATTTATCTTTTTACTACTATTTGTTACCTTCTGATTTTACTACATGTGCACCTAGTCAAAAAATAAAAACATTTTAAAGGAAAGGTACAAAAAATTCCAAGTAGTCTTGACTGTAAATTGCTCATCCATTTAAAAGTAGATCTATATTACCTTTACAGTTTTGATTTTTCTCAAGCACTTTCTTTTTTACTACAAACTAGTGAATACTCAAACATACTGAAAAGTCTCTAAAGTCTTTAAAGTAACAAAATTTCCCAAATGATTTTCACATCATGACTAAGCTTAATATAAAAGTATATCTGCTGGCAAGCACCAGGGGTTTAACAGTCTAGTCCACTGTCTCCATCTGGCATAGACTACATATATCCCAAGCACCAGGGTTCAAGTCCCAGGATGGGACAACCAAGGTGAACAACTAAAAATAAACGAATGTTTCTTCCTCTTCTATTCCTTCCTCCCTGCAGCTTTCCTAAAAAAAAAAAAAAAAAAAAAAAAAAAGGTTTTTAAGTAATCTGTTGGCACACCCCTGTGGCTCAGCGGCTAAGCTGCATGCCAGGTAAAGCCCAAGGAACGAATACAGACCAAGGGCCGTGGGAAGAAAAAAAAAATTTTTTTTTTGGAAAGGTGCTGGCAGAAATGAAGGTGAGTAGGCAGGTAGGCAGGAAGTGAGAGGAGGCAGAAGCACCTTTAATTTTTTTTTTTTCAGTTGTTCACACTGGTTGCTTCCGCCCCCAGGCCCACTGCTGAGCCCTAGAGTATGTGACTTGTTCCTTCTGAGGTGACTGACATAACTGCTGCTCCACCTGGGCGCTGTAGTTCACAAAGCATTTACCAGGACTTGCCTGACAAAGTTCTGCTGAAAGCTACTGAAGTTACAACTACACTCAGGTACTTTTCCTAGGCCTAGCTATGGGCTGCCAATTCTTTTATTTGCATATAACACTTTTCATAGTTTTGTGTTGATTTTATTTGTCCCTCCCAATAAACCCCCAATGGTTAAGGTACCCAGGAGACTTGTCATTTCCATTTCATAAAATGAAAACAAACATTTCATTAGATAATTACCATACTAGACCCAGAGTTCAAGTCTCATGAATCTATATTTCTGTTTACCAACTGTCACTTAATCTCAAACTATCTTGCAGGACCAAAGTGAACTCTAACTAAAAGGATGTAATATCCTGATTATCAATTTACCTCTGGTGGGCCTTGGAAGATAATGTGCTAGTTGAACTGCAGAGTTAAGATAGTAAAGTGGGGAGGGACACCCGACATCCATTTTCAGATAGGTTAGAAATTTTGTTGTGCAGCATTCACTCCAATAACCATAGTTCACTCTGGACTTCTGATTCAGTTACTGGGTTTCTTTGCTTGTGCACCCTAGATGGTGCAAAGGAAAACCCACACATTACTTTACCTCTGCTCCCAATATAATTGCAGCAAGTGTACAACACGAGTCTATTCATGACCCTCAAACAGTGCTGGTCAAAGACTGAGATGCAAAATGATTTTAAGATCAATAAAACTCTCTGAAAAAGAAAACTACTTTCTAAAAATTTAGCAAGATGTTTCATTTCCTAAATTAGAGGTAAACCGACAACTGTGGTTCACCTTTGTCCTTCCAAGTTTTAATATTCAGCTCAATTTAAGTTCCCTCAACGAGCAGTCACTTGAGTCATACCCAGCAATTAATCCACTGGATCCAGTTTCTTCGTTCCAGAGCCACAAAAACGTGACTTTAGGTCCCAGGAAACAGAACTTAACCGATTCAAGAGTTGGATGTCTACTGCAGTGGACCAAGAGCATACTGACAGTTTACTGCAATCATATCAAACAGTTAATATCTATCAAACTTTCCTGTTTTATTTCATGAACATTTCAATTCTAACCAACTCTTCTAAGTACTATTATTATATCCATTATTTGGAGAGAACAAGGGCACAAAGGGTAAGCAAATCACCTAAATTCACACTGCAACAAATGGTCGAGCCAGGGCTTTAACCTTAACTATTACACCAAAATTGCCTAGCCCTCAACCGTAACCCCAACATGATCATAAACTAATCTCATGACCTTGGGCCAGTCATTTCATAGCTCTGGGTCGTTGCCTCCACTATTAAAAGCACAGTGCTTTTCATATCTGGTAAATTTCTGACTGGATTACTCCCTACCCCAAAATAGGTGCAAATGTTAAGACTTAAGTGTTTCAACCACTGCGTATTCTAGCACATTCTATTTACTCTTCAGGGTGCTAGAGTCCAGTCTTCGCTTTGCAGTTTTATTTTCAAGCACTGAACCTGTAACACTAATCCTAAATACTTCCTCTCAGTTGGATATCACCGTTCATATTTGGGGTACCGAGTAGGCCCAATCCCACTTCAGACCTTTACGTACTTACCCCAGCCCACCTCGCCGCTCCCCAGGGGGGGGCCGGCAAAAGGCCTAAGAAAGCACTAGAGGCAAAGCCTAAGAAGTTCGTTTTCTCAGAGGTAAAGGGAAGCTCTAGGGCACCTGCCACGCTTCCCGACCCCGGCGGTGCCGCCTGGGCCTAACTCCCCAACCCAAGGGGCCCAAATTCTGGCCTCCCGCTCACGGCCCGCGCTTCAACCCGGGTCTGGGTCGAGACACCCAGCCCGACACCTCAGCCTAGGCCACGCCCGGCCCCTCCGCCGCGGCGCCGCGCACCTTGACCCCCCCCACCCCCACCCCGGGGTCCTCACAGGCCCGAGGACACGCGCAGGCTTCCAGTCTCACCACGAGCCTCCTGGGGACCGCCGGCGGCGCACGCGCCTCCTGCCACCTGCACACCCGGCCCGCGCTGCAGTGGAGACAGCAGCAGAGGCGGCTCGACCGTCACGTGCCGCAGATCGAAGAGGCCTCCGCTATCACCGCCGCCGCGCGAGCGAGCCCCACCGCACGAAGCCCGGCCCTGCGCCCGCCCCTCGTTCCTGAGTAGCCACGGCCAGCGCCAAGTCCCGCCCCTCCGCGTAAGTTTCGGGATTCGGTTAGTCGGTAAGTCCGTCGCTCTAGGTACCTTTCCATACGCCCCCTAGGGCTATTCTTCGTGGAGAGTAGTGATTGGCTGGGAGTTAGGCAGGAAGTGGCTGTTGGTTGGGAGGGAGGGGAAGGGGCGGGCCACGACAGAATCCGGAACCGCGGTCGCGCGCTCCCTGGGGCGGGGCCGGCCAGGCCGGCGTTCTCGCGCCTCGTTGCTGTGGTGACTTTGCGGGCCATATGCCCGCCGTTAGCCCTCAGACGCTTAAACCCGGAACTCCGGACGTGCACCCCCTTTCCTTTGCTGAGGTGCCAAATGACAGCAGGCAAAAGGGGTGGGAGGGCAGGTGGCCCATTAGGAAGGGCCAGTTACCCAATGCAGCCAGTGCTGGATCCCGACAGAGCGCAGGTGGAGCCCGGCACTGGCTGCCTCGGCCTGGAGTCAACCTCACAGAACTCTGAAACAGGCGCCACTTTTGCTGCAGAGTCATCACTCTGAGTCCAGCAGCCTGTGGCCACCTCGTTGCCTAACATAAAATACGATCTAAAATACTGTTATCCGAGGTTATTTCAACTTTGAATTTGTGATGTTTCTTGAAGTTAGTTTAGACAGAATGGCACAGAAGACACACGACAGGATTGGGGGAGGGGGGAATGGTGTGATGGAAAAATGTAAAACATTACAGTTTTTGTAACCCATTTTTAGCACATCTTCAGTTTTCAATATGCTGAGACCCTAAGCAAATAGAAAATAGCCACAGCTTTTCTAGAACTTTTTAGGCTCTGGTCTCTGTCTCCCATTTGTTTGGACACTCAAAGGGTGGATGTTTGCATGAGTTTAGTATTCTCCAACTCTCAGGCCCCAAATTTGTGTTGGATGATTTTTCTTTCCTGGGGAAGTGGATATTTATGCAGAATAATATTCTGGATGCCACATGTTCCAAACAATGAGCTTAAAATATAGTTACAGGAACTGTATAAGTGAGCAAAAGAACTAGTTCAGCAAGGTAAATGCTAAAAGGTTGTGATACTGAAGCCAATGTAATGGGGGTTTGAATTGAGAAGAAATGTTTTCTTCCAGAAAGACAGGGAGAGAGATAAGATATGCAGGCTTTCTATAAGAGGAAAGTTGGGAGAAAGGCTTCTTTAGAGGACAGCATATACAAAGGTAGCAAAGCATTCATTGTGTGTGTGGAGACAGAGTATGAAGGTATTTTGGCTAGAAAAAGGTGTTCATGAAAGGGTTTGGGTGGGAGAGGGGAGACTAAGATCAGGCCTTGAAGATCTAGCCTAAAGGTCTTTTATAGGGATATGGTTTAGATTTTAGATTTAGGTCATGATTTAGATATTTAAGGAAGCTTTCTTTTAATATTATTCCAGGGAGAAGGAAAGAGACTAGCAGCTATGAAGGCTATTAGGAAGCCACTACTTGCATTGGTTAAAGGGTAGGGTTAGAGACTGAAGAGTTTATGGAAACAAAGGCATTAAATGTTTATGCTGAAGAAAAGCCCATTGGACTCAGGGTCAGGGAAAGAGAGAACCAAAGCCAACCAGTGTGAGGTGAAAGTAGAGAGCCCTACCTCCGCCCTGATCCGCCCCCCCCCCCCCCCCTTTCTGTAAGAGGGAATTCAAGCTTGCTAATCCTAGGGATCCAGGGTCTGGGCCTAAAACAGCAGGAATGGAGATCCTGCTGAGGATCCTGCAAGAGATTTTCCAGCTAAAGCATAAAGTTCTTTAAAGAAGGAAGCTGAAGACAAATCTCTGAAAAATTAGATCTCGTTTCTCCAAAGTTTGAAAACAGTTACTGTTTATCGACTGACCAGATCACACACACAAAAAAAATCATGGCAGACATGTCAGTTCATCCTCCTAGTAAGTTCATGGATCTGGTCTTCCTTAAGTTTAGCATTTCTGCCTTCTACAAAATGGGTGGTTTTTTTCTTCACTCTACTTCTTGGAAAGATAAATTTGACAGAAAGGTGACAGAAGTTGTTTGTTGCTTTGAAGCATTTCCCAGAAATATAGATGTCATGAATCAGATCCTCCATGCAGATGATGCCATATTTACCAAGGGATGGAACAATCAATTTTTTGACAGGGTAATTTGCTCCTTATTGATTTTGCCATAACCACACTTGTGTATCAATTCCTGTTCTGACTCCACATTTGGGTATCCCCATGGAATATATGGTTCCACAATCCTTAGCATTGTTAATTGAAATCTTGAGCTTAACAATGATGCCATCGAGCAATCACTGAAAGTTAAGAAACTGCAATGAATACCTGTCTGATCTTTGGGCTCAGACCATTTATACCTGTGATTCTGATAGAGAATGTTCATGTAGGTCTCCCACTTTTCTTGCCAACCTCACCATCTGAATCTAAGATCTTGCCATCTGCCTGTATACCTTGTGACAGTGCTTAACTCTTTCATAGGTAAGCTTCCCCTGTGCTATTTGGAGGATCTTTTATATAAACTTCTTTCTCTGGGATTTGATTATCGACTTTGCAAAATTACTCCACTCTTCCTTGAGGAGTTGCCTTTTTCTCCTCTTCTGTACCCTCAATGATTCCAGTCTGAAAAGGGCATGAGATCTGCTTGATCATTCAAAAGTTTTTTTGAGGTATTAAGGTTTTTAATTAAAAGAAATAATCATGTTATAGTTTTTAGGTGTGGGAAACTGGATTGAATGTATTTTTTGATCTTGTGATATAATCTGGAAAATAGTTTTCAAAATAAATCATTTATATCCATTTTTAAACTTTGGTCCAGGAATTTTACTCCTGAGAATATACCTGTGTCAATAGAGATAGAAAAAAATATGCCTATCTGCATACTATATTTATGTTTAA
Organism: Solenodon paradoxus; assembly: GCA_004363575.1. Classification (NCBI taxonomy): domain Eukaryota; kingdom Metazoa; phylum Chordata; class Mammalia; order Eulipotyphla; family Solenodontidae; genus Solenodon; species Solenodon paradoxus. The sequence continues at coordinate 197,576 of RJWH01001699.1, forward strand.
AAATATACACAGTGATGTGTATTGCAGCATTATTTATAATACCCGAATCTTAGAAACAAATCAACTTACCATCATAGAGAACTGGTTAAATAAAATATAGGTCATCCATATAATAGTTCTGCCCCATTGGAAAGCATGTGGTAAACGTACTGAGATGAAATGATTGCCAAGATTGTTATATGAAAAAGCACTAAATAGAGTATATTTCCTCTCATGTTACAAAAAGATATATATTCTCATAAATATAAGCTTGAACAATCTACTGGAAGAGGCATAAGAAAGTAAAAATGATTGATGCTAAAGGGGATGTGAGACTGTGGAAAGGAGAATTTTTTTTAACATACATATATTATTTTTTCAATATAGAATCATATAAATTTCTGGTTTTGTGCTTAGTTTTTTAAAAGAGAAGTTATATTAAAAACCAAAAATAAGTGCACCTTGGTACAGTAGCTGTTAGGTCCACCACCTCTGGCAGAGCACAGTCTACATCTCAAGGATATGGATTCACATCCCAGGGTCAGGGGACAACCAAGATGTACAACTGAAAAATTAAAATTAAAAAAGTACTTCTTCCTCCTCTCCCTGCCTGCCTGCCTGCTTGCCTATTCACCTTCATTGCTGCTTACACCTTTTCTTTAAAAACAAAAACCATAAACAAAATTGTTGACCAATTTGTCCTTCCTATACTGCTGTTTCTTACAGCTTGCACTGGCCCTCATTCCACCCTAAAGCTGCCCTTATCTTCACTCATCCCCACCTTCCTTTGCTTGAGAGAGAAACTGGACATATAGCCAGAGGGAGTGCCCTGCATCCTCATTTGGACCTTGATTACTGGTTAGACAGGTAATGGTTTTTTCTCTGTACTGACAATAACCTGGCCTTGTCAAATTCATAGTCAAAAAATATTATGTTAACTGAAGTTTATTATGAGATTAATTTTTCACACTTATTGACATATTTCTTACCTTGTGAATTGTCATTTGTCCATTTTTCTCTTCCAGATTTTATCTTTTTCATGTTTGAAAGAAAATTATACATTAGGATATTACATTACCTATTATAATGATTGTTTCTTCCAGTTTAAGAGCTTTTCATTTGGGGCTCTTTTTGGTTATCAGGAATAGAAATATATTGAAACTATTGCAAAGTACCAGACGAGATCAAAGAAACGTTTTAGAGTGTGAATTCTTTTATAATTGTTTTATTCAGCCGGCGATTATGGGGGTTAATAACCCAAATCACAGTGGTCCCAAACATGCACTGCTCAGGGCTTATACAGGCATACAGAGTGGCACAGAGAACAAAGGCAGTTAATAATTCTTGACATGAAATCAGGTTCCCATGTACCTAACATTTTTAACAATTTTTTTGTTATCTGAAACCCCTCTTTTACAACCCTCCTTAGTCTGCGTGGTGCCAGAAATGCCCCTATATCAATTTTAAGGTATCCGGGGTGTCACAGAAGCAGAGAGAGAGAGCCACCAAGTTAAATTTATTGTCTAAGGTGTTTTACGACCAGGGAGCACCCTCCAGCACAGTGTCGTAAACTTCCCTGGGTCGCAGGGCTGAGCTTTGTGAGGTAAGGATGTGAACTTGAAGTCTTTTTTTAGTTCCCTGCTTCAAAACAAATTCCAGGAAAGTACATGGAATGTCAAAGAAATCAGGGAGAGGAAAAGGATTACTGTCTAGCCCAATGTCCTGAGGAGCTGGGAATTGGCACAGAGGTTGCTCTTCCATGCTCTCAGAACCATGGACTCCATATATCTGCTCACCCTCCTCCTTCCTTCACCAGGCATTTCCACTCACTCTGTTTGAACTTGCCTTTACGCACTGGCTCCTCACCCCCAGGACAAACTGGAGTTCTCTGTGGATTTGGACTAGCACATCCCCAAGCTCTTCTGCAGCTGTGGAATCTCTCCCAAGTGCTAAAACACAGTAGGCAATTGTGTCCTCTGGTTCTGGTCACCCTCAGAGCCCTGATCTCCCTGCTATAGTCTCAATGAATTGCTTTCTTTGACTGTTCCTCAGCCACTGTTACAGAAACTTCCTGTTGGATTTGCATCTCCTGTTTCCTTAATCCCTAGAACACACATTAAAAAAATTCAGCATTGGTGCTGTGGAGTAGTGGTTGGGTCAATTGCCTCTGAAGGAGTGTGGGCCACATACCCCTGGGTATGAGTCCCAGGTCCCCAGAGAAACAATCAGTGTGAACAACTAGATAAAAATAAAATGCTTCTTCCTCCTCTCTCTTCCTGTCTGCCTACTCACCTTCATCCTTGCCTTTATCTAAATAATAAATTAAAATTCAGTTTTATTGCACAGTTCCATTATTTTGATAAATGTCAGCGCACACCATGTAACCACTATGTAATAAAGTTATAGAACATAGTCATTACTCTAAAAGTTTCCTCTTAAATTCCTCACAACAAATAGGTTTCTCCTACAACACCAGTTGTGATATCTTTTTTTGACACCGCTTCTGTCAGTTCTGACGCTAACCACCCAGAGTTCGCATCACTCTGTGGGTTTCAGGGCTCAGTCCCATAAGACTGCCTCCACTTCAGATGTCAGCTGTTAACGAGATGTCCCGGCTACCCACATATGTCTGCTTGCCTGATTACAAATTCAGGAGTTCCCAGGACTCCTCCCCTTTAGGTTGAATAATTCAGTGGAACTAAATTCAGAGCTCAGGAAAGTGCTTTACTTACTGCTACTAGTTATTAGGAAGGATACAACTTGGGAACATCTAAATGGAAGAGACATACTATGGACTCATAGGACATACTATGTGGGGGTTTGAGAGGAGGAGGATGGGTACAGGGAGCTTCCATGCTCTCTGGCCCTTGGCCCTTAGCCCTTCGTGTGTTGACTAAGCTGAACACTATTGTATAGCAGTTCCATTAGTAAGCATAATTGATTAAACTAATGCGGGAGGGTGAGACACTGATGGGATACTGGGTTTGTCCAGAAAGAATTCATGGGGAGTGCCTTTTGGTCAGGAACACACAAGTTTATTAAAAGCAGAAATAGCGAGTTGAAGTGCCCTGCAGGACGGGAAAGCTACATCCAGCGAATGCACACATGTGGGCCCGACCAGTGCTTCCTGCCTCTCACTCAGGCAAGTTGGATTCTTAAGTATATATGAGGGGTGGGGGTTTCTTCCCTCGTGGGTGTGTCCAGGTTACCTGTATTTAGGGGTGTGTCCTAAACTCAAGTTGCTAAGGTGGGATCCTTCTTGAGGGTCTCTGCTCTTAGAAGTCTCAGGTTTTGCCTGTTAGTTTTCTACTTATACATCTGCATATCGCCCTATAGATTTTAAGCTATGCTGTCCCTGCATTAAAATCACTGACCATTCAGTCCCCAGCCCTCCCACCTCCCTAGGGGTCAAGGGTACAGTTCAGAGTTCCAGCTCTCTCATCAGTAGGTTGGATTCCTCTTGCAACTATCCCCTATCCTAATGCTTTTATCAATAGCCTATTAGAATACACTCAGGTGTAGTTGAAAGCGACTCTTCATGAATAAAAGAAAGACATTTCTATCACTCAGGAAATTCTAAGATTATAGGAACTCTGTGCCAGGAAGCAAGAACAAAGACCAAATTTATTTTTGTTATACCTACAGTTCCCTATAAACTCATTCTCAGAGTCTATTCCCATCGCGAGCCTCAGGAAAAAAATGATGTTTTCTGACATAGGTATGTCTTCCCCTAGAGCTTCAAATAAGTGGAATCATATAGTTTATAGTATTTTGTGTCAGGCCTCTTTCACTCAAATAGTGTTTTGAGATCCCTATCTGTAGTGTAACATTTGCTAGTAATTTGCTCCTTTTAATTAGTGAGTAGTATTCTATCGTATGAATATGCCACTGTTTAACAGAATAGACCGTTTTTTGGTTCTGATTGGAACATATCAGAACAACCTATTTGTTCCAGTAGGAAACAGACACCTGGAATGTTTCCACTTTGGAGCTATAGGATATGAAACTGTTGTGGACATGGGGTACAACTCTTAGTATAGACAGGTTTTAATGTTCTCTTTCTTAATTTTTAAGAGGAAGGCAGGCAGGTAGAAATGAAGGCAGTCAGAAAGAGAGGAGGAAGAAATATTTTATTTTGTTGGTCATTTTACTTGCCCTCCCCTCACCCACTGCCTTGACTCTGAGTCCTGGGCCTGTATGTGATCTGTGCCCCAGGCATGGCCTTAACACCTCAGCCACAAGGGTATGCCTTTGTTTTCTCTTCATAATCTACCACTTCTTTTTTTCTTGGTTTAACTCCTTAGTTGGGAGTTACATCTTCCTATTCTTTGCTAAAACTGCAGTACTTTTTGTTTTGAAATCTTGCGTATCTGGAAATGTCTTTGTTCTACTCCCACAGATTTTTAAACTTTATTGGAATATAACTTATATGTCTGCCTATTATAAGTTAATAATTTTAGTAAATTTATAGAATCGTGCAACCATTATCACAATCTAATTTTAGAATGTCTCCGTTACCAAAAAGTTCCTTGGTGTTCATTTGCAGTCAACTCTCAGCCAACCCTAGGCAATTAGTGAACTACTGTCTCCCTCTATTGATTTCCGTTTGATATTTCATATAAATGGAATAATGCAATCTATAATCATTTATATATGACTTCTCTCACTTAGCATGTTTTTGTAGTTCATGTTGTAACAGGTATCAATAATTAATTCCTTTTTATTGATAAAGGATATTCCATTGCATGGAGTCACATTTTGCAATAACAATAGTAAAGACTGGATCAGGCAAGAATCACCAATGGATACTAAACCTAGTGAGGAATTTTGATGAGGTACGTGATATTTACAAGGTCTTAAATTGTCTACCCACTGTTGAGAACGTTCCTTTGCACTGCAATCCCTGTCCCTAGATGGAATCCTGTGCTGGCAGGACAAACATGCAATAGAGGACAACAAACGAAATAGAAACAGGGTCAATTGAAGTATCATGTTAATAGAAATTCATAAAGCTGATAACCATTGTGCTTATGTAAAATAATATATACCAAAGTAGTCAGTGAAAGGCTATAATGTACATAAATGGTTCAGAAGTGATACAGCAAATGGAGCAAAATGCTGACTATAGAGGAATCTGGATAAATGGTAAATAGGTGTTCCTCGTACAGTTTTAAATTTACAACTTTTAAAATTTGAAATTAGGGGAGAAATGGTGGCAGAACCCACTGGGCAATGGTGAAGAACACTTGGTGATTTGGTGGAGGGCTGGGTGTGTTGACATACATATGAATAATGGGGAATCTTTACATGAGTTTATTTTAATGTGCAAAAATAAAAGTAATTAAAAAAATCTGAAGTTAACACCACATAAGTTAAAAAAAAAAAGCAGGCACACTATGGTGGCCTAGTAGTAAGTCCTCTGTCTGGCACAGTCCTCACACATCCCAAGGACCTGGGTCTGGAGGAACAATCAAGGTGAACAACTAAATAAAATAAATCAAATGTTCAAATGTTCCCTCTCTTGGAACACCCTGGTGTAGTAGTAGTTTGGTCAGCTAACTTTGCCTGATGCAGTCCATATATATGGACCCATCATGTCCCAGGGCCAGGATGAATAACCAAGATGAATAAAATGAAATAAAGTGCTTCTTTCTCTTCTCTCATCTTACCTGCCTGCCTTTGCTCACCTTTGTTCCTACCTATGCCTTTCCTTAAACAAAAAAATAGAATAAAATAAAAAGCCAGGTTCTCAGAACTCAAGACAACTGTCCAGTCTGTTTTGGAAGTTAAAGACCCCCAAAAATATTGTTTTCTGTAGAAACTTTCAGAATTTCACTTACATAATAGATATCTGTGTAAAAAGGAATTATTCAGCACAAACTATATATGTGCTAATGTTTCAAAATATTAACTCACCACACAATCTTGTTTAAATGTCTACATAAATAAACCACTATACATTAATTTACAGCTCTCATACAAATATAAAACCATAATGAATTTATATATTACCTATACAACAAAAAATTCAAAAGTGATTTTTTTAAAACATTTATTTATTTTACTTAGTTGTTCATCTTGGTTGTTCTCCTGACACCAAGTCCTTAGGATGTCTGTGGACTGTCGGGTGGCCTTATCCACTAGGCCACCAGGGCAAACCTAAAGTAGCATTTAAATAGGACAACAAAAATATGTTTTTCTGCTAGAAAGTGTTATTTGACCTGTGATCTGGTCCTAGCGCCCTAATGCAAACATTCCGGAGTCCAGCTGGAATGGCCATCACTGTGCTGGGCCACAATGTTTATTCTCAGCCTACTTTTTTTCAGTTTTATAACTTTGACAGTGCTTAGTTTTCACCCACATTGACTGTCATTTTTTAAAAGGAAAGGTGCAGACAGGAATGAATGTGAGTAGGCAGGCAGACAGGAAGAGCAGGGAGGAAGAAGCATTTTTATTTCATTCTTATTTAGTGTTTTACACTGGTTATTTCCCCGCTAGACCTGGGACTCGACATGAGGGTAATAGACCTAACATGTTACTCCACCAGGGCACTCCCAATTTTCTTTTTTTAAGGAAAATTGCAGGCAGGAATTAAGGTGAACAGAGGTAGGCAGGCAGGGAGAGGAGAAAGAAGCACTTGCAGTTGTTTATCTTGGTTGTTCTCCCTGACCCAGGACAGGAACCTGGGTCCTTGTGATGTATGTGAATTCTGCTCCTTGAAGGCAGCTGACCAAACTGCTGTTTCAACAGGGTGCTCCAAAAGAAGTATTTTATTTATTTTTACTTAGTTGTTCATCATCTTGGTTGTCTCCCAACCCTGGGTCGTGAACGTAGGTCCTTAGGATGTATGTGGACTACTCCTGGTAAAATTAACGACTAGGCCACCAGAGTGCACCCAAATGCAGATTTAAAATTTATTTTTAAGTTTTATTAACACAGAAAACTTAGTGTTGATTCAGGAAAATATGTGGCTAACAGATTATCTTAGAAGCCTTCTGAAGTTGCCAGGGGGGAAAACAAGACCTTGCTTTCTTGGTTGTGGGAGTATTTTAATTAGCGGCCAAGAGAAGGGATCACTGACATTCACAGTCACTAGTCACTATGGCATTGACCTGTGGTGTAGGGAAATGAAATTCCATTTTAGGTCCTTCTGTCTCCTAGGTGCCATCAAAATGAATCTTTGTCCTTAAATTTAGATCTGTTGGGACCTGGCACTCCATTCCCCACAGGTTCTGAATCTGGTCTTTTCAGTGAGGACACTAAGATGGAATCCCTCAAATTTTGAATATGGATTTGCAAATTCTGCAGTTTTCATTGAATTTCTTCAAAATCAAGGTCTTCCTGTGAAAGGAATTAACATGTAATATGGACATTGTTCCTCATCTCTCTAAACTTTCCCTATTCAGTTAATCAATTACAGACTTTCCTTGGGTTTTATAGCTTTCTCTTTTTCATAATCCATAGAATTAAGGGAAACTGAAAGTTGTTGGATACCATTCCTGATGGTCATCCGTAAGGTGATGGTCCTGCCTGAAATATCATGACTGTTACTGAAAATTAGCTTCAGTTACACAGATGGCATGTGGGGAAAGACAATGAACCACTACCTTGGTTAAAATATTCCTGGGTTGGCACACCCTGGTGGCTCGGGTTTTGGGTCATGCCTAGGGAACAGTCCACATACACCCAAAGACCTGGCCAGGGATTGGGGGGCAGGACAACTAAAAATGAACAGCTAAATAAATAAGATGCTTCTTCCTTCTCTCTCCTTCTTCCTGCCTGCTGCATATCTGCCTTTCTTTCTCTTTAAATGGAAAAAAAAAATTCCAGGATTGGTATGCACTGATGGCTTGGGCATTAAGCCAGTGGCTAGAGCGTGGACCACGTGAAGCCCAAGGATTAGGTCACAGCCCAGGGCCAGTGGGGAAATTAAAAATGAACAAATAAAAATGCTTCTTCCTCATCCCTTCCTTCCTGCCAGCCTACCTACCTTCACTCCTCTTTTTTAAGTATTCAATTGCAGTAACTTCGCTTTACAAATTAAAACTCACATGTGTAAGTTCTCCATATGTGTGATTTCCCCACTCTTCAGTTATTTATAAACATACCCTGCCCTCCACCAAATCATCAAGTGTTCTTCACTTGTGCAGTGTTAGATGCCCCACACTCCCCAATGCATTCCCTATTGGTAACCTCAGTTCTATTGCAAGTATTCAAGGGTTGGTTTTGTTTCACCTGTTCCCTTGTTTTGTCTATTCACGTTCCACGTACGAGTGAGGTCATCTGGTATCTATCTTTCTTCTTTTGACTTATTTCACTTAACATAATGCTTCCTCTTAAAATTTCTGGGTTAAAATATTTCTGGATTCCATGACCATCAGACAACCTTTTGAGGACTGATTTCAGGTCTCAAGTGTACTGATGACAGGGTTTATTTGTGGAAACTGACATTCTAATTCAAAGGACCATAAAAGCCAAAGCAATCCTGAAAGATTATTGTTGGAAGGTTTACACTAACAGGTACCAAAATCACTGCAAGTTAAAATAATTAAGAAAAAATGGGAATGTCCTGATGACCCTGATGGTTTAAACGAGGCACAGTCCACGTGCATTCCAAGGACCCCAGTTCAAGACCCAGGGATGGGGAAACAACCAAGATGAACACCTATTAAAAATAAAATAAGGTGCTGCCTCCTCCTCTCTCTCTTTCTTCCTGCCTGCCTGCCTACTCACCTTTATTCCAGCCTATACTTTTCCTCTAAAAACCAAAAACCAAAACAAACAAACAAATATATATATATGGTTTTGGTACAAGAATAGAAGAAATGGAAGCAAACATAGAACCCAGAAAAGTACATATACAAAATCAAATTATGAATAAGACATAAGTACAAGTGGTATATATATATATATATATATATACACACAAAATTTCAAAAAATGGCACAGGGTCAATTTAACATCTCTATAAAAAAATCCTACCTCATGCTATGAAAAAAATTAAGTTAAAGGGAGCACAAACTATAATGCTAAAACCATAAAATTTCTAGTTTGGCAAAGAGTCCTTAAATATGACACAAAAAGCATGAATTATAAAAGAAAAATTGATAAATTGGACTTTATCAAAATGTAAAAGCTTTTACTCTAAAAAGTAAGCCACAGGTAAAGAATATTTTCAAAGGACTTTTATCTTGCATTAAAAATTTCTTGATGAGCCCTAATAGGGTGGTAGTTTGGTCCACTGCCTCCCTCTGGCACAAAGCACATATATCCCAAAGACATGGGTGTCTGTCCCAAAGCTGAGGGGAATGACCAAGATGAACAACTAAATAAAAATAAAATTAAAAACTTTCTCCCGCCTCTCCCCTTCTGTCTACACCTTTCCTGCAAAAATAAAAACAAAAAACAAAAAATTCCTTATGCTCAGTAGACAATCCAGTTAAGTTTAAAAAGGACAAGACTTGAACTTCACCAAAAAAGTATCAAATAAGCATATGAAAACACTCACTGTCATTAGCTATTAGAGAAATTAAAATTAAAACCACAATTTAGACACATCCAGAAGAATAAAATTAAGAAGGCTTATCATACCTAATAGTGGCAAATAGAGAAGGAACAAACGATTTTTCAGTACTGGTGGAGATGTGGTATAAACATTCTGGAAAAGCTTAGTAGTTTTATAAAAAGATAGGATACAGCCCTTCAAATCCTGGGTAATTTTCCTTTTTCTTTTTTTTAAGGAATGGTGCAGGGAGGAATGAAGACAAATAAGCACGCAGGCATAAGAGAGAGGAAGAGGAAACATTTTTTAGTTTATCTTGATTGTTCCCCAGGGGCACCAGGTCTTGCACCGGGGGGATGTGTGGCCACCAGGATGCATCTCCTAGGTATTTTTTCAAAAAGAAATGAAAGCACACGCATTGGTTAAAGATTTGTACACAGATGTTCACAGTAGTTTCATTTGTAATAGCCTCCAACCTGGAAGCAAGTGAAATTTCCATTAAATTTGTTGAATGGAAAGACAAATCATGGCATTTTCATACAATGGAATACTACTCGTCAATACAAAGAAATGAATTGTTGATAAATATGACATGGATGTATCTCAAAATAATTATGCTGAAAGAAGCCTATGTGGAGAATAAAGAGTATATACTAAATTTCATTTGCATAAAATTCTAAAAAATGCAAATTAGTTTATAGGGATGGGAGCAGAGGGACTTCTGAAGGCATTGGACACCTACATTATTTTGCTTTGGGTTAACTATTTGATGGGTAAAAACATCAAAACATCACTTTGTAAATTATAAAAACATATAGTTTATCTTCAATGATATCACTATAAAACTGTTAGAATTTCTCAGATGGTTATCAACTGGCTCTGCACAGCCTGTGAGCTTCTTTGGAGCTGGCCCTAGCCCTTGCAGGACCATCAGGTGGATGGATTAACTGGGAGGCCTCCAGAAGAGGACTTTGGGGTCAGGAATGTTAAGTAGAGGTGATGGCAGAAGGTAACAGGTGGGGCAGTGGGGCAGTGACTTCATTTCTTTCCACTGCTTCAACACAGTGTGTTGTTTTTCAAACAATCCCAACTTTTTCCTTCCTGTAGCTGGGTTTGCAGTTTGATTCAGGTCTTCATTGGGCATCAGGTCTAAATTGGCTCCTACCCCTCCCCTATCCTCAAGTCATTTTCTGCTTTTCTCTATTTTCTTCATTGCTAATATCACAACCAGAAATTCTTAATCATTCAATTATTTTCTTCCTTTTTATCTATTCTCTTCCTCCCTCTATTCTGTTGGCACTTCATTGATCCCCTTTTAGTGGTGGTGCACTCACCCCATAGGTGCTTTTATTGTTGGTTGATAACTCACAGCTGCCCCTGCCAAAGACTGACTGAAATGGAGTGGGTGTGGTGAGGGGGGGAGGGTACTTACAAGTGACTGGCTTTCTTGTAGTAAGGTCTAACTCTGGTACAATTTCTGCCAAAGTTCTCCATGGGATCTGACTAGAGCTAGTTTCCACGGAAGCCACACTCTTGCTTACATTAGTTCTTTTCCCTGCCCTGGGCAGTTTCCCTTACTTCCTTCTCCTGGGAGTACTTTTCCAATAAATCACTGGAACAAGAATTCTCCAAGGGTCCTGGTGTCCCAGGTGTTAAATCTGCAGAGGCATAGTCCACATAAAAGATCAAAGACCCGGGTTTACAACCAGGGGCTAGAGGGAACAACCAAAATGAACAACTAAGTAAATAAAACTCTTCTATTCTGCCTGCCTGCACCTTTACTTTCAAAAGAAAAGAGCTTCATTACAAAAAAAAAAAAAAAAAAAAAAAAAAAAAAAAAATTCATCTCAAGGTCTTCTAGGGAACCTGACCTGTCACCGTGTTAGATAAACAGAGGGCTATATTTTCACTTCTCTATTCTTGTCTCAGACTCTTCTTATGACCCTCTCCCCCAAAGAATTATAGTTTGTTGAAGGAATACCTTCACTTCCCTAGAACAGGACCTGAAACACAGCGATGCTTAGTAAATGTGCTGAATGAATACAGGAAGCCGCCAGGGGCTGTGTTATAGCTTGGCTGTCAGAATCCCTTCTGTTTACATGTGGCCTGGCAGCATTGTAAGTCATAACTGGTGGACCGTGGCTGAATGATTTAAAGGTGGAGCTAGGCCTGGGACAGCAGCTTTGCACCTCCATCAACATCCTCCAGGTAAGGCACAAATGCACTGAGAATTATGGGGGAAGGGTCATCCAACAACCTCCCTGTACTCATTGATCACGGTTCTGGTCCTTTATCTGTCCCCTGGGCTGGAGAGAGTCATCTTGGGGGAAGGTGGTTTCAGGGAGACAGCAACTAGTGCGAGTGCGCGCAGGGATGGGTCCCCTTCGGTGGTAGGCAACAGCCACTTGGTTAGACTCAAAAGCCAGCCATAAGGCTCAGATACGTCCATCAGGTCTCGCGGTTTGAGGGTGCAGCCCGCAGGCCGCTCACCCACTCTTGTTCCTAAGCAGTATCCCTGGCCCGCCTTCCTCATTCAGGACATCTAGGCAGCCGAGATAAGGACGCAGTCCGGATCATCCGCGCCCCTGTGGCTCCGCTCCGGGCACCCACGTGCCCGAGGAGGACCACGCCGCCTTCGCCCTGGAGGCCTTCAGGTGCCAGTTCTCGAGCCACACCAGCCGCTGGTGGGAGCAGCTGCGGCGGTTCTGGGCCGACCACTTCTTGCGGCGCTTTTCGCCGCGGCCCCCGCCACGGCGCCGCAAGTCTTCCAAGTCCAGTTTCCACCGGTTGGATTACCGGGTGCGCCAGGCCCAGCTGGGACTCGATTACGGCGCGCCGCGCCTGCGCCTCGGCAGCGAGATCTTCGTGTTCCGCGGCGGTCGGTGGACAGCTGAGGGCTCGCTGGTGCGGTGGCAGAAGCCGCCGTCATCGCCGACCATCTCGGGCGGAAGAGCGCAGCTACAACGCTGCCAGGCATTGCGGGAGGAAAACAACTGCCTGAAGCTGAAGCAGGAACTGCTCATGGACATGCTGACTGAGACCACAGCACGCATGCACCTGCTGGAGAAGCAGCTCAACACCCAGGCCATCCAGTCGGCCGCGCCTGGCCGAAGACGCGCAAGCGCCGAGGCGCGGGCTGCGTGCTCACGTTAGAGCCGCGCACTCCGGAAGCGCGGTGACGCAATAAAGCCTTTGTGGCGTGCGCGCGCCTGGCTTCGCGCGCCTGGCTTCTCGCCCCGGACCTGCGTGCTTTCGTTAGGTTCCCGCACGGGCCTGTCCAGGGTGACTAAGTCAGCTTCTCGTTTAGGGAGGGCATTTGGGTCCTGGAGGAAGGTCTGCGAGCGGTAGTCCTGGGGCCGGGGGAGGCGGCAGCTCACAGCATTCTAGGCCCAAGTGAAGGAGGGTGAAGTCCGGGAGGCTGCAAAACCTTGAGTGCTCAGGGGCAGTGTGTGCGGTTCAGGTGCCGGGACCTTTCACTAGTCCTTCCCGGCCTCGTTCTCGGCACCCATAGAGGTTTCAGACAGAATCCAGACTAAATATGTTTTACGACCTGGAAACTGTTCCTGGAAAGAGAGTTTTTGATTTGCCTCCCCTGCCTGGCAGGGGAGCTTCTGTGGAGTCGCTTCGCCGTTAGAGGCCTCTTTCTGCAGACAAAATGAGCAGTCTATTTGACTCACAATGCAAACAAGCACCCTCCAGGGCTAATCCTGTATACAGATAGGATTTGGACAACCCAGGTTATTTTAAAACTGCGTTAGTTGGCGGCATTTAAGAATTTGAAAATCTCACGTTACAAATCCAGATTTCGGCGCCCCCTGGTGGAGTAGCGGTTAGGTCAATTACCTTCAAGGGAACGCAGATCATATACCTCGGGGTTCTTCAAGTTCTGGGGTCGGAAGGAAACAACCAGTGTGAACAACTACATAAAAAGAAAAGAAAATGCCTCTACCTCCTCTCTCTTCCTGCCTGCTCTGTCTTCTTTCTTTAAAAAGTTAAGTAAATAATTCGGATTTCTTTGGGTCCTTGTGGCTCAGGAGGCTGGCACACTGGTGTGCAGATCACATACAACCAAGGGACCGGGTTTGAGACCCGGGGCTAGAGTGAAAAACCAAAATGATCTAACTAAAGATATTCCTATCTTAAATACTTCATCCTCCTCTCCCTCTAAAAAAAAAAAAAAAAAAAAAAAAAAAAAAATCTAAATTTCTTGTGTTCTCTAAAGGGGGGAAAAAAAAAACACAACAACTTGGTTAGCCAGAACCTTCAAGACCCCAGCAGCCCTTGCTGGTGGGTGAATTTTGGCTGTCACTACCTGGTCAGCTTAAGGCCTTTCCTCCTATAGATATCTGATTTTAAACTTTATAGATCATTCTAGATCTATGTTCATTCCTAAGACATTGGAGTCCCCTTAGCTCCGCACGGGCATGTGCATGTACAACAAACTGAATACACTGGTTCCTACAGTCTAAAACCTTTCTGCTGTAATGTAGACAGGCCATTTTGCCATCCATGGCTACTTGAGTCCCATAGGACTGGGACCCAGTTCCCAAGGGCATGTGAACCCTGTGAGAGAATGTGGGTATCCTGCCTCAGCCTAACTTGTTTGCAGGAGAGTAGAAATTACTAAACCAATATTCTTCATAGAAATACAGCCTTTGTTAAGTCGGTAGAACACTACCAAACTTGTCATTCAACAGTAAGTGTAAAAACATTTATTTTGAGCAGTGATATTTTTGTATTTTACTGTTAAGGAAAAATATTTAAAATGGTTATTAAATAACAACTATATACATAAACTATATATAAATATACAATTATATACATTATACATATATAATAGTGGTGAAATAAAATTTCCTTTTAAAATAACCAAATACATTATGCCGTGGTGGAGTAGGGGTTGGAGGCAGTCCACATACATCCCAAAGTCCTAGGTTTGTGTCCCAGGACTGGCGGAAACAACCAAGATGAACTAAATAAAGTGCTTCTTCCTCCTCTCTTCCTGCTTGCCTGCCTCTGCTTGTCTTTCTTTCCTGCCTGAACATTTCCTTAATATATATATATATGTGCATATATGTGCACATATATATACATATATATAATTGGAAGAGAATCGAAATCATAACACTAGAAAACAAACACAAAAGTGAATAGAACTGAGGTTATCAACAGGGCATGGGAGTGGGGGTCAAGTGGTAGCAGAGCCCACTACGGTGAAGAACTCTTGGTGATTTGATGGAGACCAGAGAGTGTTTTCATGTATCTGAGGAATGGGGAAACTGCATATATGGGGAACCCACACATAATGAGTTTATTTTAATTTGCAAAACAAAGTTACTGCAATAAAAAACTGAAACAGTTAAATTTAAATAATGGCACTAATGGAGAAACCATACTAAGTAAAACAAGCCCATATAGCCAGATTCTGTCTATAAAAAATAATAAAATATCCAACATAGGCAAATTCATAGAGTTAGAAAGCAGATTGGTGGTTACCAAGGGCTGAGGGGAGTAAGGAAGAGGGAGTGATCAATTAACAGTTGTATGGTTTTCCTTTTGAAGTGAGAAAAATGTTTTGGAACCATAGTGGTAATGGTTTTGAAACATTGTGAATGTTTTAGAAGCCATTGAATGACTTTAAAATGAGTTTTATGTTGTATGAACTTTACAATAAGAATTTTAATGTTATTGAAGTATCACTGCATAACATTTCATAATTTCAAGTGTCCATTTTATAATCATCTTTATATAAAATTATCTTTTAAAGGAGTGAAGTGCTTTGTATAAAAACATGAAGATCAGCCCCCTTCTGTAGTTCAAGAGGCTAAAGAACTGGCAATAAAAGTCTTGGGCTAAGGGCCTAAAATAAAAAACATGATGCAGACTCTATGTGGTGTGAGGAGATAGCAAAAATTATAAAGGTGACTCAGGACTGCCTAAAATTTAGAGAATATTGCCTTAGCTAGACTACTTGAAAACAAAGTCCAAGGTATCTGCCTGCCAGTTCAGTAATAGGCAGGTGGGGAACCCCATTCTTAGGGAGGGACACAACCAGTGTGAACAACGAAATAAAAATAAAGTGCTTCTTCAGCCTCTTTTGGCCAGCCTGTACCTTTCTTTTAATTTTTTTTAAATAAAATAAAAGCAGATTTCACTATAAATTTTTTAAAATAAGTGTTTTGCCTATGTTTTCATCTATGTGTTTTATGATTTCAGGCCTTACATATAAATCTTTAGCCCGTTTTTAATTCATTTTTGCATAGTGTTGGGTAGTGATCTAGTTTCAACCTTTTGCATGTGGCTGTCCAAGGATGATATTTTTAGATATCTAACTTTATTCTTTCTGCTCTAGAATTTCACCCCTAACTGAGGGAGCTATATTCCCTGCCTCAGGAAAGGATGTTACAGAGCAGAAAACAGGAACAAAAGACTCTTTTGTGACTCTCACCTCCAGCAACATGGAACACTCTGGGGAACAGAGCTTCACAAAAATATTTTTGGACTTGTGGAAGAAGGTCAAAAGGCTGTAGATTTGTTGATAGCAAGAGAAAAGATGAAGGAACATGGGAGTAGAAATCCTGGCAGTTCTCCTGTCTTGAAAAAAAGACAAAACCTTCTTCACCTTACATACCCATACGCCTTTTGCCCCATTTCTACTGCACTCCTAAAAGTTGCTTGAGTTCACTGTCTTCAATTCCTCCCCTTCCTCTTTGCTCCTAACTCCCTCAACTTCAGATTTCTCTCTCTCACACACAGCCATCTTCCCAACCTTCTCTGTCAAGGATGGCATCGATTTCCATGTTGTTCCATTAGTTCCAACTTTCCAACTTCATCTTAGCTCATCAGACACTCCGTGCTTTCAGCCTCCCTCCTCATCACAATTCACCTGGTATCTAAGGCACCACATTTCTCATTTTCCTCCCACCTCACAGGTACTCCTTCTCAGTGTCTTGCTGATTTCACTCTCACTTTTTTCAGGTCTGTGTAAATGTCACCTCTTCAGTGAGGTTTTCCCTAATAAATTTAAAAGAGCATGCCTTCACCCTACCTCAACCAAGCCACCACAACTTATCCTCCTTTCCTGCTTTGTTTTCTAGTGTCTCTCACCACTTGATATACTGTATGCTTGATATATTTGATTTATCATTGGTTTCTTTCCCTCTCCCACTAGCCCCATAAGGCTTTTTGTTGTTCTCTCCTCAGTATAGAAAAGTGCTTAACACTTATTAGGCTCACTCCAAATATGTCTACAATGAATAAAGGCCCACCTAAACCACAAGGAGCAGATTTCTGATCCCCTTGGAGTCAGGGAAGCTGTCCCTTTTGGAATTTGGGGTTCCATCTGGTCAACCCAACTCTGACTTTAGTTGCAGTTGTGGTAAATGGTGCTGTGTGTGCCTAGTGCCTCATTTCAAGTGTCTACCTTGAGTGTGATTTTCTGCTTCAAGGCTTTTCTTCTGAGCCTCAGGATCTCTCTCACCCCACAGGCATATGCAGAAGAGATACTGTTTGCTGGAGAAATGTTTCCTTCAGCCAATATGAGACAGAAACCAAAACATCCTTGGTTGAATTTTCCTTCTGCACCATGTCACTATTCCCACCTTATTTCTCATTTCCTGGAATTATCTTCCAAAAAACTGTCTGCAATTATCAGCCAAACTGTCTGCACCCAAGTTATGAAAGGCTTAGTTTCTGCTCTTTTTTTGACGGGGGCTGGGGGGAGTGTGAAGGGAATACACAAAGTGAAGGCAGTTAGTAGGAAGCAGCTTTAGAAGGTCAACGACAGGAATGGGAATCTGGAAGGAGATTTCTCACCACAGAGAAGGTGTCAGAGATCTTTACCACTGTTGGTGAGTAGGGTAGTCAGAATCCTGAAATATGACTCTTACCTTTGGATTGAGATAGAAATTGGAAGGAAAGGTTGCTTTGGAACTTGAAAGATATGAATGCAGCTGCACTTCCAACGGTTATGTAGGTGGCTAGCTTTTCAAAACTGCCTTAGAAACTTTGAAGAAAGAGAATGAAAGACTTAGGTTGGCCCACTCAACTCAGGGAATGCTATAAAAGTTGGAAAATATCCTAAGGCAACATATAAAGAGATCCTCATTTCCACATGCTGGAAATGAGACCTAGGATTCAGCAAGGACAGCAGAACTGTCAAAAGCTGACCCACGCATCTTTATGAGTTTTCCTATACTAAAGTCAGAACTTTTAAAAAGGGAAGGAATGGAACTTTCAGGCCTGGCATGGGGATGTTTTGGGGAGGATAAACCTAATAACCTTGAGTCCGTCCGTCCCCCACCCAGCCCCTGCGTCCTTGAACCCTCCTGCTCAGCAATAATTGCCTCCTTCCCCTTGATAAAGAACAGCCTCATCTTGTCTGGAGACAATGCCTACTCACTTTCATTCTCGCCTATACCTTTCCTTTAAAAGAAACAAAAAGGGGGCCAGAGGCAGGCAGGAAGATTCACCTCTACTCATTGTCTCCAAACCAATAATTCCTTGTAACTATTTAAGAGATTTAGTTAGCAATTCAAAATCTCCCCACAAAGAAAATACCAAGCCCAGATGGCCTCAAGACAAGCTTCGCCACACTGTCAAAGACAGAGCATTCCAACCAAAAAGGAACAAACTCTTCCAAAGAACAGAGTGAACTTTCCTCAACTCATGACCAGTGTAACTTTGTGAACAAAACCAGGCAAGGGCAGTATGAAAAAGAAAAACCACAGGTCTCACCAAGAAGATAGAAGCAATTCAATTAGAAGTCAGTAGTAAAAGGATAAATGTGAACCCCCTACAAATTATTGACAAATCAAATTTTTGTATTAAAATGACAATGATCATGATCAAGTTGAGTTAATCTCAGCAACACAAAGTGATTTAATGCTGAAAAATCTATACCTAGCAAACCTTATAAACAGATTAAAGGAGAAAAAGCTATGATCATCTTAACAGATTCCTAAAAGTATTAATAAAATTCAACTTACGCTTAGAAGAAAAATTCTTACTAAAAACTGAAAATAGAAAAGTGATTTCTGGTGCACCCTGGTGGCCTAGCAGATAAATCCACTACCTCTGGCTGGCATAGTCCACATACATCCACATATTCTTCACATGTGGCATATTTCACACACATTGGGTTCAAGACTCAGGACTGGGGCAACAACCAAGATGAACAACTAAAGTAAAATAAATGTTTCTTCCTTCTCTCTCTGCCTGCCTGCCTAACTACTTACCTTTATTCCTGCCTGCACCTTTATTTTAGCAAAAAAAAAAAATCTAATTGGACAGAAGATAGCCTCTACAATCTTATAACATTTATTGTTTAAAAGATTTAAAATACTGTTTATCTCATCCTTTTGTGTGAAAACAATTAACTGCAGATATTTAAAATGTAAAATTTGATGAGTTTTGGCATATGTATATACTTACAAATTCATGACCACAATTCATATAATGAACATATTCATCACCCTCAAAGTTTCCTTATGCCTCTTAATATTTCATTCCTCCTACTCTTCTCCAAAGGCACAAATTGATCTGCTTTATGACATTAGAGATTAGTTTTCATTTTCTAGAAATTTCTACAGATGGAATAATACTGCATGGAATTTTTAAAAATTTCTTTTACTCTGCAAAATTATTTTGAGAATCATCTCTGTTATGTACATCAGCACTCCTTTCTATTACTGAGTGGTATTCCTTTTGCTGAAAATACTAAAATTATTTACCTATCGATGAAAATTTGGATTGTACTCAGTTTTGGGCTAGCATCAGTAAAGCTGCTAGGAACCTTACTGTGTGAATGCCTTTGTGTGAACATGTGCTTTAATTTCTTTTGGATATGCTAACTCTATGTTTAAGTTTTTGAGAAAACCAGACTATTTTCCATAACAGCTAACAGTTTTCTCACTAACAATGTATGAGTGTTCCAATTTCTCTGTATCCTCATGAATACCTGATATTATCTCCTTAGAATTATTATCATACTCATCCCAGTGGAAGAAGTCTCAAGAATTGCCAACCATGCATGCCTCTTTCACACTGCACTGATTGGGAATGCAGAGAAATCCATCCAAAAAATTCTATCTTGATTAAGTGTTCAAAAAAGTTTTTAAAGGCGCCAGCAGGAATGAAGGCAAAAAGGCAGGCAGAAAGAGAGAGGAGGAAAATGCATTTTATTTTAATGTACATGTTGGTTGTTCTCCCCCGCATCCCCCATACCCAAACATGAACCCAGATGCTTGGAATATATGTGGACTGTGTTCCGCCAGAGGCAGCAGACCAAATTGCTACTCCACTAGGACCTGCCCTCCATACTTTTAAAAACTGAATAATATTCTGTTGTACCTATCTACCATATTTTGTGCACCCATTCATTTGTCAATGGGAACACATGTGCTTCCACATTTTCACCAGTGTGAATAATGCTGCTATAAATATAGGTGTGCAAATCTCTTTGAGACCCTGCTTCCAATTTTTTAGAAGTGGAATTGCTGAAGCTAAGGCAATTCTATGTTAAACTGCTTTAGGAATTGTCGTCCTGTTTTCCTTAGTAGCTGTGTCATTTTACATTCATACCAAACTTGCAAAAGCATTCCAATTTCTCCATATCTGCCAGCATTTATTATTTTCTTCTTTTCAGTATTGTAAGAACCTTTTTACTGAGATGTAATTGATATGTAACATATATTCATTTCATAAAGATTAGATATTTGTATATGTTGCAAAATGATCACCACAATAAATCTAGTTTAATATTCATCAACACATAGATACAATTTTATTACTTGCCTGAGGACTTTGTTTTATGATTTCTCAAATAACTCTTTATCAGTAGTAGTATTTATTATTTCTTTTGTTTATGCTGCTATACGATTTTTAGAATATTGAATTGCAGCCTCAGCCAGTGTGCATTTTTCACACCGCACCTACCACCAGAGTTCCAGTGCCCTCCACTACCATTGCTTTAGCTCCTTCCTTCCTTCCTTTCCGTGTTCCACCCGCCTCCCACCCTTCTGATAGCCACAATCTTGATTTCTATGAATTTTGCTGTGATTTGTCTGTTCCTTTGCTTTGTTTCTTTGTATGAGAACTTTTTAAAAAAGAAGTAATGAAGAAGCATTTTTATCTACTTATTTGTTTTATTTTGGAGTTTTCCCCTGCTCCCTGTCTCAAGCCTGGGTCCTTGGGCTTTGGCCCATACTGCAGGTGTCTCACCCTTCATTAGCCACATGCGTGCGCCCTGTGTGAGAACTTTTAAGATTTTTGCTTTCAATAATTTTCAGATATACAATACAGTATTAACTATAGTCTCCATGCTATATTTTACATCCGCTATGCATTTTATAACTGGAAGTTTGTACCTTTTGAGCTTTTTTTTTTATTTTGTTTTGTTTTAGAATAGTTATTTTAATGGGTGTGAGATTGTAGCTCATTGTGGTTTTATATTTTCTGTCTTTTGCTAATACAATAATACTGTAACAAAAGGTCTTATACATAAGGTGGGATGCTCTATCTAGCTCATACTAATAGGACTGTAACATAAAAATTTACTAAGATGTCATTTCTCATCTGTCAGATCTACAAAAATCTAAGGACTGGTAACATACTGGGTTGATAAAGCAGTGGGGGAGCAGGAGCTCACATATGTTGCTGAGAGAATTGCAAAATAGCATAACTCCTCCATATGAAGATTTGACAACCTGTACCAAATTTTCATGTGCTTTTTTTTCTTTACTTATTTACATATACACTTTCTTAAAATTTACATACGTCTCAAAACAGGCAAAATTGAACAATACGGTAGATGTATGCATATTCATTAATTATCATTATACATATATGTTTATACATTGTATATTACATGTATTTGTTTTATTATTTCACATCGATACATACTTTTTAGGATATTGAATTCACACCTAGGTCTGTGTGCATTTCACACCACATCAACCACAAGAGTTCTAGTTTCCTTTACCACTCCTTATTTTATTTTTGTTTTGATTTTTTTTCAGACCAAGAAGAGAACATAATTTATCACATTATAATATTGATTTCAAAAGAAACTCAGGAGAGTACAACATATTAGATATTTACAAAACAATTAAACTTTAAAATGAATATAGTAGAAGATATAAAAATTCACAATGTAAGTTTGAGTCATAATTCCTTCATTTAGAAAAGTTAAAAATTGGAATTATCAAGAAGAATAAGGTTGCTAAAAAGAATAAAATCCAACATTATGAAAGTAAAATTAAAAAATTTTGAATAGCATTATCTTTCCAAATAAAACAAAATCCACAATAATAAAACTAAACAAGATAAAATATTAAGCACACAGGATTTGGGTATAAAAGATAAATTGAACCTTAGCTCTGACACTTGTATACTGTGTAACTATAGGCAGATTTCTAAGCTTCAGTTTTCTCATGTATAAAATGGGGATAATAAAATCTATATCATAGGCTTATTTTAAGTAAGATATATATGCCAAGTTCTTGACTAAGGTCCACAGACAATCATGAGCAAAGAAATTAAACAAGTTTCCTTAAAGATAAAAGACCAGGACCAGATGCCTCTTCCAATAAGCTTCACCAAATATTAGAGAAGAATTGATACTATTCTACTCAAACTCTTTCAAAATTTTGAAGAACAGGGAACACTCACTTTCTCCACGAGACTAACGTCACACAGATACCAAAAGCTGACAAAGATGTCACCAAGAAAGAAAACTACAGACCAATATCTCTAGAGAACATAGATTAATAGTTGTAATATAACTATTTTTAAAGTGAGGTTTCTTTACAATTTATATAGCATCTTTTAGTATTTTTTTGTAGAACTGATTCTATGGTGATAAATTCCTTTAACTTTTGCTTATTGGAAAAGTTTTGTTTTTTTTTTTATCATTCCTTCAGTTCCGAATGATAATCTCACAGGGTATATCATCCTAGATTGAAAATCCTTTTCTTTCACACTTTTGAATGTATCATGCCATTCCCTTTTGGCTGTAGCATTTCAGCTGAGAAATCCACTGACAATCCTATGGGGACTCCTTTGTGTGTGACTCGTTTTTCTCTGGATGCTTTTAAGATTCTTTATCTTGTATTTTTGATGTTTTGATGACAATGTATTTAGGTATAGGTACCCTTGAGTTTCTTTTATTAGGGACTCTTTGAGCTTCCTGAGTCTGGAGGCCTGCTTCATTCTTCAGGTTGGGGAAATTTTCAGCTATTATTTCTTTAAATACAGTTTCTGCCCCCTTTTCTCTCTCATCTCTTTCTGGGATCCCTATAATACGAATGTTGTTTCTTTTGATGTCATCCCATAGGTCTTGAATGCTGTCTTCATTCCTTTGCATTCTTTTATCTCTTTGCTGGTTTGCTTGAATACGTTCCTCTGACTTCTCACTGATTCTATCAGAGACTTCATCCATCCTATTCTTGTGTCCTTCTATTGAGTTCTTTAGGTCAGTTATTGTCTGTTTATTTCTTTGACGTCTGTTTTAAGCAGCTTCATTTCTTCTCTCCTTGTTTTTTAAATTATTTTAATTATTACACATTAAAATCAAATCATACGTATAGGTTCCCCATTCCTCATATATATATATATACCAACACATCATGCTCTCCTCCAACTCACCAAGTGTTCTTCACCATTATCTAGTGGGGTCTGCCACCACTTGTCCCCTCTTCTTACTCCCCATCCCATTCCCTATTGGTAACCTCAGTTTTGTTGCAAGTGTCCAAGGGTTGGTTTTGTTTCATCTGTACCTTTGTCTTATCTATTCAATTCCACCTATGAGTGAGGTCATCTGGCATCTATCTTTCTTCTTTTGACTTACTTCACTTAGCATAGTCTCCTATGTTATTCAAATGACAGGATATCATCCCTTCTAAGGGCTGTGTAGTATTCCCTCATATATATGTACCATGTTTTTATCCATTAATCTGACATTGGGCACTTAGGTAGTTTCTAGTTCTTAGCTATTATGAAAGGGCTACAGTAAACGCGGGGGTGCATAAATCTCTACAAATGAGTATTTTGCATCTTTTGGGCAAAAACCCAAAGTAGAATGGCTAGTTCATATGGTACTTCCATCTTCAACTTTTTGAGGAATATCCATACTGTTTTCCGTAGGGGTTGTACCAATATGTACTTCTCTCTCTTTCTTGGTGTTCTCTTATTATTCCTTTATTGTTTTCTTGATTTCCATGAATACGTTTTTTTACTGTTACCCTAAATTCAACCTCAGATAGTTTGCAGATGTCTGTTGCATTTGGATTTTCCCCTGGGTTTTTGACTGGATCCATCATTTCATGTATATGTCTCTGTGTCTTCGCTCTGGATTTTTTTTCTTTTTTAATGTTTCTGTGGATTAGGTTTTCCTGCAGTGATGGCCTTGTTGTGTAAGGTATTGACTTGCACTGAATAAGCCTGGGTCTTGCTTTGGACATTGGGTTTTCTTGAATTTTGTGGTGTTGCCACTGGTTGGATTTGTTGAAATACTTGTGTGGACCCTCTGCTGCTGCGGGAAAGTTCAGTCTGTGGTATTGAAGTTTGTGTGGGGGATGCACAGCTTTTCCCCAGCTCCCAACTGCAATGATCACTTTGCTGACACACAATTGGCAATCAGGCTGTAGTTTCACCTACACCCACAAGGTAGTGCTAGTGGGTAACTTTGATGGTTTCCTCCTCAGCGATTCTCTTCTTTTAAACCTGACTGCAGGATTTCCAGTGGGTGGGTCCAGTGGCTCCGGTGCAATACAGTGGGAGTGGGTGGCAGGGTGTGGGTGATTACCCTCGCTGCCTTCCAGTTATGATGACACCCAGCATAATTTTCTTGCTGGGCTTCCTATTCAAACAAGTGGAGCACTGGTGCCTCTTCCGCCCCGCATCTAGACCTGCTCCCCAGCTCCATGCTCAGGTCCCGATGGGCGGACTCTGATGCTTTTGCGATTCCTGGGAAGGCTGGTTCTTCCCACAGTTCCTCCCCACTCTGCCATGGAGTCTTGCTTTTATCTCTGAACCAGGATGTTTTCACCTACCTTTTGTTGTCACGATGGCTGCTGTGTCCCTAAAGCGTCTGTGCCTATTTTTCCTCAGTGTTTGTTTCCAGAAAAATAGGTGAATTTCTAGTTGTTCTGTGAGAGGATGTGAGTCTGGCTCCTACCAGTTTGCCATCTTGGCATAAGTCTGATGTGCTTTTCACATCAGACAAGCAATATATGAAAAATCCACAACAAACATCATAGTCAATGACTATAAATTGAAAGCATTTCCTCTAAGGTAAAGAACAAGGCAAGGCTTTCCACTCTCACCACTGCTATTTAATATCATATTGGAGGCCTTAGCCAGAGCAATTAGGCAAGAAGAGAAATGAAAGGAATCCAAATTGGAAGGGATGAAGTAAAACTATCACTTTTTGCAGGCAACATGATTATATACATTTTGAAACTAAAAACTGTCAGTAAAACTACTAGAACTAATTAACGAATATAGTAAAGTGACAGGCCACAAAATCAATACACAAAAATCCATGACATTTTTATATGGAAACAATAAGCAAGAAGGAAACAAAATCAAGAAAATCACACTGTTTAAAACAGAAGGAAAAAGAATTGAATATCTTGGAATGTACTGAACAAAGGTGGTGAAAGACCTGTACAATGAAAACTGTAAGTCCTTCTTAAAATAGAGGAGGACACAAAAATATGGAAAGACCTCCACTGTTCATGGTTGGGAATAATGAACATTGTTAAAATGGTCATCTTACCTAAAGTAAATACAGGTTTAAATCAATCTCCATTAAAACACCATAGGCATAGTTCAAGGAAAAAGAGTTAAAAAAAAAAAAATCTTAAAATGTTATGGTACAACAAAAGATCCTGAATAGCCAAAGCAATTATGAAAAAAAAGAACAAATCCAGAGAAATTATGCTCCCATACATTGAACTATACTACAAATCAATAGTTAACCTAATGATATGGAACTGGAATAATAACAGAGGTACAAAGCAGTGGAATAGAACTGAATCACCAGAAACTGGCTCACTCTCATACAGTGAGTTAATCTAAAGCGAAGGCATATGGTGGAGAAAAGACCATCTCTTCAGTAAATGGTGTTAGAAAAACTGGACAGCCACATGCAAAAGAATGATGTTAGACCACTCTCTAATACCATTCACAAAAAATAACTCAAAATGGACTAGAGACTTGGACATAAGACCAGAAACCATAAAATTCTTGGAAGACAACATAGCAAAGACATACCATGACATCAGCCTTAGAGAGATCTTAGGGGATTCAACTTCATCATCAAGGGAAACAAAAAGAAAAATAAACATATGGTACTACATTAAACTGAAAAAAACTTCTTCACAGCAAAAGAAAACATCGCGAAAACAAAAAGACAACCTGCTAACAATGAGAAGATATTTGTGCTCCATATTTCTGACAAGAGGTTAATGTCCAGAATATACAAAGAACTCATAAAACTCAAAAATGGAAAAAGAGGCCATCGAATTAAAACATGGGAAGTGAATTGGAGAGACATTTTTTCCGAAGAGGCTATACAGATGGCCAAACAGGCACATGGAGATGTTCCTACTCGCCCAAAACATACAAAAACACAAACTGGCAGATTTATTTACTCCCATATTTATTGCAGCCCTATGCACAATAGCTAAGAACTGGAAGCTACCTAAGTGCCTAACATCAGATGACTAGGTAAAGAAGATGTGATATATATACACAGTGGAATACTATACAGCCTTTACAAGAGATGAAATTCTGCCATTTGAATCAACATAGATGGATCTAGAAGGGATTATGCTAAATGAAATAAGTTAAAAGAATAAATATAGATACCAGATGATCTCACTCGTAGGTGAAATGTGAGTAGACAAAACAAAGAAACACAAGCAGCCCTTGAACACTTGCAGTAGAACTGAGGTTACCAACAGGAATGGGACAGAGGGAGCGGGCAAGTGGTTGTGGGGCCCACTGGACAATGGTGAAGAACACTTGGTGATTTGGTGGCAGATATGGTGTGTTGACAAAAATCTGAGGAATGAGGAACCTGGACATATGGGGAATCTACACATATGAGATTATTTTAATTTGTAAAACAAAGTTACTTCAATGAAATAAACAATGTTTAAAAAAAATGAATCACCTGGTTTGGGTTCAGGTCTTTCCTCCCCTTAAATATGGTCAATAATATCAGTGCCATCCATCAAAGAAGTCATCTCTCTTTCACTCAGAAATGTCATCTGAGCCATGTATTAATTTCCCACATACTCTTGCTGTTATTTATGGATTCTGCTAGTCTATTTTTTGACGAATACCACTCCCTCTGACCTTCCATTATTCTTCTATTCATAATATTTTTGAATCTACTCAGGCATTTGTTCTTTCAGTTAATATTTAAAGTCGTTCAAACCAGGTCTAGTTGTATTGTCTAATTAGACCTTCCAACACAATCTTAAACAATCATTCCTGTTTCGATCCGTGTTTTAGTGGAAATAACGCAAATATTCCAATTTACTTCGCTTTATAAGTTTTTGTAAATGGTCTCTATACTATTTCAGTATTTTTCCTCTACTCCTATTTAACCTATGTTTTAATAGGAATAGATAGAGAATTCTTTTTTTTTTTGAGTTCCCATGAGTACATTTACATGATTTTTCTTCTTACTGTGTGAGAAAATAAACTATCTTTTTTATTTTCTCAAGTAAACCCTATATTAATGTTTAGTTACTACTATAGCAAATCACCACAAACCTAGTGGCTTAAACCAACACACGTTTATTAAATCATACTCTAAGAAGAGTATTCTGGTACTGCACTTGCCCTACCTTAATCATTTTTTTTCAAGAAGTAAGAAAATTTTTTTTCTTTTTAAAGCAAAGATCAGGCAGGCAAGTAGAAAGAGAGAGAAGGAATAAGCACTTTAAAAAATGTTTTTTATTTAGTTGTTCACACTGGTTGTTTCTGCCAGACCTGGGATCAAACCCAGGTGTGTGTGGCCTATGCTCCTTCACAGGGGATTGACTTAACTGCTGCTCCACCAGGGTGAGCCCTACCTTAATCTAGTCTGGGCTTCTATCTGTTTTGTAGTCAAAATAAATCACTCTTGCTAAGGCATTTGTCATCTCCATATTTCTAGGGCCCTGGTTCCTCTTTATCTTCTGAGTCCTCTCACCAGAATCTGATGCTGTTGACCACACTCTCACCTGAAACCCTGTCTTATGTTCCCTGTTTTCCCCATCTTTGCCCATTTTTCTGGTTACTTCCCTTCAGTTTCCTTTACTTTTACCTTCCATTCATTCATTCATTCATCCGTTCTTTATTTGTTTATTCATTTTTGGTGCATTGTGGCGGCCTAGTGGTTTAATCAGGCACAGTCCATATACATCCCAAAGTCCCAGTCCCTGGTTGAATCCCAGGGGCCAGAAAAACAACCAATGATGAACAACTGAAGGGAATAAATAGAGTCCTTCTTCTTTCTCTCTCTTCCTGCCCACTCATCTTCATTCCTGACTGGGTCTTTCCTTTAAAAACAAAAACAAAACTATTCATTTTTCCATTGATGACATGGGGAGAATAGGATAATATGTAAAAGTAAAAGCTTAGGAAGCTGATGACTAACTATAGGAATATTGTTAGCAACCAGAACCTTATGCTTGCTACCCCCTTGTAATTGATATAATTTCTAACTTTCGTTCACTTGAAGGAGAGACAGAAGCAATGAAACTGATAATGCTAGGAAGATATGAAAGAAGCTGAGAAATAGTCATAAGATATAGTCATAAGATGTGCTGATACGCTGTTGAGTTAAAACTTAACTTGTGTTCACTACCTGGATGAAAACTGGACTTCAAGAATATGGAAGGTAAGGCTGTGTTGCCCCTATAAAAATAACTGACTCCTTCTCCTAAGCAGGCCCACAGTCTTTTAAGGCATGAGCTGCTGTGACCTCCTTTGCCTGGCAATAAACTTTCTCTTTTTTATCCATCCAAATTCTGTCTCATCATTCCTGATTTGGCCCTGAGGTGCAGAGACTGTTTTGGTAACATTGACACAAACTTCCAAGCTATAATGTGTGTGATGCCTGATGTTGAAATTCCTAAGGATTTCTTCTCAATGATGAGCCCTCCTCAAAGATTTGTCCCTGCTTAAGGCTTTAAATATTATCTATATCCAGTGTATGAACCAAAGTAACTCCATCTTGGGCCGTGACTACTGATTGCTCCCCACCAGGCATATAATTAAAAAATTAACAAGAATGATAATGACAATAATAAAAATAATCAAATAATGCTGGAATTGTTTTTGACTCATATGTCCCTATATTCCTAGGCTATAAACAGACCTAGTAAATCCTTAGGAGAACAATGGTGGCTCTATCTTGTGCCAGCATTTAACTGGTTTGAAATTCTGCCCTGGTTTCAATTATAGTTTGCTAAAAGTTAATTTGGGCAAAAACCCATGCAACAAACTAGTTCCAAATTACCCAACAGGGGTTCAGGATTCCCAAATGGGAGTGCTTTACACACACACACACACACACACCCCATCCCACCTGAACCAACCCCCATTCCCAAACTTTCAACCCCCTCTTGTGCCTGAACCACTCCCCTCACCTCACCCCCACCTCTGGGGTTCCTGGCCGTAATCCAATTGGTCCTGGTTTCAGCTCTAAAAATTATGGTAAATCTATGTCATAGTTCCAGGACGTTGACTGTCAGGGTTTTTACCTACGTTATTTACTTAATAAGGAAAAAATCCACATACTAGGGTGGGGTATAAGAAGACATTTTAGTTCTGAGTGTCTGTGGGTTTTGCCTCCACAAAAGCCATGTCTATCAGCTGTAGTGTCCAGGACCCTTGCATATAAGTTTTTGTTATATCTCAGGGATGGGCCTGCTTTGTTCTTCGGACGCAAACTTCCTTCTCAATTTGGAGAAACATATTTGTTCCCATAGCCCAACAATCCAGTGACATCCAGATTTACATATTCAACCTAGACTCCTTTTAGTTTTAGACCCATAAAACCCCAGCTGCATATATGACATCTCTGCTTGGATATCTCGGAGGCATCTCAGTTAGTGTGTTCAAATAGATTCTACTGACATGCCCTCTACCTGCCTCCAGCATCTCCCACCTTTATCCACTTCAGGACAACTGACCTTCACACGTTCTGCTTTCTCCTTTCCTTAATCTTGTGATCCAACACTTATTTGATGATGCCTACTAAGTGCTAGGCACTAATGATATAAGTAGAGAGGAAACACCATTTGCAATGGTCTGTGGGTAGTAAAGAGCAGAAAGGACGTCACTGGCTCCACAGTAGGAGAGGGTGGAGAGGAAAGGCTATGCAGAACCTTGTGAACTCTGACAAAATAAAAATGACAATATGAAGTCCAATGTGAATCATTGAAAGATTTAGAGCAGGTGAGTAACCTGATTTGTAGCTTTGAAAGATCACTCTGAAATGACAATGAGTAAGGAGTTTCATTTTGTGGGTGATGAAAAATTCTGAACTTAGAATGTGGTGATGGTTGCATAGCTCTGACTATATTAAAAACCATCAAATTGTATGGTATGTGAATTACATCTCAATAAAACTTCCAGAAAAATGAGAAAAAAAAATTTACTCTGACTGCAATGAAGATGACCAAGCAAAGGACAAGAGTACAGAGCCAGGGAGAGCAACTGCATTTATCAGATGGCAGAGGCTGAGGGAGCCTGGGCCAGAACTGTGACTGTGAAGCAGCATGAAGTGAATATTGAATAGGGTCCGGGGAGGAGGGAGGACTCCTTTTCAAAGTATTCTCTGCACAGCAGTAATAACCTTTGAAGGATATAAATTGGATCATGTCACTGTACTGCTTGAATCTTCAGGACTTCCCTCAAGAGTCAGCCTCTCCCTTATCTTGAGGCTGGCACTCTGCCTTAATCAGGTTCTATTACATGTCAAATCCCAGTTTAAGTATCACTTTCTCCGCATCCTTCTCCAACCACCAAGTTATACAAGGGGCTCTCAATATCTTGTATAGTACTTGCCAAAATTTGCAGTCATGGACTGGGTTGCATACTTAATCCCTTTTTGTTTACCTCCTCTGATAGACTGCAAACTCCTCCAGGACAGGGCCCTTTCCTCCTGTGATCACGCCTCCAGGACTCATTCCAGAGCATGGCATACAGCATGTGGATGAATACGTGTATGAAATGAATGAGAAGCTAGTAAGCACTGGGTCAAGGAAATGTCCAAAAGGAGAATGAAATTACAAAGACTCAAAAATGCAAGGTACAGCCCACAGAATCAGAGAATACATTTGCAGTTCATATATCTGATATTGGATTAATAGCTATAATTTATAAAGCACACTTAGAACCCAAAAACAAGAACCCCATACAATTGAAAAATGTACTGGTATGCCTTAGAGGCCTAGTGCTTTAGTCCACTGGGCATAGTACAAAACTCAGGTCCAGGGAAACCGATCACGATGAAAAAATAAATAAGACAAAGTACTTCCTCCTCCTCTTTCTTCCTGCCTGCCTACTCACCTTCATTTCTTTTTTTTTAAACAGGAAAGGTGTAGGAATGAAGGTGAATAGGCAGGTAGTCAAAAAGAGAGAGGAGGAAGAAGCATTTTATTTCCATTTTAGTTGTTCACACTGGTTGCTACCCTCCAAGACCTGGGACTCAAACCCAGAGGTATGTAACTTGTGTCCTTCAGAGGTGATTGACTTATCTGCTACTACACCAGGGTGTACCTACTTGCCTTCATTCTGCCTGCACCTTTAAAAAAATAAAATGAATTTAAAAAGTGAACAAAGGACAGCATGCATGATGATCCACAACTCTGCATTCAGTCATAAAATTGGGAATTTTCATTTCAGTCACCTAATTCATTGTGCTGGAGAAATAGTTTCTTTTTCTTGGATTTTATTATTGAATACAGAGAGGTTATATAAATCTATAGCTATTATTTATTATACATTTATTTATTTATTTATTTTCCCCAGCCCTGGGTTGCAAACCTGGCTCTTGGTTTTACATGGTCTGCTGCTTGGACGCCTCAGCTGCCTGAGTCACAAGGATGCACAGCAGTTTCCTCTCTATAGCTTAAAGTAATGATAGCCAAAAATGTGTACACAGGTAAAGTATGGTGTCAATCAAAAATAAGGAATCAAACAAAACAAAATGGACAAAGGACTTGAATAGACATTTCTCCAAAGAAGACATACATGAAACAATGCTCATCACTAATCAGAGAACTGCAAATCCAAATCATAATGACATACTACTTCACATTCGTTAAGGTAACACTTCAAAACAAAACAAAACAAAACAGAAGATAATAAATGTCAAGAATACAGGGAGCGGCATTTCCTGATGGAGTAGCTGTTGGACTGCCGCCTCTGATTGAGTGCAGTCCACATACATCCCAAGGATCCTAGTTCATGACCCAGGGCTGGGAGGAGCAACCAAGATAAACAACTAAATAAAATAAAATACGTCTTCATTGTCTTCTCTCTTCATACCTGCCTACCTACTTGCCTTCATTCCTGCTTGTATCTTTCCTTAAAAAAAAAAAAAGAGTTACCATACAATTCCGCAATTCCACTCCTAGGCATATACCCACAAGAATAGAAACTAGCTGCACCCTGATGGAGTAGCGTCAACTGCCTCCAAAGGAGCTCAAGGCCACATGCCCCTGGGTTCAAGTCCCAGGTCTCAGGTGGTGTGAGGGTGGGCGTGGGGAGACAACCAGCATGAACAACTAAATGAAAATAAAGTAAAATGCTTCCTCCTCTCTCTTCCTACCTGACTGCCTATTCATCTTTGTTCCTGCCTGTACCTTTCCTTAAAAAAAAAAAAAAAAAAAAAGAAAGCAGAGGTGTGTCCTGATGGAGTAGTGGTTGGGTCAATCACCTCCAAAGGAGCACAAGCCACAGGCCCCTGGGCTTGAGTCCTGGGTCTGGGAGTAAACAATCAGTGTGAACAATTAAATAAAAATAAAAATTAAAAAAAAAAGTGCTTCTTCCTCTTCTCTCTTCCTGCATGTATCTTTCCTTTAATTTTTAAATATTGATTGTATTTTATTTTAAGGGGTCTTTTTAATTGCAGTAACTTTTATTCTACACATTAAAATAAATTTATATGTGTAATTTCCCCATTCCTCAGATATTTATCAACATGCACCTTTCCTTTAAAAAAAAAAAGGTAGAGGGTCAAACAAATACTTGTTCACCAAATTTCAAAGCAGCATTATTCATAATAGTTAAAATAGTTAGGATCCAACCTAAATGAGTGAATAAACAAAATGCAATATATAAAAACAATGTTACTCAGCTTTAAAGGAAACTCTGAGAAATACTATGACTATGATAGACCTCAAAAATATTGTTAATCAAAATAAGCCATACAAAAAACAACAAATATTGTATAATTCCACTTATATCAGTGACTTAGAATAGACACATTCCTAGAAACAGAAAGTAGAATAGAGGTTATTTGGGGTTAGGGCAGTGACACAGGGGAATTAACATTTAATGGGTAGAGAGTTTCAGTTGGAGAAGGTGAACAAGGTCTGAAGATGGACGGAGGTGTTAATTGCACAATATTGTGAGTGTACTTAATACCACTGAATTGTACACCTAAAATGGTTAAAATGGTACCTTTTATGTTATATATATTTTACCATTATTAAACATTTTTTTAAATTAAGGAATGACATAAACCATTTAACCATAAAACATTTTTCAAACATCGTTGAAAAATTCAACCATAGGGAGTGAGTGAATGAGTGACCTGGTAGAAGCCTTCGGAAGTCAAGAGCCAGTACCTAGAATTTTCAAAGCCCGCGATGGTCACTCTGCCTAAAGGAGATGCTCTGAGCCAACGGAAGAGGGCGTGTTAGCATCCTTATTCTAAATTGCAGTCAGAGGCCCCACCCACTCTTTTAGAAGCGCCAGGCCCCCGCCCCAATGCTCCGCCTCTCTCGCCAGGCGGATGTTGGGAACGCCTTTGTTTTCACTGCGCAAAGTATGCAAATTCCCATTGGGTAGTTTCACTGGTTTCAGAGATTCTATGCTTCGGAAAAGATAATTTATTTAACAAACAGGATCACACAGTTGGAAGGGCACAACTACCCTGCATAGGGCTGGGAGCTTGGGACCCCATACCCTGCATTGCTAGGAAACTGCTGTCCTGACCCAGAGACTTCTGTTCTCACCGGGAGAATTGTAAATTATATTTACGTGATGATTGGTCAGCATTAAAACAACTGAAAATACAGAGAAGGAAAATAAATCAATAAAAATAAAATAAATTTTAAAATTCACTCATACTCGCACCACCTACGGGATGAGTAAATCTCTGAAAACATTTTGGATTATTTCTTTTCCATAGGTGTATTTTTCTGTGTATGTGTGTAATTATACATATTTAAGAAAATTAAGCTATACTGTGTTATTGTTTCATTATTGCTTATTGTAAACAACTTTACAGGAAAATATACTGCTAAATCAACCTTTTTAATAACTAGATTATTCCATTATAAAAATCATTTTCTTAACTCTTTTTCATGATTGCCACACAACTAAACTTTTAGACATTTCCCTCCTAATACCATCCCTACATGCATTTTTTTTTTTTTTTTTTTAAGGAAAAGGTGCAGGTAGGAATGAGGGCATTGTTATTTAGTTTGCATTTCTTTGGTTACCACGATGGGGATATTTTTCATGTATGTTAATCATTTGCATGTCTTCTTTCACAAATCCTGTTCCTGGAGACTGTATGGTAAAGGGTTCTGTGGGTTCCAAATTGCCTTTTGGATCAATTCCCATTCCACTATTTACCAGCTGTGCACCTAGAGCAAATTTTTCTTATTTTTTTAGGTTACACTTTGTCTATTTGAAAAATGGGACATTAATAGTATACATTTCCCATCGGGGTGTTTTGGGATTAGATGAAATCCTATATGTAATAAATTGGAACAGAGTAAGCATTTATATGCATGTGTATATATATGTATATGTAGACAAATGTATCAATTTTTTTCTTTGTAGTTTTGTCTTTGATTTCATGCCTAGAAATATCTTCCTTACCTCAAAAATGTCTCTATTTATTGAAGTTATTTACCTTTTTATTTATAGAAAGGAAGCAGGCAGGAATGAAAACAAACAGGGAGGCAAGAAGAGAGAGGATGAAGAAGCATTCAGACATCCATTTGTGCTTTACATTGACTATGCCATCTGGAATCATCCTACAGATGCCTTTGATTTTTTTTTTTTTTTTGCCACACTGGCCCTTCAAAATGGGGCCAAGGCTTTCATAGTCAGTGTTTCACCCAAGTGAGTCACAGAGGAGGGCAGTTTTGCATAATTTAACCCCTAGCCCTGGGTCTCCAACCCAAGTCTTTGGGCTTTATATGGTCTTCAAAGACAAAACTACAAAGAAAAAAATTGATACATTTGTCTACATATACATATATATACACATGCATATAAATGCTTACTCTGTTCCAATTTATTACATATAGGATTTCATCTAATCCCAAAACACCCCGATGGGAAATGTATACTATTAATGTCCCATTTTTCAAATAGACAAAGTGTAACCTAAAAAAATAAGAAAAATTTGCTCTAGGTGCACAGCTGGTCTAGCCCCTTGAGCTACAAGGGTGCTAAATATAAATCTAATCTATTTTGATGTATGGTATGAGACAGGGTTCTAATGTTATTTCCCCTGCAAATTCCTAGTCATTGATTTTAATACGTTATTGAAAATCCTTTCCACTCTGATATGAAATATCACTTTATTTATAAGGTTGAATTCCCAAATATACCTTGGGCCTGTTTCCAGCAACTGTCCTATTGAGCTGTCTTTCTTTGCTAGTACGACAGTGTGTTTGTTTGTTTTTTGCTTTATGTTTGTTTCTTAATTTAAAGAGAAGAAAGGGGGAGGAGGAGGAAGCATTTTTAAGAAAGGAAAAGGAGGAGGAAGCACTTTTATTTTTTTATCCATTTTGGTCATTCCCCCTACCCCAGGTCCCTTACGTAGGTCCATGCCCCAATCAGCGCCTGATCCACCAGGGCATGACATATCACAATGTTTTAATATAACATTAACATAGTTTCAAATAGTGATATACCACTTGTTAATTTTGTATTGTTTTCCCCCATAAATTACTATTTTATCACAAACATTTCTTTGCACTATTTAAAAATCTATAAAGACAATTTTAATTTTAATGTCTATAATATGTCATCATGAAAAAGTTGAATATATGAATTTCCATCAAGGGTATGATGTTATCAATTTTAAGACACCACTATGGAAAAAAATGCTGATAAATTATGGCATGCCCCTGGTTTTTCAGAGCCACCTATATTTTAGAGAGGCTAAACTGTGAAAAAAATGTTTAGAACTGATAAAGAAGATAATAAGTGCTTTATCTCTGCATGGAAGGGGGCTTTCTAAGTTTAAAGACAAATCAGAAACTATACATGGCTTTGACTTCATTAAAAATTTCATCATATTTAAACATTAAAAAAGATAAGTAAAGAAAAATTTTTAGGTCAATTCTGACCAAGTGTTAACAGTCTTGATAAAGACCAAGAGATCACTGGAGAAAGTAGTAGAACTGATAATTTATGGAAGAGGGATTTGGCTATAAATGTATATAACTTATTCTACCTTATTAGTAATCACACAGATGCAAATTAAAGATGTGGCTTTTCTCAGTTTTAAATTAAGCAAATTAAAGGAAAGGAAAATTTCAGTGCCAGCAAAACAAGGGGGTATGGAACACACATCACAGAGAGGGCTGTCAATTGCTACGTCCCTTTAGTATTAGCAGCCCTAAAAATACTCAGATCCTTTCTTTGAATATTTTACGTCTAGAAATCTATCCTGAGATGATCTAATCCTTCCACGATGATTATACATTACATTTACTCTTACTATGGAGGAAAATCCCAGGTTTTAGAAAGTAAAAATATGATTTTTTTAAACGCACTACCAAGGGGATCAGAATTTTTTTCTCTAATCAGAAACCAATGCTCTTAGGTCATGTAAGACCAGAGGTCTCAAGTGGTGTAACCCGTTAACCTCCGGAAGGTGTCTTTGTGCTTCTCTCTGCTTTTGAATCACCCAAAGATTGGTGTCCTTTCTGTAATTTGGGAGTCCCACATCTTAGCGACTTCAATCAGAATGCCTTCCATTTCTTCTAGCTCCGATTGCACTTGGGTGCGGGTAACTATTCACTTTCTATTTATTTCATCTGCGTCTCTCTCACACCCATCAATAGTTTTCCTTTTCAAGCTGTTCCTATCGTTGCCATCTGATTACCGCTGATGCTTTCCCCTTTCCTGTGCTTTTGGAGTTAACACAACTGCCAAATCCTTTTGGCTTTTTAAGATCTTTCCTGCCTACCTCTGGGGCCCTATTTGGGGCCGTCCTCCCCCTTTATTAAATTGATGTACTCTCCAGTTTTCTCAAACCCTTCCAAACTGTAAGCAAACGTGTTTTGTCCGCCGGGGCACTGAGAAAGGTCTGAGCTAATTTTGTTCCAGGGGCACAGTCCATCACTGCCTTGTGAAGTTCGTTTACTGCCTGTGTCCACCTAGGTGGGGAAGAGTCAGGATCGGGGAAAGGTGGCCCTGGGAATTATGGGCAGCATCTGTTTCTGACAGTTTCTAGAAATCGGAACATCATTCTTCTCGTATTATAAGCGCACACTAAGTGATCCTGGGGGCTCGCTGAACTCAGTGCCTCCACCACAGTAACGGTACCTACTTAGCCCCGGCTTAACTAAGCCGGGACCCGCTCAGTAGAGCGGAGTGCGGAGCGCACGGGTGGCTCAGCCGACACTCACGAGGCGCGGCATCCCGCGACCCCTGCTCGTGAGAGCGCCCTGCGGCGTTCAGGGACCGCCGACCTTGGGGCGGGGCGGGGCTGGGCGGCGAGGATCGTACGGTGCTAGTACGTTAGGGCAAAAGCGACGGTACAGGATTGAGGCACCGGAAGCAGGATTCGGCGCAGGCCAGGGCCACAGGCCCTGCGGCTGGAGGTAAGAGAGGCACACAAGCCCAGGACCAGCTCCAGACGCCGCAGGGGTGGCTTCAGACGTGGTAGGTCCGCATTCCGATTGCCCGCAGGAAAGGCCCAGGTAGTTCTCGGCTAGGTCTAGGGGGAAAGGCGGCGAAAGGGTGGCGGAGAAGCCCCTGTCTCTTCAGGTGAGCTAGGAATGTGGGTAGTAATCTGGGGTAGGGGTAGGAAGACAGCCTCAGCGTCACAACCCTGAGCCCAGGGCTAACCTCCCCATAGGAAACGACCTGTCGCCATTCCCCTCCCCCACTCTGGCGGGTAAGGCGACAGATCCGTTTGAAGGAAGACGCATGCGCGTCTTTATAAATTATAACCCGCTGAAGCGCTGGTTTCTATAACCGCGGGAAGGCGCAAGCGCAAAAGAGCCCGACTGGTTTACGGAGGTATGGGGGCGGGGAGGAGCAGAACCCAAGACGCATGCGCAGAACAAGTTGCTGGCGGGAGTTGGGCCGGCTAGTGAAATTACGCATGCGTTCAAACTGTGTGACGCAAGGTGGGGGCGGTGCGGGCTTCTGACTGCGCGTGCGCAGAGCTTGTTCAAAGGCCTTATTTAGGTTGCGCAGGCGCCTGCTAGCCATTTCTTTTCAGCCACGCACAAGTCCTGTGTCTAGGTAAGTCTTTTTCGGTCCGTGTTGTCCACCCTGTTTCTCCAGAGGATGCTGTTTTTGCGAGGATTGGTTGCCTCCAGATCTCTGTACAGCTTAGGGGCGACTTGCCAATTTGCAGGCTGAGGGTAGAAGCCAGGAAGGCTTCGTTGAGTCGTGGTAGGGCCGCCGCGGCCTGGAGGCCGCGCCGACTCTATTGTGTGAGATGTCGGAGGAGGCGGAGCGGAAGCGGCCGCCGCCATTTCCTCGCTTCCACGCTGGCTCTCGGCCCGGACCCTCTCTGCTTGGGACGTCGCTTCTTGGTGTCCGGAACGGCCTCGGGGGTCCAACTGATGATTGAAAGGGGGTGTCGGGTGTCGGAATCGCCGGGTTTTGGGCGTCGCGCGGGGCTCGGGTGATGAGACGCTTCGGGTTCGCGGGACGCCCCGGGGGCGGAGCGCAGTTTAAAATAAGGTTTGACTCCTCGCCTTGCAGACTGTTTTCGACGCCAGGACCCACTAGGAGACCATGATGCTGGGCACCGAAGGCGGAGAGGGATTCGTGGTGAAGGTCCGGGGCTTGCCCTGGTCTTGCTCGGCGGACGAAGTGCAGCGTTTTTTTTCTGGTGAGTTTGAAGCGGAGGCGGGAGTTCTCCGATGGGTTGGCAGTGCGGGCTGGCGGGCTTGGAGGCCGCCCGGGTGGGGCGGGCTGGGGCGCCCCCTAGCGTGGCGCAGCCGGCTTCCATTCCGCAGGGATCCTCGCGCCCAGCCGGCCTCTTACGCAATGGAAATTGCGAAAAGCTCCGCCCGCCTTCCTAGCTCTTGGGGGGTGGGGTGGGGGGGCGCGGGAGACAGGCGCAGACTGGCTTTTGTTTTCTTTACCTGCTTTTAATTTTTAGCTCTTTGAAGGTCTTTTATCCCGAAAGGATAAAGGGCATAGTTGGGATTTCCCCTTCAATTTTGAGAAAATTGCCGAATAGCTGGACATATAATAGTATTTGCAAAATCTGTCTTAATTTTGATATTTCCTTGGAAAAAAGGATTCTGCTTTGGAAAGTTAAACTGTCACTTCTTAATTTCAGAAATTTTCCTAATCAAGATTTGGTAATTGAAGAGTTCTTGCTCACCTAGCTCTTGGTGTGGCTCACTTTACAGTTGACACTGAAGCGCCCAGGGAAGTTTCCTTGCCTGTGTAGCTTTTTTCCAGTATGTAGGTTTCCTGAATCATTTTTTACAAAAATGTCCTTATTCTCGTTACCACTGTGAGATTAGATTGATGGAGATATATTTGGAAGAAATAACAGGTTTTGGAAGGATGCTTGTAGTATTGACTCATTATCTGAATTTAGCTTTAACGGCAAACAAGACCTGTAAAACAAGAACCAAGTACACTGGAAGCCACCTTGTTGTGGGCAAGACTGGGTTTGGCTTCAGCTGTGCAACTTGAAGCATTTTAGCTTGGTAACATTGATCCCCTTTCAGGTGAGTATTGGCCCTGCATTTTGGATTTGATAGAGACAATGGTATGTTGCAGCTAGTAAGGTAAAACTCAAATGTTTCAGGCCAAAACTGAAAAGTAAGAATGTTTAGAAAGTGCTTTAAAATCTCTGGGTCCAGACTTGATAGTTGACAGGTGTTAAACAAGGGTAAATGGAGACACTTGGGTATCAGGAACTTGAAGATAATTAAGAAACTGCTTTGAATATTAGATTTTCTTGATGAACTGGGAATATATCATCTAGGGAATAAGTGATCACGAGAGGATAACTGCTTAATTAAATGAAAGACACCTTACAGATTCGTACTATCGGTCTTTCTTTGCAAAACATGTACTTCGTAGTGGGAACATAAATATTTCATTTGTATCACCCAGAGGTGGTTTTAAGTTTTAAATTCTGTATTAACGGTTGTTTTCTTTCCAGACTGCAAAATTCAAAATGGGGCTCAAGGTATTCGTTTCATCTACACCAGAGAAGGCAGACCGAGTGGCGAGGCTTTTGTTGAACTTGAATCAGAAGATGAAGTCAAATTGGCCCTGAAAAAAGACAGAGAAACTATGGGACACAGATATGTTGAAGGTTTGATTTACATTGCCCTAGTAACAGTAAATAAAACATTAAACATAGTGATCTTATCCCTTCTGAATTTTAGGTATTTGACCGCATGGAAATGGTCATCTAAGGGAGTTTGTGGCAGCTCTTCCTAGATTATCTAAAGACCCAGGAAGTCTGAACTTTGTTCTATAGTTTTCCAAAATTGACTAATTCTAAGCACCTCTTTCAGTATTCAAGTCAAACAACGTTGAAATGGATTGGGTGTTGAAGCATACTGGTCCCAATAGTCCTGACACGGCCAATGATGGCTTTGTACGGCTTAGAGGACTCCCCTTTGGATGTAGCAAGGAAGAAATTGTTCAGTTCTTCTCAGGTATGTAGTCATTTTTGTTGCTGAGCAGTGAGTTCTGGCTAGCTTCTGGCAACATAACATTTAATAGATCTTGAAGTTGAATAGCTTAGATATTTAAAGTTTGTGAGTATATATGCAGATCAATTAATGTTTTCTTCTTCCTGGAGACCTTCAAATAATTTAAGCCCATCTTAAAGGTGGAAATTAAGTACTTCCAAAATGCTAACTGCTTAGTGTCATAGCTCAGAGTAGATCTTTGAGGATTGTCTTCAGCAGTGTAACTATTTTCCTCAAAATGCTTCAAGTTAAAGGTAAGATTCCATAACATTAGTTTTGAGTTAGGTTGTTGTAATTTAGGGCAAGTGTGTCTGTATTGTCAAGATACGTTGGCTCATGGAACCAGAATGTTTGTAATGGTCTAATGCATAAAACTTAATACTCTTTATGCATAAAACTATAAAGGAAAAAGCTGGTTTAACCAGGGAGGATCTATAAACTTAACTAGTCAGTCTAAGTAGGAGTATGCTGAATGTTTGTAGTCTTAGTATCTGAAAAATATTTTGAAATTGTTTTGGGCCTAAAGTATTTGAATGTTTTTATGCTGAAGAGCTGATAAAATTGCATGTTTATCAAAATGTATTTTAAATACTAGTTAATATTCATGATCTGATAAGCTGGAATTAAGAACAAGAAATCCTTTCATGGTTCAGTGTAGTATTTATTAAATTAACTTGACTATTAGCTATGTATCAAGTTCCTAATTTTGCCAGAATTTTTGAAATCAAGTCTGTTTTGATGTTTTATCTAAATTGGTGAGAATTGAATGCTGTCTGTCAACGTTAAATATGAACATAATTTCATATCTTCTAGGAAAGTGCTTTAAGCCCTTTTTGTAAGCTTGGGAATGTATCCACGGAAAGGATTTTTCATAGACGGAATTTCCAGGAGTGAATCAAACTACTGTTAGAACATGAGTGCATGATTGTGCTGTGTAGATCAGTTGTTTGTTGAAAGTTTAGATTGTATGTTTGTCAATTAATGACTTAAGCAATGTTTCATTTTGTATATAAAATGTTTAAATGTGTAAGATTTTTTTTAACTTTGAAGTTCCACTAACTTAAAACATTGAAATATAAGATGAGGTAAAAGGTGTGTCTTGAATTTATGAAACTGTTGTATTTAATGCTTGAAACCTTATTAAATTTTTGTATAATTTTCAACATTAAGTTGCATAGATAAGTTAATTTAATTGTTGAATTCTTAATGCATCCATTGTTCTTTTTTTTACATAGTCATGGATGTGTTAAGAATTGAGTCATACTTTGTAATAATGGAACTTCATATTACTGCATTGCATATTTAAAGAGTACTTGTTGAAAGCATACATTCACCTAAAGTTAAAGTTCTGGTTTATTTAAAGCTTATAAGAAGAATCATTTCTGGGCTT
This sequence comes from Solenodon paradoxus, assembly GCA_004363575.1. Taxonomy (NCBI): domain Eukaryota; kingdom Metazoa; phylum Chordata; class Mammalia; order Eulipotyphla; family Solenodontidae; genus Solenodon; species Solenodon paradoxus. The sequence goes on from RJWH01001699.1 coordinate 239,622, forward strand.
GTGATGTTAATATTACCCCCCTACTGGGGTTATTTGTCCTTGGGTTGAAGGGTTGGAAATCGTGCCAAATGGGATAACATTGCCGGTGGACTTCCAGGGGAGGAGTACGGGGGAGGCCTTCGTGCAGTTTGCTTCACAGGAAATAGCTGAAAAGGCTCTAAAGAAACACAAGGAAAGAATAGGGCACAGGTGGGGATGGATGGTTGGCTGGATTTGTCACTTTTCTTATGGTAAACAATTAAATCCATATTCTCTCTGCTTAAAAGGAATTCGTCTGTTTTCTAGTTTGATGTTTCCCCACAATTTCCAAACTTGTCCTATGTCAGTCTTCCCCTATTCAAATTAAAATTTAGGTTTCAAAATTGTCCACAGATAATTTGGTCTACAGTTTTCTAAGATTATTAACCCCAATCAATGGAGTTGAGAGACTATGGCTTTAAAAAAATGTTGAATCTGGCTTTAGCTGTAATACCCACCTAAATAAGTAAATTAATATTACCATAAGAAAATGTGATACTTTCTGATCTTGTTTTTAAAGTTGAAATGCAACAAACTTTCTTGCTGTATAAATATTCTGCATATGTATTAATAAGCATAGCTTTCAAGAAATTGTCACAAAAGGTTTTATTCTCTTTGCTTGTGACTATTTTTCATTGAAGCATGCGCTTACCTATGCTGATTCCTACTAAAAGCATAGGCTGGGGTATTTATTGGCGAAAGGAAATGTGTAGTGTGGGCTAGACTGTTGGTGGAGGCTGGCTTTTTAGCTCACTTGCTATACATGCTGCCAATGGATTTAAGACTTGAAATGTTGAAAGTTGAGTGGAATTCTTTCCCTCCTATTAAACAATGTTTATAGTACTCCTCCATACCGCTAAGGTTGGGCTCTCTGCCTCAGAGGAGTGAATATTTTTTTCTGTAAAGTTTACATTAAATCTTGAAATTGAGTGAATTTCTGGTCATTGCCTATGCAAATGAGAAATCTGGCTTTAAATATTAGTCAGTTTCATGGCTATGACTGTTATTTTCTTGTGTAACTAAATACCAGTATGAAATGAACTAATGTTCTCTTCTCCCCATCCCCTTCCCTCATGAACAATGCTTTAGGTATATCGAAATTTTTAAGAGCAGCCGAGCTGAAGTTAGAACTCACTATGATCCACCACGAAAGCTTATGGCCATGCAGCGACCAGGTCCCTATGACAGACCTGGGGCTGGCAGAGGATATAACAGCATTGGCAGAGGAGCTGGCTTTGAAAGGATGAGACGTGGCGCTTATGGTGGAGGTAGGAGAGGATATAAAAGGATCATGAAGTTTGTTCCTTTGCTGTTTTCATTTTTGGATTGATTGTACTTTATGCTTTTCAGGTTATGGAGGTTATGATGATTATAATGGCTATAATGATGGCTATGGATTTGGGTCAGATAGATTTGGAAGAGGTAAGGTAAGAATTAAATTTCTCAACTGAAGGATACTTACACTCTTTTTCATCTAGACCTCAATTACTGTTTTTCAGGAATGTCTGACCACAGATATGGAGATGGTGGCTCGACTTTCCAGAGCACAACAGGACACTGTGTACACATGCGGGGATTACCTTACAGAGCAACCGAGAACGACATATATAATGTAAGTGAGGACAACTCGGAAGTAGGCTCTTTGACTAGCAGTGAAAAGGTTCTTATTTATTCATTTATTTTTAAGTGAAATAGCCTTTGTGACATGAGGAAAGTTGAATTGATTCTCTGAAATGCCTTGTATTTAGTTTTTTTCACCACTCAACCCTGTGAGAGTACATATTGAAATTGGTCCTGATGGCAGAGTAACTGGTGAAGCAGATGTCGAGTTTGCAACTCATGAGGATGCTGTGGCAGCTATGTCGAAAGACAAAGCAAATATGCGTAAGTGTAATTTAAGTATGTTGGCTGGGATTCTTTACAGTCGATTGCGTGACAAACGTAGAGGAAACAGTAAGGATATGAAAAATTTGTTCTCTGATAATATAGTACTTTGGAATGTGTTTTAAAAAGGCCTAAGTTTAAAAAATTGGTGCCACTAAAAGGGGACTTGTGACACATTGACATGAAGTAGTATATCTTGATTTAATGAATTCAGTTTCAGTTTATTGCAATTCTCAATAAAGCATCTGAGAAATAAGTTATTTTACCAAAAAGATTTGAAGTTCACAGATCTACTTGTATAAGAACTTAGATTATCTTTCTCATTTTGTTCTACCAACAAACATGTTCAAACTTTTCTTTTTCTCATTTCAGAACACAGATATGTAGAACTCTTCTTGAATTCTACAGCAGGAGCAAGCGGTGGTGCTTACGGTAGCCAAATACTAGGAGGCATGGGCTTGTGTAAATATCACTTTAGTGTCTTTTTTTTTTTTTTTTTTTAAGCTAACCTTGTATGCCTTTTCTCTCATTTCAGAACACAGATATGTAGAACTCTTCTTGAATTCTACAGCAGGAGCAAGCGGTGGTGCTTATGGTAGCCAAATGATGGGAGGCATGGGCTTGTGTAAATATCGTTAGTTTTTTTAAAAACCAAAACATATCTATATTAGTTATATAAGTTAAGTTAATTTACATTTAATGATTTAGCATAATATAAGGCTAAGTATAGTTCTAAATTTTGATTTGAATTTTATGTCTGGCTTAAATCTTTGTGAGTTACATAAGATATTTAGATAATTTTAGTGTAAGAATGTGGGGGAGGGTACTGCAGAATGAAATTAGTTGTCTTAAGTATAATGTATATTTATAGCTTTAATATTAATATCTTTAATATTAAGCAAAAACTGGGATCAAAATAGGATTTTTGAGTATAATTGGGCATAATTAGGTATTTAGTGATAATGTATATATTGACATACCTTAATATCAAATTAATGGGGGGAACCCCCCAACATCCTGTTAATTTTATAAGATCACAAATGACTGCTATTGGAATCATGTAGATTAGTCCTGCTGGTGTTTACACTATTGGAATTTTGGTTTATGTATGTTTGGCCAAATGATGGATAGTTTGATCATAGACAATAGGCAAGAGGAAGCAGAGTATTCTAGTAATGTAAGATGAAAGTGAATTGTAGATGTAGAATTACAAGCCCGGTACCACCAGGTACCACATAACTTAAGGAACAAGGTGCTAATGTTCTCTTAACTTACCAGCAAACCAGTCCAGTTATGGTGGCCCAGCCAGTCAGCAGCTGAGTGGCGGTTATGGAGGAGGCTATGGAGGCCAGAGCAGCATGAGTGGATATGGTAAGTGTGTTTTCTTATATACTTAGAGTAAGTTTTAGGCAGGCTTTTTTTTAGTTGGGTGAATATGCAGGCTCCTTTTTGGTAAATGGGTTATTAAACAAATTCTTTTGATCCTAATGTAACATAATAGCTTAATTTTCAGAACCAATCATTGGGAGGGGGAAGTATTCTATAAACATAGTTATTATTGCAATTTGGAATAATGTCGAGCCAGAAAACATCTGCCTCCAGTTATTAAAACATTAAATAGTTCACTTTTTCTGTCTTGATTAGTATTAAATCAATTTTAGATGGAGAATTTGAGATAAAATGGTGGTTGGGTTAAGGACCGTATTTACTAGTCAGTTAACCTAGGATTGGTTTTACTAATTTTTTTTTTTCAATTGGTCTAAAGAATGGTGATTTTGGTATTATAGTCTTACCCTACAAAATCCTTTTGCAGACCAAGTTTTACAGGAAAACTCCAGTGATTTTCAATCAAACATTGCATAGGTAAATATTTTCTCAAAAAATATAATTTAAATTCCCAATAGCACATACTGATATGTTGTAATAACTATTTCTATAGCAGTCAATGGCTCTGACAACTCCATGGAGGCTGCCATTTTGGGCACAGTGAGTTTAATTGCCTTTTAGTCTGACTTTGTTGCCTCACTTCCTGCCCACCATGAATGGGGAAAGCAAGAGACTGCCCCTGTGCTCCCTATTCATTTATGCCATTTGATGGACACATTGTTAATGCTTATGGTCAATTTTTTTTTTCTTAAATGCATTGTTTAGCTTTTAAAAAACTTGAAGTAATTTTGCAATTTTTGAAAAACACTAGTTTTCCTTTAAACTTAATTTTCCATGTTGATCCTGAAGCATCCAATTAAATGGTAGCACAAGAGTCTGGCAAGTTGGTACTGCAGAGAAGGGGTTAATTGAGAATTGTTTGGAGTCGGGACCCCCTTTCCCAAACGTGCTTCTCGCCAGTTGGACAGCAGCCATTTGTACTCGTATACTTTTTAAAACTCTTCTTGGAATTCTATATTTTATTGACTGATAATCTGGTACTTCTCCTAACTTGTCAAATTGATCTCTTTGCAGGCAGCCAAGGAGCAGTGAGCAGCAGCTACTACAGTAGTGGAAGCCGCGCTGCGTCTGTGGGAGTGAACGGAATGGGGGGGATGTCTGGCATGTCCAGTATGAGTAGCGGATGGGGGATGTAGCGATCCTGGTCACTGACTCTTGGTCACATTTTTTTAACGAAAAAACAAAAAAACAAAAACACCTAGTTTAACAGTTTTGCAATACAGGCTTGTGATTTATGTTTACTCTTAAGTGGAAAATCGGGACTGTTTTAAAAGACTTAAGGTTCAGTATTTTTGAACAGTCATCTGAGATAACAAAGTTGAGTAAACTATAACTGTTAGACAATTTTCAGCTTTTCTCTAGTTATGTTATTGTAGGATGTACTTAAGCAGTAAGTGTATTTAGGTTAAAACAGTTGACTTCGAATTATGTTAAACGTTGCTCTTATACCACATTACATTGAACACTGTTTGGATGCATGTTGAAAGACATGCCTTTTTTGTAAAACTATAGGAGCTGTGTCTATAATTAAAAGTGAAACATTTGGCATGTTTGTTAATTCTAGTTTCATTTAATAACCTCTAAGGCACGTAAGTTTAAGCTTTTTTTAAGTTAATGGGGAATATTTGAGACGCAATACCAAAACTTTAGGATTTTGGTCTTGGTGTTTGTAAGAAATTCTGAGGCCTTGATTTAAATCTTTCATGTATTGTGATTTCCTTTTTAGGTGTATTGCGCTAAGTGAAACTTGTCAAATAAATCTTCCTTTTAAAAACTGCACTGTCTTGTCTATACTTCAGTGTCATGTGGACTGTTTCTTGGTGCTCTATTCCTGCCCGGGGCGTAGGTGGCAGTGGCCAAACATTTCTGACTGGCAGAGAGGCTCGGCAGTTGAGGCTGTTGTGTAGATGTCTTCAGACTTCTTCCCTCCAGTGCAACTGAAGGTAAAAAGTAGCTTTGGGGCCCTTGTGGAAGGGCTGACAATGCTGGGCCTGGCTATGCAGGACTTGATTTGAACTGCCTTTGATTTGCTAAGCACTTTGCACTAAGCAGAGGGAGAGGTGCATGTGCCCCTCACTGCATGTTCTGCATGTTTTACAGAGCCCTCAGGCATGGCTCAGAAGTGCTAGGGGCAAGGCAGGGCTGATTAGCAGCTGTCCTTCCCCATCTGAGGGGATCTTTGGACTTCTGTTTATAATGGGGCATATTGGAGAGAGCTCAGATGGCTTTCACTTGTTTAAATCTGTTTTCCTGAAATAGGCTCATTTTGAAACAAATGTCTTAGAAAGCTGAGTTAAGGATGGCCACATTATAATTTTCATAAATTCCTGACATTTGCTAGGAAATATTTTGAATAAGTAGCATTAAGCACTTTTTAAAGTAATCCCAGCTTTTTCAGGGACTGGAAAGCTGAGGTCTTGGCCAGTGTGAAGACTGGATCTCACACTCCCATCCTTCTTTCTAAAGCACCTCAAAAGGCCAATCTCAAAAAATTCCCAGAAGTCCCTCCAGTAGGGAACACTGCAGTTGGAAATTGCCTCTCATACCTAAAATTTGCTGCATTGAAGGATTTAGAGTTTGAGAAGTGGATACAGGTTTGTCAAGCCAGGTAACTAACAGTATGGGAAGTTTTTCAAGTTTATTTCTGGGTGAAGTAATATGGTGGATTTATTCTGAAACACTGGTCAGAACCATAGCCAATTTTTAATGGTGTGCATGAAGGACACTGCTGATCCGCTCACTGCATGCTTCTGGGAGGACTGGGTGCCAATTTGTTGGCTTAATACTATTGCACACTAATTGAGGGAGTTCATTGATTTGGGGCTGCGGAAGTATTATATTGGAACTATCAATTTTTTGTCTTGGTTGTTGAGATCGTTATTCGGGAAGGCACTGTTGAGCATTAGGTGTTGACTTGCTGTAAATCTAGTGCTGCCTTTGAGATCCTGAGTTATTCCATGTCCTGGTGTTGAGGGTCCTGTGGGTTTTTATACCTAGAGGTAAGGAATATCTTTGTTGTGATATGGCTGGTTGAAGAAGAGAAGGGACCAGAATTAGAAATTGACTTGCAAAGTGAAGCTGGTTCTGCATTCTCATTCTTTGGAACTCTGTTCCATGAACTAGTGACATAGGTTGGGAAGAGATTAGGAACGACCAGAACCTCCAGATAATGTCTGTCTGCTCACCCCTCAACCCTGCCCTTAGGTAATTTTTTGTATTGAAACTTGATCTTTGCCTTAGAACATCAGTCTCATTGCCTAGGTTGGGGAAGGCTGCTAAACCAGAGGCTGAAGGTTCTAAAGTTCAGGTGCACATGTCACATGTGAAATCAGTCGAAAAGGTCTATGCAACTGAAGATTAGTCATTGGCATAAGGATCCATTGTGAATAGTGCTAATTCACATTTGTAGCTTGGTTGGGGGATGTATAGGGAGGAAAACTGGTAAAAAAGGAAGTGCTTTGAGCATGTGGCACAGCAGTAAGACTTCATATATATGTGTACTTAACTTTTGAAGCAGGGAAGTATTATCCTTCTTCTTGTGTGCAGATAAGAGCTAAAGCTCTGAAGTGAAGTGACTTGCCTAAGGCTCCGCAGCAAGTTGGAGTCCAAATGGTGTGCATTGAAAAACAAGGTACAGCTATATCTAAGACTAGTTTTGGGGGTAGTCCAGTAATGTAAACTTTTTGGAAAAGTTGGGCCCTGAATGAGGGAAGTGGGGAAGGAGGCTGCTTAACTTGGAAAGAATATAGTGAAGGAACTGGGCACACAGAGCAGACTGAACTTCTTACTAGTTATCCAGGCTCTGGGTAGGACAGTCGAGATCTGCAGCAGCAAGGTGTGAGGGTAGGGAAGGCTGTGACACCTAGGTTCTTTACACTGAAAAGTCCAGATCATGGATTCTTTTCTCGGGGGTTGAGGTGTGGTGTATACTCAGGTTGTGCTACAAAGGATGACTCTGGGCCAGTTCTCACAAGAGCACTGCTTTTGAAAGTTGAAAAATGGTGTCTATCACAACACCCTATTATATAAGGGAATAACTTCAGCTTTGGTGACAGGTTTAAAGTCACTTCCTCAGTGCCCGTTGATGGACTTAACGTCCCAGTTTTGGACCACGTGGGCAGGGTGCACAGTCTGTTCCAGAATCTTGCTTTCAGTGCAACATAACTGCCCTCATAAGTCCTGAAATGGGTTGCTCTGAGACATCCTCCAGAGACAGGCTCCTGGGAAATGTACACACGTTCCCTCATTTTCTGCCCCAGAGTGAAAAATAAATGACTTTATTGCAGGACCAGTGATACAGATGCAAAAGGGTGAGCACACTGGAGGGGAGAGAAACATACCCACTACACTAGTACATTTGCTACAAAATAGGTTAGTTCTTTGAGAAGTTACATCTGAAAGCCATTGATGTAGTCAAATGAGAAGGAAATTTGAATCCAAAGGACTTAATTCCAGTGAACTTCCTGTCTGGCATGCTGTGTCGGCAGTCCTGACCAGGCTTTCACTCTTACTACATACTAAACCCTGGTCACCCCTGAGGCCCAGAGAGTTTGGCACGGTTCAAAGGCGTCCTGCTCCCGAAGACAGCCAGCACAGTTCCAGAAGGCAAGGTGGCCCTGCAGGTGTTCTCCCCTAGGGCCCAGTGGAGGAGCAGCGCTGCAGGAGCAAGGTATGGCAGCTGTCACATACCCGCACTGGCTTGGGGTAGGAGGGCAGGGCCAGCTCATTACTGGAGCACGTGTTGCAGAAGATGTGGCCACAGTTGCGGCAGTGGTGCTAGAGGGTGGAAAAGAGAGTTAGATCTGCTGCACCCTGGTGAGGATGCACTGACCACTCAGGATTACCCAGAGGAACATGAATTTGGAAGTGGTTCTAGACCTCTGTTTGCTAATTTTAAATTCCTGTAAAACCTATGGCTTGCTGGTACAGGAGTGCATTCGCACGAGGTTCTTTATCTTTGAAACAAGTATTGGACTTGGAACTCAAGCAGTTCATTCCATAGTGAGGCCCCAAGGTTTCTTTGGTTGCCCCTCCTGAGCAGGGAGCTTGCATGTAAACAGGGTTGCCATGAACCTTGGCACAAGGCAGGTGCCAAGACACGGACCTGTGCAGCCTCTGCTCCTTCTGGCTCCAGAGGCTACTTCCAACTGTCTCCATTCATCTAGACAGTGGACCTTGAATTGGCCCTTTAGGAGTGGGGACAGCAGGACCTGTTCCCAGCCTTATGCATGAGTAGATCTGAAAGTCAGCATAGTGAGGGCTATTTTGCTTCCTCTTCCAGGAGAGCAGGCATTGCATGGTGGAGGGTGGAATGGCACTGACAGTGTAGTGGGCATTCTGCCTTTACTGATACTTAGCCTGCTCAACTATCAGAAGGCCGTATCCTGGACGAGAGGTGGGCCCAGAACTTGTAGAGTTCCTGGGATCGAATGGCATGCTACAATCACTAGACAAGTGCCATTCCCAGATTGCCAGATGCCACCTGGATGCTTGTTCTGAGACCTGTTGTCCTTGGGTTCCCTATAGATTGTTTTTGCCTACATTAGTTGCTACACTCATACAGAGTAGCCCAAAGAAGCCAGTCAGTCAGTGAAAGAACCGTGCCAGACTGGCCAGGGCATCTGGATGGAAGGACCTTATAGCTTTAGTCTCCATGCTACTGGCCTTAACTCAGCTTCAGTCAGCCACCCCACATACCTTTCTCCGGGAAATAGAGAACTCCTTTTCACATTGTTTACAGTGTGTTGCTTCATCGTCTTTCAGCCAGGTATGGCCCTGAGGAGGTAAGAAAACCACAGAAGGATTCCATTTTAAGCTTCAGCTCCTGAAAGAGACCCGTACCTGTGTTCCGGCTGCCCAATGTCAACTGTCCTCCACTAGATGTGGTTTTACAGGACTACCCTGCTCTTGCCAGAGTTGGAGTGCATACACTGGACAGCACCTGCCTTCTGACTTTCACCTGCCCCCATCTACAGTCAGATTCTGGAGCCTCCTGTTAACTTGAGACTTGCCCACCTTCTAGTAAGTGCTCTTCAGCCGAGGTAACCTGGTGCTTGCAGCCTAAATCCTGGCTGAGATACTACAAAGTGCACAGGTGAGCTGCCAGGAGGGAGGGCTAACTGCCAGACTAGAACAACCTGCAGCAGCATCCCCACTGAGAGAAGGTTGCAGGCTGTAGAGATGGGAGGCCATTCACAGACAGAGCCTGTGGAGGAGGTTACTGAGGCTTTGAGAGGTTTTTCTAAGGAAAACGGATATAGGACTTGTTCAGCAATGGGACCGAGTTGTTCAAAAGGGATTAAAAAAGCCTGATGTCCTTTGCTGGCTCCTTAGCATCTGTTGGACATAACTTTACTGATCTTAGGATCTGGAGCTTCTAGAATGCAGCCAGAGCTTTCAACCTTATTTCATAGCTCCCAGAAGCTCCAGAATCTCATTTTAGGACTTTTGATTTACGACTCTGATGTTTTGTACAAACTCATCTCTGCAGTGCAGAAGATAGGATGTGCCCTGGTAGAGCAGGGTTTGGTGTAGTCCACACACATCCCGGGGGAACAGGGTAGCACAACAATGCACAAGGCACTGGTGGCTTGTGACCCTCACTTGGAAAAAAGGGTCTCTTACTATTTAAAGTCCCTAGCTCTCTGCTACCTTTTGCTTCTTTCATTAGATTGCTTGTGATCTAGGCTTGTTGTCAAACTACTTAGCTGATGGCAGAAAAATTGGAATCCGCAGACTAGGTTTTAGCTTGTGCCCTGACACCTGTCAGCATTGCCATCTTATCCCATTTTCAGGGCTCTTAGCATGTTCTTATCTGTAAATAAATGATAACCACCTATCCTCACCCAAATGCTGTGAGAAACTATCAATTGCAGAGTTTCTAGTAAAACATCTATACCTTCAGTGCCTTGTTTACTTCTTTTATGTCTTCCATCTTCAGCTTTGACCTTCAAGAAAATATCATAGTCAGAGAGGCTCTAAAGCTCAAATAGCAAAATCTACAACAATGGTTTGGCTTTGTAAAGGTAATAGGACTTCAGAGGAGTGTGCTAACATGAATTGTCCTAAAACGCTTTTAGCCTTTTTATAGTTCCAGAGTTAATTTGTTACATGTCTGCAGGCTGGGGCAGAATCTGAACTGAATCTTTTCAGAGAAGATGAAGGTTTTAAAAAGGCTGAAATGTACTCAATCAAAAACTTAGAATTGTCTCACTGAAACCTAGGTTTTTGGCTTTTCTGGGCAGCCATTCCTGTGACATGTTTGAAATGGGGGGATGCCTCTTTATCAGAATCTATAGTGTTCTCTCTGGTCCTTTTCCTGCTGCCTGCTTAGCCTGGCACATTGGGCCCAGACTGGTTGTTTGTTCCTCCTCCATTCCTGTTAATGTAATGTAGGGATTCTTCGGCTGTCTATTTAAGAGATAAGATTGAACGTTCTGAATTGGCAGAATTAAGCCAAATAAAGTGAGAAATTATGTAATTGGGGAAGGACTGCTGTGAGCCTAGATTTCTGAAAAACTGAGATTAGCCTAAACTATTACTGGATTAACCTAATTGGAGTATCAAAGTGGCAGGGTTAGGGGAGGATTAGGAACCAACTCCTCAGGATCTTTAGAAAAAACGATGTGGGTACACCCTGGGTGGTTTAGTCAACTGCCTGCACTCAAAGTGCAGTCCACATACATCCCAAGGACCTGTGTTTTCATCCTGGGCTGGGGAGACCAACCAAGATAGCACAGCTAAATAAAAATAAATTGGATGTTTCCTTTCTCTCCCTGCCTGTCTGCCTACTCTTCATTCCTATCTGTACCTTGCCTTTAAAAAAACAAACAAACAAACCCAAAAACCTATGGACTCCCAAGTTGGCTATAGAAATAGGCCAGGAGATTGTCAGGTCCAGAGGTTGTCTGGGGAAAAGCCAACTGCTTCCTTGTAAATACAAATCGGGAAGAATTCAAATGTTCTTGAGGTAAAGCCTGCAGGGCTCGGAGAATGAGCTTTTCCTTCTGTTGTGGGCTTGCAAGAAGGGAGAGGGAAAAGGAAGAAACCAAAGTTAACCCAAAGTTAACAGGTGGACCTGTCCAGATCTCACATCCCTGAGATGTCAATTCCTGACTGTTGAAGGATGTTCTGAAGCTGGGTCAGGCAGGAGGCTACTAATGCAGGGGCATGTTTCCTGGATCAGAGCTTGTCCACATTCCTGAGGCCTGTGGTCCACTAGGAGGGTGTTTTCTGATGCTGTGTCCTATGTGAGGAAGATGGGCAGAAGGAAATGGTGCTAGTCACCTGAGAAGGGGTGTGTGCCACATCAGCCTATGCCTGAGGCCTTGTTCCTCTTTAAACACCATAGCGAACAGCACCACACCAGCAAACAGCATCTGGAGCCAGCTTGCTGGGAGACCCTCAGCTGACCTGTGCTGAGTTCCAGGTGGACACGTAGCCTGGCCCACTCTCTATGTCATTCCTGGTGGGGCAGGAGCACATACCAAGTCCAAGTGAGTAGCACAGGACACTCAGTCTGAGGAGTAACAGGAAGGCCTGAGTTGATTCAGGTGGTGGAAAGATACGGTGAGGGTACACCCTGGTGGCTCATGTGCTTAGCCGGAAGACGGGGTATAGACCATGGGGTTCACTACCTAGGGCTGGCGGTAACAACCAAAAATAAAAGTGCTTCCTCCTCCTAACACTTCTTCCTTCTCATCTCTCAGAGATGTAAGTGGGAAAAGATGGTGAATAAACAGCATCTTCATCTCAGACTATTTAAAAGGATCACATTCCCACAAGAGTCATTCTTATTTTTCTTAATATTTCTGTGGCCTGGCCTAGAGCAATTCCAACTTCCCAGACTCCGAAAAATCCATGGTTGTGTACATCTGAATATTGTTGTCTAGTTCACTTTCACATTAGTTTCTGTTGCTGAGCCTTTTCTGGTCACAGTGCTGGCCTGAGCCCACTTTATGCTGGTCACGAGAGCTGCCATCTTTGTGGTTGCTGTGCTGGTGTCAGCATCGAGTAAACCTGGGGTCCCTGTGGACGTGATGGAGAAAGGGAGCTTCCTTTTCTGACAGACAGCCCTATTGGCTACCTGTCCTGGTGGGGACTTGACCCATCTGTGAGGTAAGTGACAAGATAGCAGAGGCAGGAGGTAGAGAACAATTCTTGCCTTTTTTTGCTTGAAAATGAATAAGTTCCACAATCTGCGATGTGACCCACCAGACTGTCCAGAGCAACCTGGCAGAACTGGAAGGCCAGGGGGAGTGGTCTGGTCGGAGAGGAGACAGAACTACTGGGTCTGTACACCTCCAGCACTGCTGAGCAGGATGGACAGACTGACTGGTAGATGGAAGTATCTGGTCTTGAGAAAGGCAGGTGGTTACTGTACTTGCACCATGGCAGATTTGACTCTAAACCATAACAATCCCTTCGGTCTGACTCCAGGCCAGACAGGGAACCACTCAACACCTAGCTGGTTCCCTTGGGAACCGAGCCAGTGAGTGTGAGTGTTCTGGTCATTAGAAAAAGGGTATTCTTAATAAAGTCATGTGTCAATAATGGGCCACATTCAAAAAAGTGATTTTGTGAGTAGGTGAGCTCATAGGCCTGCCATAATGTAATTACATAAATCTAGATGGGCTCACCTGCTCATACCTATTATATCCCTATTGGGATTATGTGGTCTGTTCTGATCAAAATGTCACTAAGTGATGTGTTAAGTCAGCATATGGTGTTTCTGAGGCCTGATTTCCTGGGGGTCATGCCTGGACCACCTGCTTTATAAGACATAGGTTCAGGGTTCGAGTAATGCAGTGGGCAGGCTGTTCTGACTCTTCCCAGGAGGGAGGCCTAGTGGCCCTGCCCTGACAGGCAGCAGTCAAGGGGAAGGGGCTTCTTACTGGCTGAGGTGCAGTCCCATCTCCTGGAGCGCTTGTTCCTGCTCTTCACAAACCTTTTGTAACTCTGTCTTCTCATCCTGGAGCTCCCGCAACTCCTAAATAAATAAACCAGATGTCTGACACAGATTTGAAAGTACTAAGCTTAAAAAAATGAACTATCAGAGTAACAAGCAGGTCAAGTACTTTTCAGGAGCAAAAAAGCAGTTTTGTCATCATAAACTCATTAAAAGTCCCAGTTAACAAGTGGCTTCTCATTAGCTTTTCTCAAGAATGGGAAATGGGGAGGTGAGTGCGGCAATGTGGCTCTGCAGCTGGCAGTGAGTGGGACAGGAAATGCACTTTCATCGGGCACAGGGTTTCTATTAAAAATTTAACACAGACAGCTATCTTAAACACACATAGATGAACCTTATACACAATTCTGACACACCAGGGAAGGCTAGTTTGTGAAACTTTTTGAAAATTCAGAATTTCCTGAGAATGAGTAAGGCTTGAGATCTCATTCACGGACCAAGAATGGCAAGTCCTGGATGCCCCAAGACCAACGGTGGAAGCTGTATTTGTGGAGAGTGGTGTTCACAAGGAGAAAACAATGGCAAGGCTTTGTAATCTGGGGCCAGCGCACTTTGAGAACAGAAGCGGGCAAAGGCCAAGACAAAAGACCCCCAAAAGTCACTCAGGGTTCAGGGCTGACTGGGCAGCAGTGAGGCTTAGGCCCGAGTTCCTCCCAGGCTCCCCTTTGACCTCCTGCCCCCCAGAGCCTGTTAATTCAGGAAGGCAAGAGACTTAATTGCTGATGTTAAACATTTAAAAACCTTTTTTTTTTTTTTTACATTTTCTTTGTGTGTCTACGTAATTCAAATGTTAGACTAGAAAATCTTGAAGTAGAGTGAAGGGATAGACTGTTCATGAAGCAGCAGAATTTTCTTTTGCCTTCTGTTTCCTTCTTTGTCTTTCTGGGCCTGAGCTGAATCTTGAGAAACCTCTCCCCTTCTAGATCTGGTGGACTTTTCCAAAGGGGCTCTAGGAACTTCCCGACAGAAATCAGAAGGTCGGCGCGCCCTGGTGGCCACAGGGTAGTTCACAAACGGTCCAGGAGCTCGGATTTGCAAACCGGGGTGGAGGGAACAACCAAGAACAACCGAATGAATAAAGAGCTGCTTCCCCCTCTTTCCTTAAAAAAATAAAAAGGCCTTTTGTAACTCATTCTCATGGTACAGTAAATTACTGTTTTCAATACAGGATCAATCAGCTTCCCAGGGGTGATCTGTACCAAGTGGTTGTGGGGAACCAGGATACCTGACCCTCAGCAGAGTGGCTGACCAACCTCTGGGGTAGAGGTGCAGACTGGCATTTGTTTGAAAATGTTTACTCTTAGCTCCATCTTTTGTAAGCCTACTACCAATTCTCCCATTCTCCATACAGTTGACATTATCATAAAATGAAATGGATGATGTCCTTCCAGCAGTGCTTAGAATCAGATTCCTCTGCACAGCTTCCAGGGCTTATGACTGGCATTCTGCCCATCTGAGGCCTCAGCTCAAATGCTGCCTTCCTCTGCTTACCGCACCTTGGCTCCGCTGCCCTTTTGGTCCTTCAGTATGACAGACCCTCACACTTCTTGGTTTTTTTGAGGGGTTTTCACCCATGTCTTGTGCATGACTCATCATCCCAGTCTGTTCCCAGACCACACCTGCCCCACGTGAGACACATTCCTGTTCTAGTCTCTTACTGGTCACGACAGAGTCTACTTGGTTTGCTCACTGGCTCACGATCTACCTGCCTTTTCCGCATAGAGCAGGAGCTCTGACGAAGTGGAAACAGCATCCCAGACCTGGAGGGCTGTGCACTCTAGGGGCTGGCTCTGTGGCGGGGAGCTCATGAGTTTATGGAGTCCTGCCTGTGGCTTACTTACCTGCTGGAAGCTTACTTTTTTAGTGGTGGAAAATTATTTTATAATGAATATTAAAAAGTTACCATAACCAGTGTAACATAATGAACAAGTGATTAGATGAAAGATAGTTCATGTTCATAAATAATTCATTAAAAGTTCTGACATATCCAGATTAATCCCAAATGAAAAGGAAACAGTTAATAGTACCAATGTACCTTACCTTTTTTAATCCCTCTACCTGTTGTAGTTCTGCTCGGAGTAGAGAGGAAGTGTCTTTCTGAAGCTGTAATTCTCGCTGAAGAGCTTGTCTTTGCTCTTTTTCTGATTTCAGCTCTTTCTCTAGACTTGAGCTGTTTTCCCAAAATGAAGGGAGTTAGTCTCAGGGGAGATTGTCACAGAAAGCCCACAGTCTATCATTCAAATCACTGCACAGGATAGGGAATTCCAAGGAATCTGAACTCCTACATGAGATGTAAACTCTTCAAGGAAAATGTTAACACACTAATTTGCAGAGATCTATGTTTACTGCAGCATTGACAATGGCGAAGAATTGGAAACTACCTAAGTGTCCATCGTCAGATGAATGGATAAAGATGTGGTATATATACACGGTGGAATGTTACACAGCCCTAAGCATGACAAAATTCTGTCATTTGCAACATGGAGAGAGCATATGCTAAGTGAAATAAGTCGAAGGAGAAAGACAACCAGATACTCTCATTTGTGAACTATAAAGAAACAGCAAAGGAACAGACTAACAAAAACCAACACTTGGACATTAGCAATAGAACTGGGGTTACCAGTGGGGAATGAGGTGTGGGTGGGGGCAAGGGGTGTTGGGGTCTAATGGACAATGGTGAAGGACTTCTGGTAAGTTTGTGGTGGGCAGGGTGTATTGGCATATATTTGAGGAATGGGGAACCTGTACATATGGGTTTATATTATTTTGTAAACCAAAGGAACCTCAATAAATACTACATAAAGAACAAAAGTGGAAACAAGGGTTCCCTCTATCCAGGGCTACCTGCACCTCCATAAGACAGACAAGGAAGACAAAGCAGAAAGGGACAATGATGCAAATAGAGACCAGAAAAGGCTCTAGAACACTTAGGATCACTAATGTAACTCCTCTACTGGGGTGGAGAATGAGGGCCGAGCACAATGCTGATTCTTCTTTTTCCCACTGGAGCCAGCTGACAATGGGGGATATTTGGGGCTTGCGGGGGAGGACAGTAAGGGGTGGGAAGAACCCAAAAGCTCTGAAGATCATCAGTAGGCCTCTGCTGAGAAATCTCTTCTGTCTTCATCAGGCTTTCTACTTAGTACATATACACTCCTCCTAATTCTAGCCTTGCAAGGGTAAACTGAAGTAGGATGCTATTTGCCCTGATTTGAAAGACAACCTTCCTAGTCCTTCCTAAGCCACACAGCCACCTGCCGCCCACTGCTCCGCGCCTACCACTGCTCATGTAACTGCGAGAGCTGCCTCTGTAGTGCATTCGTCCTCCCGCCCAGCTCCTGCTGCAGCTGGTGGCTCCGCTCCTCTGCCCCCTGTCGCGCCCTCTCCGCATGCTGTAACCTAGAGCCAATGAAGCAAAACTGTAAATGAAGGATTAATCCTCATAATTCACAGTACAATCTGTTCAGATTCTTGCTGGCTTGACTTTAAAACTGTTAATATATACAGTATGATGGACGTGTGTGTGTGTATACTTTCAAGAGTTTTGACATAGGACGATTTGTGGAACCACCAGGCAATTAGGATACAGAAACATTCCATCACCTACCAGAAGGCCCTAGGCCTGGTCCCTGTTGTCACTCTCTCCTCATCCTTAACCCCTGGCAACTATTTATCTGCTCTGACACTGGCTTTGTCTTTATGAGATGTTACATAAATAAAATTATACTTCACACAACCTTTTGAAACTGGCTTCTTTCTCTCAGCATAATGTCTTTTAGATGAGTCAGTTTATATATTAAAAGTTCATACCCTTTTATGGTTGAGTAATTTTTCATCGGGATGGACGTCTTGGTGCTTTATCTGATAAGACACTGGCATTATTTCTACTTTTCGGCAACTATGAATAGAGTTGTTCTATATATTGATGTGTAGGTTTTGTGTGAACATAATTTTCATTCTCTAGGGCCAGTAGCCAGGAGTGGGATTGTTAGTTAGGTCACATGGCTAGAGATGTTCAGCTTTTTAAGAAATCGCTTTGACAGTAGCTGTGCCATTTTGCATTCCCACTGGTAGGTAGTGTATGAGAGGTTCAGCTGTTCTATATAGCTCTACCAGCAACTGAGAGTACCATTAAGAAAATCAGATGTTCTAATAGGTATGCAGTAGCATTTCATCATGATTGTAATGTGTACTCCCTAATGACCAATATGATGACCATCTTTTCATATTCTTATTTGCTCCATTTTAAAGTTAAATTGTTGATTTTTTGGGAGTTTTTAAAATATTCTAAATACAAGTTCTTTGTCAGATGTGATTTGCAAGTTGCCTCTCATTCACATTTCCCACCAGATCAGGGACTTGAACCCAGGGGTATGTGGCTTGAGTTCCTTTGGAGGTGACTGACCTAACCATTATTCCACCATGGCCCGCCTTAAGTTAATTTTCAATGTAAGGTGTGAGGCATAGACAGAGGTTAATTTCTTTCTTTTTGTTTTTTTCTGCTTACGGATGTTCAATTGTTCCAAAATCACTCACTGAAGACTATCCTTTTTCCATGAACTGTCTTTTTGTACCATGTAAAAAAGCAGTTGCTCATATTTGTGTGGCTCTATTCTGACTAATTACTGACCTGATAATTATAAATTACAATGATGGGCACACTCTTGTGGCTCAGGTGGCTAAGGTATAAACCATGTAAAGCTCAAGGACCTGGGTTTGTGACCCAGAACTGGGGAAGAAAACACAAAAAAGTGACAATGACAAAGAACTCACTGTTTAGTTCTGACCCCCTGAGAAGACAATCTGATGCAGTAGCCAAAAGGTTAGGCAAGGCTGGGGAATCCAGCCCTTTTGTTGGGCAAGACTGTGAATCCAAAGGAAAGTCATCTCAATTCACCTATACTTTTGAGAGAGACTTTGAGTAAGCCCCAGGCTCTGAGAATTCCCAGCACCTGCTAGGGAGTAGCTGCAGAGGAAAATGATTACCTTTCTTCCATTTGTTTCATGCTGGACATAACTTGATTGGTTTTTTCTTCAAAAGATGTGATAGCTTCATTCTTCTGCTGTAAGCTGCTCTCTGCAGTCTATAAAGCAAAGGAAAGTTCACCCTCTGCTTATCCTCAACTTGTACTTTGATAGCACTTTCAAAAGCATTTTATTAATTGCCCTAGAAGACACATTAGGTTACAGGTCCCAGTTTTATTAACAGAAAGGCAAAGAGGAAGGTAATGCATCTCCATTATCCTCTAGAAGGGTCTACACTCCTTTTTGAAAAATAACTTCAGAGTCAGATGTGACCTCACATTACTGAGCTGTTCTCATTGGCGGGCATGTCCAAAGTACATGGATTCTGGTCTGTGCTCACATTGGGGGCTGTCATCCCCCATTTCTCTGAGAAGGAGAGGCATCTCAGAAGGAGGCAGCACCCGGCTAAGAGTGAGAGTGCAAACCAGAGTGAGCTGGGTTCAAACCCACAACTGCGTGACTTTTGGAATCCAAGTTTTTAACCAGTAAAGATGGCAAGTGAGCAGGAGGGAGCACAATATCATCAGGTACTTAGCATGTCTACAAGAGACACGCTTAAAATGAAAGGATAAAAAGGAAGTCCTAACAAATTCCAAAGAAATAATATATAGATTACATTCTCTGACCTTAAAGTAACAGAATTAGACATTGAACACAAAATAATAGCTATAAACACCTTATATTTAGAAACAAAATAGCAAAAAAAGTCCACTGAACTAAAAAAAGGAAACCAGAAAAAACCGCACATATATAAAATATTAGTTAACTGAATCAAGAGTATATTTAAATATAATATAGTCAAGTAGGATTCCAGAAATGTATGTAAATTGATCAATATAAATCACAACAGAATTCTAGAATATGATTATTACAACAGATAAAAAGCATTTAATAAAGTTCAATATATTAATAACGCCACTGAGCAAACAAGGTTTCTAAAACTAGTGCAGGTGGGGCATGCCCTGGCGGAACAATAGTTAGGTCAATTGCCCTTGAAGGATGCAGGTCTCAAACGCTGGGTTTGAGTCCTGAATCTGGGGGGAAATCAACCACTGTGAACAATTAAAATGGAAATGAAATAAAATGCTTCTTAAAAACCAAACCAAAACAACAAAACCCCAAACCTATTATAGAATACCTTTGACATATAGGTGTGAGAGAGGGCTTCTTAAAATCCCCAAACTGCAAACGCATTTGACTACACCAAAAGGAAGAACTTAGGAATACTAGATGACAGAAATAGTCTGACCCCTTTAGTAATGATTATATACCAAACATCTAGCAAGCATTTTACTTAATAAAGCCTTATGGGGTAAAGGGGCCCTCGCCAATGCAATAAAAAACAAAAAAGGATTAGGTATAAAAGTTGAGAGTGAAGAGATAAAAACTATTTGTCTGATATGAATAATTACATCTAAAACCAACAGGATTAATAGACAAACTAATAGAACTAGGTGATAAGCAAGGTGACTAAACATATGATCACTTTTAAGGTGCAATAACAGCACTTCTTGACACCAGTGAGACCGAAATAGAAGATGTAGCCAAAAAAGGGCACAGTCTCAGTATCAAGAACATTCAGTGATGCATTGCTTAAAGCTATATAATGTTGTCATGCAATGTTCCTTCAATAAAATTAATTTAAAAATACAATGTCAGAAAAAAACAAAAAAAGAACAAAATTCAGGTATTCACTAGAGAAAATGCAAGATGTGTACAGAGTAAAAAGGGTAAAAAAAAAAAAAAGAGGGAGGCAGTCAAAATGGCAACTTGGTAGGATGTGTCAGATCCCCTCTTGACAGAACAACTAGAAATCACCTGTTCTTCACACACTCATGGCATGGAAGGGCTGGCCTGGGGGCTGCAGACATAGTGGTAGTGATCAACACCACAAGGGTAGGTGAAGGTGTGGGGTTCAGAGCTGCATTGTGGATTTGGGACTCCCAGCCTCAGGAGGTGGGGGTGGGTGGGGAGGTGGGGGCAAGTGGGGGGGTAGGGGAGGGGAGTGGTGGAGCGGGTGGAACTGCTAGAAGGACTGAGTCCCCAGGAGTCACTCAGGGCAGAAGGGAACCTGCTAGCAGGTCGGGAGGCGGAGCTGGGAGTGGGAGACTCCTCCCCAAGGAAGTTATACAGGGTGCTGCCATAACTGGAAGGCAGCTAGGAGAATCTTCCACCCTTGCCCCCTCCCGCGATATTGCTCTGGAGTGGCAGGAAATCCCACACACTGGAAATCCTGTTCCCAAGCTTGAAGAAGAGTCCCAGAAGGAAGGAATCTTCAAGGCTACCCACAAGCACCACCTTGTGGATGGAGGAGGAACTGCAGCCCGACTGCTGATTGTGGGCCAACCACAAGGTGGTCGTTACTGGTCAGAGCTGAGACACTGGGGGGAAGGCTCTGCATCCCCCACACAAACTCCAACCCCATAGGCTAAATTCTTGGGTCCCAACTCAGGATCCACCTAAGAACGTCAATAAATCCAACCAGTGCTGACACCACACAACTCTAGAATTTCCAGTGTTCAAACCAAGATTCAGGCTTTTCTGGTGCAAGTCGAAACCCTACACAATGCCATCACTGCAGGGAAACCTAACCCACAGACACATAAACAGAATGCCAAACAACGAAGACACAGAGAAATAGATGCAAAATGATGGAGCCAGTTAAAACCCCAGGGGAAAATCTGAATACAAGAGACACGTACAAACTACCTGAGGATGAATTTAAGAGTGATAAATATACTCATGGAAATCAAGAAAACAATAGAGGAAGAGAAAGAGAACAGCAAAAGAGAGAAGAAATGAAGGAAGATCTTGAAGGAATGAAGAACATGACAGCTGAATTAAAGAACTCAATAGAGGGACTCACAAGAAGGGTGGATGAAGCCTCCAATGGAATCAGTGAGCTAGGTGATAGGGCATATGAATGCACTCAAGCAGACCAGCAAAGAGAAAAGAATGAAAGAAATGAAGAAAGCATTTGTCACCTATGGGATAACATCAAAAGGAACAACATTTGAATCTAGGGACCCCAGAAGGAGAGAAAAGGGGACAGAAACTGTATTTGAGGAAGTAATAACTGAGAACTTCCTTAACCCGAGGAATGAAGCAAGCCTCTAGACCCAGGAAACTCAAAAGAGTTCCTAATAAAACAAACCCAGACAGACCTACACCTAGATACATTGTCATCAAAATGTCAAAAATATAAGATAAAGAATCTTAAAAGCAGCTAGAGAAAATTGTGTCACATGCAGAGGACTCCCCCATATGATTGTCAGTGGATTTCTCAACTGAAACTCTACAGTCAGAAGGAATGGCATGATATATTCAAAGTGCTGAGAAAAGGATTTTCTATACCATATCCTATGAGATTATCATTCAGATACTATATCCTGTGAGATTGTCATTCAGAACTGAAGGAATGATAAAGAGCTTTTTGAATAAGCAAAAGTTAAAGGAATTCATCACCACAAAACCAGCTCTATAGAAAATACTAAAGGATGCTCTATAAAGAGTATAGAAATCCCACTTAAGAACAGTAAGACAGCAAATATAAAAAGTGGGGAGGAGAGGAGAATTAAAATGTGAATAGTTAGAATGAGTGTAAGACTAATTTGCTTTCAAATAAAAATAGGAAATAAACATAGAATTCTTAATGCCAACCTCAGGGTAACCTCAAAATACATCTCCAGGAAAAAGCAAAGAAAACAAAAAGAGAAACCAATCAAAACATAACCACTCAATCCACCTAAGAAAAGAAAGAATAACAGGACATTAGAGGTCTTGAGTTGTGAAATACTCATAGACTGAGATGCAATTTCAATGTCTTAAAATGAATATAGCATTGTAAACAAAAGAAATCATAAAATTATTGATTAAAATACAAAATAAACTAAAAGCATACCCATTTTTTGGTTAAAAAATAAAATAGTTTCAAAAAGGACAAAAAACCTGAGTGAATGGAGAGCTACCTCAGACTTGGGTAGAATGATTTTTTTAGACTACTTTTTCACAAATCAATTTAAAAACATAATCCTCATTTCTGAAATGTAGCTTTTTTTTTTTTTAAGTAAAGTTGTAGGCAGGAATGAAGGTGAGTAGGTAAGCAGGTAGGATGAGAGAGGAAGAAGAAGCATTTTCACCTATTTTTATTTTAGTTGTACATCTTGGCTGTTCCCTACTAGCCTTGGGGTGGGAACCTGAGATCTTGGGATGTATGTGGACTGTACTCAGCCAGAAGTGGCGGACCAATCTGATATTCCACCAGGCAAACCAAAATGCAGCTTTTTATTCAGAAAAAGGAAACAAACTTATTCTAATTTTTAAAAATCAGGAATAAAGCTTTATAAATAGATAAATAAATCTTAAAAGAAAAAAAAGGCAAAGAGGGCAGGTTTTACCTATGTTAGGGATTGAGCTGTGTCCCTCCCAAATCCATAAGCAGAAGTTCTAACCCCTGTAGAACACAATGTGACCTTATACTAAAAAAGGGTCACTGGAGGTGCACCCTAGTGGAGTAGCGGTTAGTTCAACTGCCTTTGAAGAAGCAAGCTACATAAGCTTGGATTTGAGTCCTAGATCCAAGAGGGAAACGACCACTGTGAACAACTTAAAAGAAAAAGATGCTTACTCCTCCTCGCTTTTCCTGCCTACCTGCCTACCTCACCTTTGTTCCTGCCTGCACCTTTCCCTAAAAAAAAAAAAAAAAAAAAAAAAAAAAAAAAAGTGGGGGGGGTGGTCATATTGGGGTCCCTAATCCAATATGACTGGTGTCTTTATAAAGGGAAATCTGGACATAGACACACACACAGGGAGAACTCCACATGAAAACAAAGGTAGATAATTGGTGAAAACTTTTCAAAGTGAAAGTGCCAAAGATTGCCAGTGGCCACCAGAAATGAGGACAGTGAGAAGAGATAGATGTTTCCTAATGGACTCAGAAGTCAACCCTGGTGACACCTTCATCTTGGACTTCTGGTCTCCAGAACTGAAACAATAAATTCTGGTACTTTGCTACAGCAGTCCTTGAAAGCTAATACAAACATACTACACAAAGCTATGGTATTGAAAAAAAACAACTCAAACAGAATAGAGACCTCAGACTTCCATTTTATATAGGAACGTGATAAAAATGGCACCACATGTCAATGAAAAAAAGGATGGTTTAGCTTATAAGTGGCTTACTATGTGGAGAAAGGATAACTGGATCTCTAGGTAGGGCCACCTTCAAGGTAAACTAGATACATTAAACACTAAATGTGAAAGGTTTATAAAACTATTGCAAAATATCTTTGACACACAGGCATCAAAGAGAGTTTCTTAAACAAAATCTCAAATGCAAACAATTTTGACCGAACCAAAAGTAAGGACTTAAGAGTTACCAGATGACAGACTAGGAGAAAATACTTATGATACATCATGGAATTATGCTGATTAATAAGAAAAAGATAGGTATTGCAAAAGAAAAGAGGACAAAAAATTTGAGCAGGTAAGTTGCAAAGAGGGAACATAAGAGGCTAACCAACATATGAAGGATGCTCAAATTCATTTGCTGAGAAATGAATACTAAAAACAACTGTGCACTCATAATACAGGTGTCACTAGACACAGCTGGAGGGAGCACATGCTGGTGCAGCCCTTTTGGAAAGGAACCTGGCTAGGCTGATGCAGACCAAAGGAAACATGTGGCAGGGCACTGCAGCATATGTTTGCCAGAGATTCTCCCAGGTCCTGGAGGGAAGATACACACACTAGTTCATGTTAGTGAGGCAGGAAGAGAGCTGCTTGTCTGTCACTGAGGATGGATACTAATATGCAGTGGTAGACATATTAGGGCACTAAGGAAACTGAACTAAGAAGTGCACAAAGATGATGCATGTCCTGCTGGAACAGTGGTAGGATCCACTGCCTCTAGCTAGTACAGTCGGCAGATATCCTGGGGACCCAGGTTTGCTTCCCCAGGCTGGTGGGAACAATCCAGATGAACATCTAAATAAAATAAAATGCTTTTTCCTCCTCTCTTCCTGCCTGTTTGCTTCTGTTCCCATCCATTCCTGTCTGCACGTTTCCTTTTAAAAACAAAAGAAGTACACAGGGATGGATGCAGTACAAGTGACCCATGTTTTAGAATGACAAATAGTTAGACATCTACTGATGTTTTGGTCAACGACGGATCACATATACCACGATGATCCCAGAAGTTGTACCATCTAGGTTTGTACAATTCTTTCTTTTTGTTTAAAGGAAAGGTGAAGCAGGAATGAAGGTGAGTAGGTAGGCAGGAAGAGAGAGGAGGAGGAAGCAGCATTTTCTTTATTTTATTTAGTGTTCATCTTGCTTTCTCCCCCTAGCCCCACCTTGAACCTGGATTCTTGTCCAGTAATTCACTTTTCAACTGCAAAACTGTCTAATAATGCATTTGTTAGAATGTATCCCTGTTGTTAAACAATGCATGGCAGTATAAATAAAAAGATAAGCAAACACCTTAGAATGCTGGCCTATAGGAAAGAGAGGGGAGTGGGGGAAGGGGATAAAAGAAAATAGGAAAACAATGGGTGCTTCTTGTGGCTTGGGTGGCTGAGTCATTGGCATGAAGACAATGTAAAGACCAAGGATGTGGGTTTAAGACCCAGAATCAGAGTTAAAAACCAAAAATAAAACAACTAAATATACTTTTTCTTTCCTTCCCTGAATGCTTCTTCACCCTCTCTTCCTCTTAAAAAAAAATTTAAGAAAGGAAACGAGAGGTGCTTTATTACAGTGTGTCTCTAACTGAGGGTAGGATGACTCAACTTCTGATGGGAAGCCCAGAGGAGGAAGGTGTGCAAGGAGAAATGGATGGCAGCGTTCCCGCAGAGGGCGTGGAGCAAGGTGCCACCACAGGAAATCCTACACCTGCAGCACCGACTCGGCACTAGGGTTTGGCACTGGCAAAGCAGACGTGACAAGCTGGAAATCTGGTGACTGCCAGTTACGGGAACAGTAAAACTGTCATTTGCCCAAACGTAGAGTGTGGAATGCATGCCAACTGTTCTAGGGCTCCAGGAAGTGGCTGCGAAGAGCCATAATGCTGTGTGCATGGTGGCACCTGCACTGGAACAGGGGCTGGTGAGCAAGGGGTTTGCAGAGGGAGGTGGACAGGAACAGAGAGGTTAAAAGTTAGAAAAGTCAACTGCTTCTGGGCCCCAGTATAAGTAAGACAAGACTGAAAATGGAGCATCACAGGGTCTGTGCCTCTCTCACATCTGGTCTACTGTTCCAGATAACTGGCCATCATATGAGAGAGAGACTGAAAGAAGGAAGAAATGAAGCAGAACCCCAGAGTTGTACTTAATAAGGAACTGTGGTTACCAACACATGGACTGACTGAAAATAAACAGATCAGGGAACTGCATTGTCAAAGAAACCAAGTTTCCTCCAGGCCAGCAAACTGACACCAGCAAGAAGCAGACCGTGAAAGCTGTGAAGGACTGTCTACCTATGTAGGAAGGTCCTGGGTGTCTAATTCTAACGTGCCACAATGATAGTGACTTCTCAGGGTCCATGGAGGTCACCTGACAAAGAAGTTCTTTAGATGGTAGAGACAGGGCAGCTAGATGTGCTAAGAGATGGAGACCCTGCCTCCTGAGAAGCCCAGAGGATACAATGTCAGGGGCTGTCCCCAGTTCCCCTTTTCCAAAGAGGTTTTTTTTCCTTTTTTTTTTTAAAGAGGAAGGCAGCAGGTAGGGAGCAGAGGAAAAAGCATTTATACTTATTTAGCTGTTCATTCTCATTATCTCCTAGTCCCACGTTATAAGCCTGGGTCTCAAACAGGCATTTTTAACGATGGTTCTTCATTTCATGTGGGGCAGAGGGGTTACTGTGAGAAAGACAGCTGGGCTCCTGGTTGGAATGCAGGCCATGCAGACTCCATGGAGAGTGCTGCCCCTAATCCAGGGGCTACAGATTATGAGGAGGCAGGAATTGCAAGTACTTTCCAGGTGGCCTGGTGGGGCCAACTATGGTGAAGACTATTTATCATCTGCTTTCTGCTGGTGTGTGGGCCAAAGTGACAGCCTCAGGTCCCTCTTGCAGTCAAGCATAGCCCTTCTCTATGTAATCAAATGGAATGACATGTACAACTTCTGTTTCACTGCCTGAGAGGAAATCTCTGGCTCTGGACTTTTTCTCACCTCTTCTTTACTCCTCTGTCCGCTGGCAAACATGGTGACAATGTGAATGGCCTTGGGAGCCAGAGTTGCCATTAGTCTGGTTCTCTACTGACTGGGGAGCCAGATGGTTGGTCTGAGGTGCTCTCCTTGGAACTGTTATGTAATAGTAATATAAACATTCATATTTTCAAGCCACTCTGTTTTAGTTAGGGTCTATTCAGTTACTTCATTCAACATCATTTCATTATACATGGATGAGAAAAAAATAATTCTGATGACATTGAATGAAAATGATGTTATTGGAGGATCTGCTTTCATTAAATGCCATCTTGCTCGAAGTAGCAGTTTCCAAGAATTGATTGACGACACTAAGTGTCATTTATACGAACTATCGTTTAGTTTCCTCTAATAGCTCTAACATGTGCAAATACTGACCAAAATCAGAAAACATGAAAAAGTTAAAATAGATTTTGTTAGGAGGATGAAACTATTTCCCTCCTTTTCTCATTTTTACATTCATTTTCTGTTTTTGCTATTATAATATTGATTATGTAATCATTTTAAAAAGGGCAGGGCAAAGTCATACAGTTTACTAGCACTATATGGCCTTCTGTCATCTTTGTCATTGATGCTACTTCAAGTGAGAGTGTAACCACCTCTATGGAAAAGGAAATGGGACTGTGGTAACAAAATAGAAAAACCTTTGAGAAGGTATTTTCTGGACACAGAAGATGTATAGTTTTTAGATGCTATCTTTCAAACTCTGGCATGATTGCTTCTCCCTGGGTTAGCTACCCTAGACCACTGTGAAATGACAGGAGAGTGAGTGGGCGGCCTGGAGAGACTCAGCAAGATGAACTTAATGGCAAAGCTTAAAAAGACAACGCTAACACAGCCTTCCTCTATTTCTTGGGGGCAAACAATTAGTCACTGAAGTAGAAGGAAACAGTGGGGAGATGGTAAAATGCACACAATTTTGGTTTTGGATTCAAAAGACATGGCTGGGTTTTCAGCTCTAACCAGCAGTGCCAACAGGGGCAAGTGATTTAGATACTTGGTTCTGCCTCGTCATTGACATGTCCTCCAATTTTATAAGCTTTTCTCAAGGATTTCTGGAAGACTTAAATAAATTAAATATAGTAACAAGCAAATGGGACTCAGGAGCAGGTCTGACCAGTGCTAAGGTCAGTGCTTAGAACTGTTATGTAACAGTAATAGACAGATGTGTCTATTCTCTTCTTCCACAGGAAGAATGAGGTGAGACAGAGAGGCAGCGTTGACAAGTTCTCCAGCAAGCAGCTGGAAACCAGGCTGTGATCTGGACATAAGCTAACTCTCACCTGAACTTTGTGAAACATCTGTAAATTAATTGCTTTGACTTCTTCTAGCTGCTGGCGGAGGGCGACTAGTGTGTCCTGTTTCTCATGGGTGTCCTTTTCCAGTAACTTCATTGCGATTTCCATTTCCGTTTTCAATCCAATTTGTAATTCCAGTTCTTTTTCTAGTTCCTAAAAAGGAGATTAATAAGGAAAAAGTTATTAAAGTAGATCACATAAATATATCAGCTGAGGTTGTATCCCTAAAATAAAAACTGAAGCTCAGATTGGACATACTTAGAAAAGTATGTCTAGAGCATAGCTAGATTAAGTTTTTCCCTTTTTCTCATCTTACAATGAAAACTGGCTCTGTGTTAGGTTAATAGAAAGCTGGTAGGTAACAATATGAGCCAAGAGTTCTAGCAACCACGTTCTCCAAACCCTAGATCAGAACATGTGGTTTAAAGGAATGTCTTATTTGATAGCTAGACGTGATCTAATGTTGTAATGTTAGAATTTCTGGAATAGTCTGCTAGTTTATGGCAACAAAGGTGCAAACATTTTTTTGTTTTTAAAGGAAAGGCATAGGCAGGAATAAAGTCAAGCAGGCTGACAGGAAGGAAGAGAGACGAGGAAGAAGCATTTTAAATTTATTTTATTTAGTTGTTCATCTTGGTTGCTGTCCTGGGTCAGGGTCTTGGACTGGAGACCTGGGGATGTATGTGGACTACGCCTATGGTGAAGTAATCTGGTAGGCCACCAGGGCATGCCAGAGGTTTTGAAAAGTTTCCTTACTGGCACTCAGGATGCAAAAAAGCAAAGAAATGCAGCAGGTACAAGAGCGGTATCTAATAAATAATACTGGTCAATGTCACCTGATTGTGTGAATATGAACAGGACAGAGGCTGAGACGAAGTGAACAATACTGTTAGAGAAACCAAGAGCCTATCTCAAAGTGATCCTTGAAAAAGGTTTACAAAATTGGAAAAAATGCGGAATTGAGTGGTAAATATTTTTCTTATTTTTTTAAAGGATAATTTCTGACTCTCTGCAAATGTTAGCAGGTTTAAGAACATGTGTGAAAGGTGCAGACAGAACTAACAGAGGATACTGGAGAATTTTTTCTAAAATGTGCAGGCTCACACACTCACCAAGCGGACTTTCTTCTCCTCCTTTAGCTGCTTCCATACATCACTATACATTTCATCCAGACCTTGCCGTGTTTGCTTGTAAGTCTCCAGCTCA
Source organism: Solenodon paradoxus (assembly GCA_004363575.1). Classification (NCBI taxonomy): domain Eukaryota; kingdom Metazoa; phylum Chordata; class Mammalia; order Eulipotyphla; family Solenodontidae; genus Solenodon; species Solenodon paradoxus. The sequence continues at coordinate 268,670 of RJWH01001699.1, forward strand.
ACTTTCGTATCCTGTTTTGTTATCTGTGTCACACAAGAACACCCAGAGAAATGGTTTGGTTATAGAAAGGAAGCTATCTACCAAGTATTTAAAAATATACTATAATTATTTTTAAAAACATGGAATAATTTCTATTTTCTAGCATTCTAGAGAAAGGTCAAAAATTTAAGGACATTTTGAAATCTCTTTGAACTTGAAGGATGAGACCAAACCAACAGATTTTTTTAAAAGTTAAGATTCATAAAACAATTTTATCTATTTTTATTTAGAATACAACGATGGTTCTTAGTGAGAAAGACCCAATTCAACTCATCATTCAGTATTTATTGAGCACGTTTTTTTTAGCACTGGGTGACTTTTGAGATTATTAGATATGGTTTCTACCCTTGATTCATTAGGTTAATTGGCAGCAAGCCAGCAATTCTACCAAAATAGCAAACGGAGTCTATAATTAAAGGGGGTGCAAAGAGCTGTGGGAACACTGGAGAAGGAGGGCCTAGGTTCACCAAAGGGCACCAGGAGCAGCGCCACAGAGGATCCAGTATGTGAACGGAAGTTGAAGAATGAACAGACACTTTATCATGCAAAGGCCCAGAATGAGCAGGCAGTATACTTGGAAAATCTCCAGTGGTCCATGCAGCCTGAGACTGCCGTGGGAGGTCACAGTGGCAGGAGGCACTTTCTGGTATCAAAGTATCTTTGCATATGCCGAGACCAGGTCATTATTGGTGATGGACCTGTCTGAGTGACAAACATGGATCCACACCATGAGTAAGGTCAATTTCTCACCTCTACACTCTTTTCACTTCTCTCACGAATCAAGTCATTCTGTTCTTTTAATTGCTGCTGCTCTTTTTGAAGTGAATAAATTCGGTCTGTTGCAGCTGAAAGCTAAGTAAGAAAGATTTTTATATTTTTTAACATAAAAATTAACCTTACTGTTTAAATTAAAAACTAACATTTGACACCTTAAAAGTTATAATGTATTTTCACATAATTGCTGAATATTTTGTTTGGAGTAGATAATTTACAATCTATATTGTGAATACTCATAAGGCTCCAAATTCTAAAGATACATGTATATTATAAAGTCTCTTTCCCATCCTTACCCCAATCATCTCTGCCCTCACCCACAATTTTCTCCCCTTTTACAAAAAAGAAAGCGTACTACTTAATGTGGGCAGATTCATGAACACAAAAAATTAGAAATGGCCTGAATGTCCATTATTAGAAAAATGGCTTAATAAATGACAGTGGGAGCATAAACAGAAATACATAGTTATGAAAATATTCACTAACACTTGACATGACTTGAGAACAGACTATGACACTAAGAGGGGAAGATAGCAGGTTATGTAGTATGTTTTCACCTCTGAAAAAAATCAACTACATTAAAAATGCTTAAGAAGGGATGGAACTATACATACCAAATGACAAAATTAGTTGTCATTTAGCAGAGGGATTATGGGATTCTTTTTCTGATTTCTCATTCTTTTTCATTTTTCTAGCTCATGAGTAAAAAGGTTATTTTATCACTAGAGGAAGAGTTAAAGAATTTTAGGGGAAGAAACATAATTAACTATTAAAGATGTGCCCTAGGAAGACATGGTCCTCTCCCTGAATGAGTTATCACAGCTTAGGGGAAGTGTAGAGAAACAGGCTGTCTTCACAAGCCAGCTGAGGAGAGGCTATCAGGAGAGACAAGATAGAAGAGTAAATATACCCACCAACCCCTCCTTATGCAGCCTCAAAATACAGCCTTTAGAGAGATGAGGCTGGAGAAGAAAGAAGCAAGACTTGGTTCTGGGTTCTTGGCTGTGCTCTTAGAATCATTGTCAACGAGGGGCCTGATGCACTGAAATCCTCATCTACTCTTCATCAATAGCATCTAACTCCTCCATCCCTCAAATTACTCTTCACTCAGACTCTGAACCCAGGAGTGGGGTTTCTAAACATAACTGCTGTGCCCAAATGAGAAGTATCAAGGCTTTAAGGGAGGATCTAATTGCTACAAGGGAAGAAGCAGCCAAAAACCGTAAGCTAATTCCCATTCCACTCTCTGAAGATGTAGGACACATCCTCAAGAGAGGTATATAAGTTCTCACTTAACACCATCAACAGTTCTCTGGAAACGAATTTTAAACCAAACAATATAAATGGAAGCAGGTCCTCAAAAAAGATGCTCAGTGTTGGTCAGCTGTCTTTTTGTCATCCACATTATAATGAAACAGTAAATTAAATGACATTATTCAAGGACCCATCGTACATTTTTCTCTAAAGCACATTTTCTATTACGATCATTTGCCTTTAAAGAAAAAAATTGCCCACTGTTTAGTTTCAAAAGCTATATTAGACCTTCGTTCAAAGCATGCCTCTCATGCCACCTCATCTGGGAGAACAAAGAATGAATCAACTTGTTCTAAAATCAGCATCTCTTGGGTCCCTCTACGTGCCAAGTGTTCAGTTAGGCATGTTTATATAATATTAATTTAATTTTTACAATAGTGGGAGGGACCGATAACTGGTTCTATTTGGAGATGAGAAAAGTGAGGCTCAAAGTCCTATCTATCTAAACCGAGGCCCATAGGTGCACCTACCCAAGGTGAATTTGAGACCCATAGTTCTAAGTGAAGTCTCTCTGATGCCCATGTACAAATATAATCTTTGAATTTCTATTCATACAAATCTGAGCTCCTCTCCCAAAAGCTTCTCAGGGCTGGCCCCTCAGGAGAGAGCAGTAACTTTAAAGTGAGCCTTAAACTGGGATCCTCCAGTATAAAGGTGTTCTTTGTGACACTTCTTCTAGCTATAACTTGACTCTACACCATGGGAGCGAGTGTGTGTGGGGGTCACTTTCCAGCCCCCTCTCAAATCCCTCTTCCTTCCCAAAGAGACTTGGTGAGGAGGCCTGAGCAGCCAGGGACCGCTACCTGTGGAAAGCCTCAGAAAGGCCGAGCAACCCCCCTCCTGCTAACAGGAGACAAGATGTATCCACCAAGGAGCCTGCCGGGCAGCTGGTAGCAAGCTTTCTTCCTCGGCCTCAGCCCTCCTTCTTCCTGTCCTTTCATTCTTTCTCTTCCTAGTGAGAAAGCAAAGAAAGACCATACTGTGGGAAGACTGGTTCCATGCTCCTGAGAGGTCCAAACCCAGAAGGGACAGGCTAGAGCACTTGTACCTTGTAATAGTCTGTGCTTTCTGGGCAACGGGGACAGAGTGTTACAGGACAGGTGGGAGAATAGAATAGTATGTTCACGACAGGAGCTGGGATGAGGACTTGTCTTACAGGGCTACTGGGAAATGATAAAACCTAAGAACTGGCTCAAGATTAGCTGCACTGACTCACGGGAGTCCTGAACAGGGCATAACAAGATATGCCAGGTATGTGAAAATCTGAGGATGCCTGTCCCACATGCAGCTCAACCCAAGTTTAGAAATTCCCCTTTTTACCAGCAGCAGCTCCGGTCAGAGGTACCAGCTATACCTTTTCTCTTAACCTTGGGTCGTTCTGTTTCAGGGGTTTCAGTAAGTTACAAACCTCTTCCTGAAGCTTTGAATTAGTCTTTTCCAAGCCATCTATCTTAGTTTGAAGATCACCAACTGTGCAGCTATAGGAAATGAAATATTAAGTAAACATGAATTTAAAAAGCTGTTTCCCCTAATCTATAAACATTGAAATAGAGATTCTTAGATTTCCTCTATGAAAGAGTCAGTCTCCATTTAATTCAGACAAGAATTTGAAGTATGTGTGTATGAATTTATTGAACAGTTTTTAGTAAGTTTTCTTCCCTAAATATACGACCCATTTATTTTTCAGCCAACCAGAAAGAAAATAATTATTTTCCCCACACAATAGATGGGAATCGAAACTGTTGGCAGTCATATCTAAAATCATATTCATAACCATATATTGGTATTTTTGAGTAGTAGGATCAAAGATGATTTAAAAAATGTTTTATACTTTGTCCTGTTTTTCAAATATTCTTCAAGTAACATGTACTACTTTTATAGTGAAAATATGTAAAAAGTTAATGAAGACTTATACAATAATCACAACAGTAATGCAGTAACTCTGTGTACCAGGTACCAGGTCCTGTTATTTCTAAGCATTCGAAATGCAACAATTCATACAATCCTCTCCACAATTCTGTGAGGTGACTCTTACCATTAGCCTATTTTACAGATGAGGGAAGCATAACGTTATGAAGAGAAACTCACTGAAGTTCAAACCCAGATGAAGGATTATCAGCCAGGAACTGAACCCAGGTGGTCTGGCTCAGAACCTGTACTTTTTATTCAACAGGCTTGACTGCCTCATATGGGTGCCTTTTACCATTGAAAGGGACAAAGAAACAAACCTGACAGGCTAACAAAGGTTCAAGAACTGGGTTAGAGAAAAAAATACAATGACATAAAATCAAAAAAGGAACAAAACAGATATGGAAGAAATGAAAAGTTTTAAGACATAATTTTCAATTCTATACCAATTATATGACTTAGAAAATGTTGATAAAAGTTATATTTTTCTTAAAGAAAATGTAAATTACTAAAATGACATATCCTCAAGAGGAAAAAACCTAAATGAACTAACAACTGGGGAAAAACTGAAAAGCTTGCCAAATATCACCAGCTTTAAATTTTCAAGGAGCAAATAATGCTTAGATACGGAAACCAGGCAAAGCTTTGAAGCTGCAGAACCCTGATACCAGAGGGGGAAAACTACAGATCAGGTCTGGTTATAGGTTAAGAGAACAATTAAATGATTAAAACATGATCAAGCATGTCATAGAGGGATGGGTCAGTGTGAGGAAATCTATTAATAAAATACATCACATCCACAGATAAAGGGATAAAAGTCATGATTACTTGAATGGATGCTATGTCATTTGATAAAATTCAACATCTATTCCTTATACAAACTCTTAATAATACAGGAATTGATGAAGAATCTCCCAAAATAAAAGCCAACACAAACCCAAGAAGAGAGCTCAGGACAGCATTTTCCTCAGCACATCTGAGGAATGTGTTTCACTGGCTTCTGGGGCCAGAGAGGCTGCTTCTGGATAGAATAGCTAATGTGTACCATATACTCTGGAAAAGGGCGTTCAGAGAAAGAATAATGTTTCTCAAACATATTAGCCTGAGACTCTCTGTCCACTCTCTGCCAACACCTCTAAAACAACTAGAATTTCAGGAAACATAACAGCAGCTTTCCAATTAGCATAAAATTCAAGATAAAGAAAGATGCCTGCTATTACCATTGAATTGCTTTGGAAGTTCTAACCCATTGATTTTCCACCCTTTCCCCTGCCCAACACACAGGAGGGATATTTGCTGATTCCTAGGAACAGCAGTGCTTCCCATGACAGGGCAGTGACTTCCAATTAAGTAGCTGTGGGTAAGGGGTGGAGATAAAAGAATTAATTTATTACTCTCTGAATTGTATAACTCTAAATTGTATAACTGAATCAAAGAGTCAAAGTATCACCAAAAGTTCTTTATTAAGAAATCATAAATATCTATTCATTATACATGAGCATTGTACTATAAGTTTTTACATGGTTTGGAAAAAACATTGAGTGAGAAATATATGGCAACTCCAAAAAGTTCCATGAAACAATGATAGGGTTCTGCGTATGTAACTGTCACACTGGAAAAAAAGAACGGAGCCCTACCTTAAGTGCCGGTTAAGTTCTTCCACGTAATTTTTTTGATCAAGGACATCAGTAATTCTTTCGTGCCTTTTAAAAAGAGTGTAAGAGAGAAATTCTTTCATTCATAGTTAATACTTTGTAACTGTCCCCCAATCCTCCAATCACCTTGTAGAGATACCAATGTTTTCAGGACACTAAGTCAATGTCACAGCTTAGACATGTCTACACAGTCCTGGAGTAAACAGAGAGCAAGGCTGGTCATTGAGAAGGGGAGGAAAGCCATGGGCATGCACGGTGGAAACACCTATAGCAGAAACATATGTGGATGGCCCTCAAAGAGGCAAATGAAGTAACTCTTGTATGGAAGGAAAGGAAGCTGACTCAGAAAAGGAGACCACAAGACTTTTCAAACAAAACTGATAAGTATGGGTTAAAAAGAAGACTTTAACAATTTAAAGTTAGGCTCTTTCCTCCCTCGCAATTTCTTAAATACATACATACATAGGTATGTAAATAGGATCAGTCTACACTAGTTATGTTTTTCAGCATAGTCTCATTTTTTCTTCTTTTACCTGTTTCGTCCTTTATATTGCTGTCCCAGGTGACCCAGATGAATACTCTGTTGAATAGCCTATGTGCATATATTCACAATATCTACCTGTAAGGCACACCCTTGTCACCCAGGCAGCTAAGATGGCTGGCGTGTAGACCATGTAAAGCCCAAGGACCTGGGTTCAAGACCCTTGTTGCGAAGTGGGGGAGAATCAAAATAAAAATGCTTCTGCCTCCCCTTTCTCCCACCCTACTTCCCTTCCTTCCTCTCTTAAAAAAATACATATATATTATATGTAATTAAAACATAAAATATGGGCATGCCCTGGTGGATCAAGTATTAATTCTGTACCTGGGGAGTCATCCATATACAGTTCAAGGACCCAGGTTTATGGCACAGGAGGGGAGGGGGAATATATTTACAAAAAAGGAAGGGAGTGCTGCTTTAACAGTGTAGTCAACATACATCCTAAGGACCCAGGTTCATGTCCCCAGACTGGGAGGCGTGGAGGGGGGCACAAACAAGATGAACAACTAAATTAAAATAAAATAAAATGATTCTTTTTCCTCTCTCTTCTTGTCTGTCTACTTGCCTTCATTCCTGCCTCCATTCTTTTCCTTTAAAAACAAACCAAAAAGCCCCCCAGAAAAACCCCATTAATAAATAAAAACTAAAATTTCAAACAAATCAAAAGCATAATAGTGTTGTTTGTTAGAACTGCATTAAAAATATGAAGAACAATAGCATATGAAGCAGTACTTACTCTTTGCCACCATCAAGATCCTGCACATTCTTAAGGTAGAGGGAAAAATCTATCACTGCAACCTGTTCAAAATAAAACACACGAGTTTAAAAAAATAACTTTTCCTGCTTGCCACAAACTTTACGATTTTTAAAATTCAGGGTATTTACATTTCTTTTTCTTATACATATTTAGTTAGGTTAAGCAGCTCCATAAAGTAGCAATCAATTGAACAAACTAAGAGAAAAATAACCCTACCACTTTCTAGAGAAAAACTCACTGAAAGTCAGAATTTAAGGGAATATTTGAAAATGTACTACCTAGTTAAGATTAGTTTGTGTATTTATTCAATAATTAAGTTGTTGATGAAGACTGATAAAGTTCATTGAGTGTAAAGTAATTAAGAGAAAAAAGGACAACAGGAACTCTAGACTAAGGGGATGACCTCAAGTGACCTTCCAACCCCTTCCCCAGACTGTGGTGCAATAGTTCAATTTTCCAGGGAAAGTTCTCTGCTGCTGTGGGGAACTAGGGAGGACAAAGACTCCTTACATATCTATAGGTCAAGGGCTTTGGCCAGAAATAAAGCACTTGGAAAAGCTATAAATGACTGAAAAAATTGTCCTAAGACTTAGGTACCCAATAAACTGACCAAAAGTTATCCCAAATTTTAAAGCGGTCAAGAAACCAGGACTAAAAATGGCGTAAAACTCAAGAAGTCATACTAGCAATTTCTAACAAACTATTAAAGAAATAATTTCTACTCTAATAAATTACAGAAAACAAGAAAAGAGCATTATCCAGTTTATTTGATGGAGTTAGTGCAATTCTGATACTGAGAAGTGACAAAGACAGTACAGAAAAAAAAAAATCAGAACAGTGCCACTAGTAAGTGGGAACAAAAATTCCATATAAACCACAGACATTAAATTCAGGTGTACTCTAAAAGATTAATACAGTATGACAAAGCAGGGTTTTGCTTTAGGAATGCAGCGATATCGCAATAAGAAATCTATGAATTAATTCAATTATATTTAGGAGTTAAAAATGAATATGCCATTTCAACAGACAGAATGAGAGGCACACTGTGTTAAAGAATAGACCTAGAGCCAAAAATCTCAATCTTTATTTTGGAATTTGACAAAATGATGTTCATCTGGTAGAATGGATAGTGGAACTAAATTTGAAAAAAAAAAAAAAAAGTTAACAAAGTAGCAGGAGTTGAACTATCAGAGTGTAAAGCATACATTAAGTTCTCAATATTATTCATAAGTTCTTGGAAACTATGTCTTAAAACAAAACAACCTAGGAGAAAACCAGTTTGATGAGATTAATTGATATAAACAACAGTTACATCACCAAACTTCTAAATAAAGACCCCAAACACTTCTAATATTAAATAATCATTTGTGTTTCATTCATTCACTTTCCAACCTGCTTACTACTGTTCAGTGTGTGGCCTATGTTCATAGCTCAGGGAACAAGGAGGAAACCAACTTTAGACAGGACACCCTTTCATTGCAGGACAGACAGAGAGAGAGATAGACGTACACACACACACATGCATGTACACATATGGGATACCGTGATGGGGAAAACTGAGAAATACCAGTGAACCTAATATGCATATCTTTGGAATGAGAGAAGAAACTAGAGTACAGGGAGAAAATCACAGATACGGGAGAACTACAGAATCTAAATAATCAGTGGCACCAAATGGGAATCATTTTCCCCCCTCATCAATGTTATAAGAAAACTACATTATTCTTGGACTTGCTTATACTATGTGTATCTAGTAATTAAAAGACTCTGCTATTGGTACAGAAGAAAAGAGATTCCAGGACTAAACAGAGCTCAGGAGTAAACCTCAGTGTATTATGGACATTTCATACAAGATAAAGGTGAAATTTCAAATTAATAGAAAAATAATATATTTAATACAAGATACTGAGGAAACTGGTTTACTGCTTCTAAAGAAATCTAGATTTTACCACTTCACAACAAATGACAGGTAGACTATTTAAATGTAAAAAACACAGTGATTTTGAAAGTTAATTTTAGGTTGGGGAAAGACCTTTTAAGTACAATACCTTAGGAAGTATAAAGGAAAGTCATTAAATTTGATTGCCCCCCCCCAAAAAAAAAAAAAAAAAAGTCAACAGAGAAGAACCAAACTTGAGAAACCACAAAAAAGAGTTAATGTCTATAATCTAGAGTCATGCATGACCACATAATGAGGCTTTGCTCAACAATGGATCATATGTGATAGTAACTCCCAAATTCCTTTTGCCTAGCGACATCCTAGCACACACTGCCAGTGTATGGCAGGAGCAACAAGTCATGGATGACCAGTTCTTTTTCCAAGATGCTCCCCTGAATTGCTATGCCAGTGAAAAAGAGAACTGCCATTTGGAAAAGAACATCTTATGATATTCACACAATGAAGCTGAGTTAACAGTGGCAAGTAAAATACAAAAAAAAAAAAAGGACATTCCTAGTTGTTAGCTTGAGATGAGTTGTTCTATCAGATTGAAAAAGACATCTTGGCATCACAACACTCATGCAGAATGTGCCTACTTTGACACAGCACATCCAACAATCATCAGAAGGAAATAAATGGACAAGAGTACAAAGAGGTATGAGTATAATATGTAACAGAATATTACATATGAACTATGGAAACAATTAAGTTACTAAGGTATTGATTAAATAAACTATGGTACTTCCATAAAATGGAATACTTAAATGTAGACACTTAAAATGGTTTACATTTCTATTGACAAAGAGCTATGTGGAATATATTGTTAAATAAATTACAAAAGGGTATGCTTGGAAAAATCACATTTTGGTTTAATAAAAAAGAAAATGTCAAAACTCTTTCCAAAATATATAAATATCACACCCCCTTTATTCATAAGCTAAAAGGATATATATCAAAATCTAACACAAGACTAGTCCGAGTAATGGAATTATGTGTGATGTTTAGCTTCTTTTAAAAAATACGTCTCTATATTTTTTGAAAAATTTTCAGCATGCAAAATCAAAACTACTGGAGGAAAAAGAGAAGTTATGAAAAAAGCTGACCTGGGCCTGGAGGAGTTAGGGTAGCTTTAGATCCTTCAGGTCTAAACATGTGGAAAGAAGGCCAGGCAGTGGCCCAGTGACACCTATAGATGACCTGAAGAGGGGGTGGAGGTGGGGGGTGGGTCAGAGTGCCTGTCCCCTTGAGACATTTAGTGTCCCTGCCATCAGAAGTTGAGGCTTCAGCCCTGGATGCCCACTCCCGAGTAGAAAGAAATGCTACCCCAAGAGGGTTGTGGAACCCATAGGGCACTCTGCCCCTTGCTGTCTACTTTCATTTGCATCCCATTTTATCAACCTGACTTCCCAAATTTCTACCAACTCTATCCTCTCACTTCTCATCCCAACCTTTTGGGACTTACAGACAAGTGTGCTCAATATTTTTGCTTTCTCCATTCTTTGTCACTTCTAGCTTATGTCCAGGAGCAGCGGGGGTTACTTGATTAATCTTCCTCAAATTATGGATCTGGCCATGGTTTTTGTGTATTGCTTAAAACCAACAGCTTCTTAAAGCTCATGGGACCCTTTACCATGGCAAGGATGACTAACAAGTGGGACTAGCCTCTGCCTTGGCCACTCATTCAGCATTCTTCGTTCTGCCACAGAGAACTATTGCCTGTTCTCAAACATGTGCTTTCTGTTTGCCTCTGGGCCTTTGCCCTTGCTATCATTTCACTCTTCCCTGAGATCTTTTCCACTTTGCTTGCCCTTCTGCCAACATTAACACTTGTGCAGTCCTCTACCAGGGGGCCCCTGCCATTTGCTTGGTTCTTAGCACATATCTGCAGTTCCTATGTAAAATCCCTGACTGAAAGCATTTCATCTAGGGCCCAAATTCCCATTTTACCTGGGAATCCAAGTCTTCTCCTTTTAGGCAGAGATTGGCATCAAGAACATTCAGTCCCACCAGTAGACCCACAATCACTGTCCCTTCTTCTTCCATCATTAGTGCCTCAGGCTCATAGAACTCACTGAAAGAGATGATAGGACAGGGGAGCTGCTCAGAAATACCTTCACCACCACTTCACCCCAGACTGTCCAGTTTTTCACCTTTTGGCTGATGGCCTGGCTGCTGCAAAATTCACCCAGGAGCCAGAAGCTCCTTTCTGTGGATTTCTGTCTTTCATTTCCCCTTTCTATTTCCAGTATTGCTATTTCTTCTCTGGCCTCTTTTTTCCTGTGGCTTAGCATGGGCTTCCCCTTCCTCTTGACTAAGGTTAACTCCTCTGTTTGGACCCCAGTTCCCCCAGCCTTCTCATTTCCTCTTGACTCCTGCATTCTTGACCTCACCCTGCCCCTCCTGACCCTACTGGCTCCTCCTTCCACATTTCTATGAACTACTCCTACACTTAGGCACACATCAACAGATAGTGGAATACCACAGTCTTTCCTCTTCCCTGAATCTCACTGAACAATACTGGCTGCTTTTACTTACTTGCCAATCGTTATCTGCAATTGGGCTCCATCTCCTGTCTATTACCATCCCCTGCCTGTGGTCACCAATCCTGGCCCACAGTGTGCATGCGAGGACATGGGAATTTATTGTCTTAAGACATAGTTCATTAGAACAAAATCTGTGCCTCAAAATTACTCAGCATTACTATATTCAATGTACATGAAACATGTGAAATCAGTATTTAGCATGTAAAGGTATTTTTAATAATAAACTATGGCTTGAAAACTGAAAAATTTTGGGTAACAAGCCATATTGTGAAAGATGTTTTTATTTGAATTAGACAAGATAACAAACCCTAGAGAGTCTTCCTTTGTAAATTCTCAGATTCTAGAGACAACTCCTTTTATAATGATTAGTTTTGCTTATATAGTTATAAACATTAAAATGAACCAGTTATAAATTTCAGAGATAGACAATTAGTCTTTACTAATGCTAAGAGATGAAAAATTTTACAGAGTGGATATGGAATCCTAAAACAGGTAATAAAGGTTATGTTCTCTTACAAAAAGCAGAGTTTTACACTTTGAAATTGCCCACTACATCTAGTTTTCAAGTAATTTTTTTCGGTTACTCTCCAATCTAATACCATTTTGTTAAAACTTAATTGAGTAGGCTGTCAGTTACTTAATCTAAGATATTTTTGAATGACTTCAAAATGACTTTTCAAAATGAAAATACAAATCTTCATTCATAATGACTTTCAGATATTAGTGCTTGAAAAACAAAATGCTGCTATTTTAAAACTAAGCCACAGAATATTTATGATTCACAATAATTTGAATAAAAACTATGTACATTATATACTTCGGTTTTAATTCAAAATGATCTACAGAACTATGGTCTAATTACCTGCAAAGATAAGCAAAGGTAGGTGATACAATACCTTAAGAGATGTTTATTGTCTATAAGCACTTTTAGGTAATCTGCCAGTTTCTTTTGCATGAGTGCAAGATAGAGCCAAGCTCTGCCTCTTCCCACAGCTGTCCTAGAATTCAAACAGAGAACCAAACTAATATTATGGAGTAAAACAAACATAAACAAAACATAAAATTTACCTTTGCAAGTGTACAGTTTAGTAGTGTTAAGTACATTCACTAGTCTAAAAGGTGTATTTTGAAAAGGACTTTTTTAAACATTAGAAGAAAGAAAAAAATCCTTCCAACCTAACCCTATTTTATTTTTCCAACACTGTTTAAGGACAGGATTCTGTTCTAAGTAGAGTGGGGGAGAAGGTGTGTGGGAGGAGGGGGGCAATGAAGATGAACAAATAAATGTTTTTTCCTTTTCTCTCATCTTTCTTGCCGGATGGACTATTTATCTTCATTCCTGTCTGCTTCCTTCCTCTAAAAAAAAAAAAAAAAAAAAAAAAGGCGGCAGAAACTACTGTGTATTTCCTTTTTTTCAGACAGGGTTTTAAATGTCAACACAAGTTTGATTATTGTGTAGCATCTACATGGTTAATGAAGAGAGAGGTGGTCCACTGTGAGCTAAATACACTGGATTTAGTCCACTGTGAACTCCTGAGTTAGCATAACAAGAATGCCTCTCCTGAATACATGAAAATAGAGACCTGAATGCAGGAGGGATAGCCCTGTCCCACTCTAGTCAGAACATACTGCCTAGACAGTGGGGTCTAGGAATTTTACTCTTGAAGGAGTGAGTCAGTCAGGAGATGGGAAATCAAACCACATAAAGAACTACTAAAGAAACAAGGTAGAATGAGCGGTCACGTATATACAGACACACATATATGTCTGTATATATGAGTGTGTGTATATATATTTATTTATTTTTTTCAAGGAAAGATACAGGCAGGAATGAAGGCAAACAGGCAGGCAGGCAAGAAGAAGCACTTTATTTCTTATTTAGTGTTCATATTAGTTGTTCCCCCAAGTCCTGGGTCCTGAACAGCAATGTGGGATTGCTCCTAGGGTATCACTAGATCGTTAGGCCACCAGGGTACGCCCCAAATAAGTATTTGAAAGGTTGCCATGTGCAAAAAAGGTTTCACTTTATGTGGTATAAGCCCAGAGGGCTGAATGGAAAGGGACAAAAGATTTAGATCTTGCTTGGAGGGGAATGAACAAAGCTCAGCAGCAATGAAGTTTAATGGGATTTAGGGGGTCTCAAAGTCCAACAGATCTGTGCTTCTCTTCCTGGCTCTACCACTCACTTGTTGAGGGAGCTTGGGCTAGGTACTTACCTACTTTGAGACTCAGTGTCTACGCTTGTAAACTAGGGATGCCAACAGATTTCCTAGGAGCTTGTTGTAGAGGATTAATGAGATAATGAAATGTTCTTGGCACAATGCCTGATACATGGTACATGGCACATACCTGGCCCTTAGTAAATGGTGGTGGCTATTATTATCTGAACATGGATAGACTGGTCCTATAGGAGGGGTTAAACAGAGGCTAGACTGAGTCTTCCTGTTGGAGAGTCTGCTCTTTTAAATGGTCCCCTTCTATATGCAGATTACATGATGCCTTGTTGGTGTTCTGTTCAGTTTCTGATTTTAAGACTATGCTTAAATTCAGACATCACAAACTCAAGAACAAATTCAGACATGGTAAATGATTCGGGTCCCAGACTTTGCACAAATGTCTCTTGTCCTGGAATCTAAAATCTGGCCAGAACTGTACTGTTCAGAAAACTGCCCAGATGTAATGTGAAGCAGTGATTCCAGGAATACCAATGACTACTTTTCCTCCTATAACTGCTCCTTGGAGAACAACATTTTTTCAAACTTCTTGATCTTGTATGACAAGCTGGAATCACTGTCCCCATTTTAAAGACAAGGGAACTGAAGCTTAGTAAGGGGAAAATCTTGCTGAAGATCACGAAAAACAAGCAGCAGAGCTGTGACTAAATGTAGAGTGTGACTCATTAGACAACTTGTTCTAAATTAGAAAATGTTTTCTCAGTAAGGAATTGAGAAACAGATAAATACATGAGGGATTCTTCTTTTTTTTTAAACATCAAATGGTATAACTATTTCTCACTCACTTTAGTTCTGGCAGATTTCTGACACTGGTGGCTATGTCTGATGCTTCTGGACAGAGTTTCTCCACCAGCTCCAAAGGACCAAAGAAAGACTTATTTTGGCCAATAAAACTCTTCTTAACTAAAAGGGAAAACAAAAGTGTTATTCTTAATAGGTTGTACAATTTTTCAGGGCCCCACAGTCTCTCTTCCAAAAGCCAAGTAAATGCTACAAAGCTCTACCACTTAATTCTTCTAATTTAGTCTTGGGGACTTTGAGAGACAAGCAACCAATGAGCTCTTCATTCCTCTAGTAACATTTTCTCTGATATGCCTGTTATATTCTTTTTTTCACATATATAAAACAAGTGCCTTCCACATTTATTTATCTTATTTGACTGTTTCCCCTGGCCCTGGGTCTCAAACCTGGGTCCTTGGGATGTATGTGGACTATGTCTGGTGGCTTTACACACTAGGCCACCAGAGTGTGCCTCCCCTTTCTACTTGATGTAAGAATTAATGCTTTATTCCAAATCTTCACCATTATTCCTCATTTGAACTCCTGCAATAATTTCCTAATGGGGCTCCCTGCTCCTGATATTGTCACCTCACCAACCCTTGGAATAAGTTTCCCATATAGCGGGAAGTTCTTTAAAAAATGTTTTTCCTTTGCTTAAACTCTTCCAAGTACATGGAAAACAACAAACCCCATCATCCCCCCAGCCCCAAACAACCTACTACTCCCCTAACCTCCTCTCAGCACCCCTGCTACTCAACCAACATTGGTTCCAGTTCCACTCAGGATCTTCGCACTTTTTGGGTGCAGGCATGCTCTTGCCTTAAACCTTTGCATGACTGACTCTTTTTCCTTTAGTTCTCAGCTCATATTTCACCTTCCAGACTTTCCCCTCTCACCTTCCTTAAAACTTTTCATTGGATTCACTATCATTTAGCCTATTTTGCTTCCTTGAATTGCTAGCTTTTGTAATTATATCTGTCTGTCTGGGATTTTATAGTATGTCACAAGTGCTACTGAACACTTGAAATGCAGCTAGTGCAATTGAGATGTGCTGTAAGTGTAAAATACAGATTTTTTAAGCCTTGGTATAAGATGAAAGAATGAAACATCTCATTAACACAGCTTTTAAAATACTGATTATGTGTCAAACGATAGCATTTTGGATCTACTGGGTTCAATGAATGTATCAAAATTAATTTCGCTTTAAAAAAAAATCCCCCTGCCCCCTTTCTTAGCTTGGTTACTATAACATTAAAAATTGCATTTGTAGGTGCACTCTTGACCTCAGGTAACCTAGGCAGCTAGAGGTGCAGGCTATGAAAAACCCAGGAATCTGAGTTGGAGATGCGAAGCGGGGTGGGGGATTGCGTTTGTAGCTTGCATATAGCATTTTTTAGTGGAGAGCGCCGTTCCTAGAATGCCGCGACTTGTGGATAGGGATCTTGTATATTCTGTTCATTGCCGCTATCCCAGAACCCAGAAACATGTTTTGAACTGATGAATAAATGCTGAGCAAACACTAGCCCGAATTTCCATACCGTCAAATGCCCCCTCAGGCTCACCTTTCAGCCCATGTTTGAGGCAGTGCTCCATCACTACAAAAAACTGCTGCAAAGGGGCATGGTCCGCATCCAGGCTGCGGCCCAGGCTCAGAGCAGACTGGAGCAAGACCTTGATGCTGAGTTTCATCATGTGCATCAGGTTGGCACGCTCCTCCATCATCTGGCACTTGGAAGCTGTTAAGGCAGAAGCAGGGGCAGCTTCGTTAATGGATTGAGTGTGGTCCGAGTGAGGAGCGAGAAGTGGGAAGAAGATAGGTCAGGGCCTCGGGGACAAGGAGGTCTGCTCCAAGTGCGGAGGTCCTGGCAGGCGAGTAACTAGGGTCCGTAGCCAACCCCCGCCCCAGATTGCTGGAAATCACAGCCGCACGGAGGATGCCTGGGCCTAGAAACTAACTAAAGAGGTCTCTCCCAGGCGGCTCCGCGCGTTGCTAGGGCGACAGCCCTTCTAAGATTCACCGTGATTGGCCTTTTCCACACAGGTTTTCTATTTCCGACCAATGGAAGGACACAGACTCCAGGAAGCCTGGCACTGAGCTAGAAGGCGTGCTGGGAAAGCGTGCCGCGCGAGCATTCCTATTGGACGAATCCAACGCGAGGTAGCGCCCTGGACTCTAGAACGCCATTTTGCGTTCTCACCGGAGACCGCGGGCAGGTCCACAAGCAGTTCACAACGCAGCCCAAGCCGGCGGTTTTACTGAGGCTTTTTCTTTTGGTCCATGCTTGGCCAGCCCGCTGGCTTCGGGGAAGCATCTGCTCCTCAGTTCCAGACTCAAATTCTCGTTGTTGTTGCCCATCTTCCTAACACAATTAGTGAACAATTACGAGTTTTACATTTTTTTTTTTTTTCCTAAGTAAAACCTTTAGAATCAAATCGGCTATTTATTTCAACTCGTTATCTTGAGAGTAAGAAAAAAACTGATCTGCATTCAATATCAAATTTCTATGGCCAGTTCTTACCAAATGTCACTTTAATCTCTGGAAGCTGTCATTTCAGAAATTAAGTAAAAATGTAGACCATAAATTTATGAAAGTCCTGGCAAGGAAAATAACCCCTGGCGTGAAGCTGAGCCAGGGCTGGGGGCCGGGATCTTATTGTTTTAGTTTGCAGTCGTCAGATTACTACTGAGGTTAAGCAGCTTTTCATCTTTCATGTCTCAGTATTTCTCTGATGTGTCCGCTAAATTTTATCACTTTCTTGAATTGTTTGCCTTTTGGTGGGTATATTCTGGATTAGTATCCTTTGTTTACTTGTTTTATTTCATGGGCATTAGTTAATATGAATATATAAGTAACCAAAAGAGCACGTACATAAAACTAAATAGAAAAGAACTGTATTATGACTATGAATTTATAATAAAGGTATTAAGTAAATATGAGACGTAAGACAGCTTGGGCCTAGAAATTCTAAATTCAGCAAAACCCAAGAAGACACTTGCTGAGAATGGAAAAAAAAGGTCAAAATGTTTCATCTTGGTATGGAGAGAGAAAAATGGGTAAGTAAAGCATTTGAATGGGGATGTTATAATTATTTTTAAATTTAAAGAGACTCATGTATTGCACTTACATACTTGAAAGTTTTAGTGAAATGGATGATAAAGAAAAATTGTAAAACTTCAATGAGGTACACCCTGATGGCTTAGTGGATTATTATGCTGCAGCACTGTCCACATACATGCCAAGGTCCCCAGTTCAAGACCTGGGGAGAGGGAT
The DNA here is from genome assembly GCA_004363575.1 of Solenodon paradoxus. Taxonomy (NCBI): domain Eukaryota; kingdom Metazoa; phylum Chordata; class Mammalia; order Eulipotyphla; family Solenodontidae; genus Solenodon; species Solenodon paradoxus. Next base: position 286,426 of record RJWH01001699.1, read on the forward strand.
GAACAACTAAATAAAATGAATAACGTACTACCTGTCTTTTCCTGCCTACTTGCTTGTCTTCATTCCTGCCTGCATATTTTCTTAAAAACAAACCAAAAAGACTCATCAAGAGGAAGAAACCTCAGCAGATCTGTAACCATAGAAGCAATTTATAAATTTACCCTTAATGAAGATACCTAGCCCAGATCTATATATTAGTGACCTTCCAGTCCCTGTACATACCTAGTAAGTCTTGCCAGAGGTGCATACTTAGGTATGCCCAGAGGCTTTAAGGAAACTGATTTCCTGATCCTCAAGTTTTACAGGCACTCTCCTCCCACTCTCAAGAAGAATATTTAACTCCTTATACATATCTTCTCTTGATGTATTGACCTGGGGTACAGAAAGTTTCACACACCAAATGGAGAAGCCTTTGATGATTATGCAAGTCATCCAAAACATAAAGATCTTCCAATAGATCACCGCTTTTATTTAGTTAAAGAAACTGGGTTTGGAGGGAAGTGGGTGGTCTCTAGTTTTCTGCTGGGTGTTCTGAATTTAGAATGTTAATATAAATATATATTTTCAATATATATATTTCAATGTAATATATATATTTCAATATATTTTCACATATTTTTAGTCAGTCTCAGTATTCAGCCTAGGCAGTACCATGAACTTGATGGACATTTCCTACAAATTAAGTGAGCCAAAACTATAACTCCAGGCTTGTGATGAAAATGGATTTGAAATATAAAATACACATAAACTAAGTCTTTGTAAGAAAATATTACATTAGCAAAAGTGTAAAAATAAGTAATATTTAGATGTTCTCAACCATTTTGAGTGTTCCGGGTTAAACAGGCAACTAAGTGAAAGTATTAGAAGTATAATTATCATTTGATACTTAAAAAAAAAGTCTTGGTAAAGCCTTTTTTTGGAAGGTCCTGAAAGGTGAGAAAATCTTTAATATAACTAGGTTGTATTCTTTTTCAAGTCATGATTTTAATTTGCTTTGAACAAAAAGGAACAAAAAACATTTGATATTTCATCAGTGTGACTTGGGGTACCTAAGACTGAAGGAGTTCAAAGACTTGAGCAACATTACTGTAACAAAAGTGGTCCTTTCATTTCTTATGTATGTGAACCAGGTTTCTTAGAGAATCACAACTACCAAAAAAACCAAATAGGAATAAAATTAATGCAAAGTCCTATCATATTTTCAGTAAATTATATATATTAATCTATAGATACATGCTAATGATAAAAACCAACACCATTCAGCTGATGAAAAGCATTTCTAAGAAAAATTTATTTATAGTAGTTTATAAAAATTATATGTAATTTTTATCAATCACATTACTGATTACTTTTATTTTTTAAATTTCTGTTACATTGCTTCATACTGTTTTCCAGAGAGATTGTGCTAATTTACATTCCAATCAACAGAGAAGGGGATTTTCTTTTTCTCCACATCCTCTCCAACACTCGTTTCTAGGCCGTTCTCACTAATGTGGGGAGATATCTCATTGTGGCTTTTATTTGCATTTCACTGATGAGTAATGTTGATCATTTTTTCATATGTCTGTAGGTCATCTGTAAACCTTCTCTACACAGGTGTTCATTCAGCTCTTTTGCCCATTTTTTGAGTCATTTGGTTTTTTGTTATTGAGGTGTATGAGCTCTGTATATTTTGGACATTAAGCTCTTGTCTGATGTATGTTGTATGTACGAATATCTTCTCCTATTCAGTGGATTGCCTTTTTTTTTTTTTTTGTGATTCTTTCACTGTGCAGAAACTTTTTAGTATGATATAGTTCCAGTTGTTTAGTTTTACTTTATTTTCTTTTGCTATAGTTGTGACTTTCCCAAAGTTATCTTTGAGGTGATGTCATGGAGCATTTCCCCCTACATTTTCTTCTGTGCATTTTAGAAATCATAGAATGTGATTTCAGGTTATATGTCCAAGATCTTTGGTCCATTTTCAGTGATTTTTTTGTGTGTGGCACTAATGAGCAATCTAGTTTAATTTTTTTGCAGATAGCTGTCCAATTTTATTAACACACTTCGTTGAACAGACTTTTCTTCCACCATTGTATGCTCTTAGCTCCTTTATTTCTGGGCTCTCAATTTTATTCCATACCCCAGCTGTCTCAGCTGCCAGAGACACAAGGGCAGGCCTATAAATGGGATTTCTTTCCTGATATCTCTTTTTTCTAGTTCATTTCTTTACACATAGGAGTGCTACTGATTTTTGTGTATTCATTTTATATATCCTGCCACTTTGCTGTATCTACTGTTTCTAGAATTTTTAGTGGAGTCTTTCAGATTTTTACTTATTTTCCAAATTAAATCCCTTCAATGTTCTTTTCTTGCCTTACTGTTGTGACCAGGACTTCCAGAACTATGTTGAAGAGTAGTGATGAGTGAGCATTCTAGATCTCAGGGATCTTATGCCACTGAATATGATGTTAGGTGTGGGTTTGTCATATGTGATTTTTATTATGTTGAGATATACATCTTCTAGTACCATTTTAGTGAAATTTTTTTAAATCATAAATGGATAATAAATCTTGTCAAATGCTTTCTTGGTATCTATTGATATAATCTCATTATATGTGTTCCCTTTTGTCTCTGGAATAAATCTCTGAACTAAATCCCACTTGGTCATGATTTGTAATTTTTTAAAATGTGATGTTGTATTTGGTTTGCCAAGATTTTGTTGAAAATTTCTGCCTCTGTGATTTTGGTTTCTAATTTTCTTTTCTGGTGCTGTCCTTGTCTGTTTTTGGAATCAGGGTAATATTAGCCTTAAAGGATATATTTGGGAGTTTTCTCTTCTCTTTTATTATGTGAGAACTTGTATGCTCTTTTATTATGTGAGAAATTAAGGAGGATATAAATTAGTTTTCCTTTGAATGTTTGGAAGAATTTGCTAGTGAAGCCATTTCTTCACTGGGCTCTTGTTTTGGGGGACACTTTTGATTACTGCTTCAGTTTCTGTATTCCTAATTGGTCTGTTCAAATTATCTATGTTTTCCTGGTTCAGTTTTGGGAGGTTGTACGATTCTAGAAATCTGTCCATTTCTTCAAGATTGGTGAATTTGTTGGCATATATGTGCACATAATAACTTCTTAAGATCCTTTGTATTTTTGCAATGCCTATTGTAATCTTGTTATTAGGGTTTTTCTTTTTTTTTTTTTTCCCTTGTGAGTATTGATAAGGTTCTATCAATTTTGCTTATTTTTCAAAACGGCTTTTAGTTTCATTGATCTAGTGGTCTTTTTGCTTTCAATTCTGTTTATTTCTGTACCAATTTTTACTATTTCCTTCCTTGTACTGATATTTGGTTTTAATTATTCTTTTTCTAGCTCCGTCAGGTGTGTGGTTAGATATTTAATTTGGGATGTGTCTTGATTGTTGATGTGATCTTTATCATGATTAACTCTCCTTTTAGAGCTGCTTTTGCTGCATTCCACATGTTTGGTAGTTCCTCTCTTTATTTTCATATAAGATTTCTCAATTTCATCAGTAATCCAAAAATTACTAAGCTTCATGGTTTTTTGATCAACACATCTTTGTGGTTCTTCCAGTTTTGTTTTTCTAGTTCACTTAACTATCACTACCTTGTGATCAGACAAGATGTTTTCTATAATTTTAGTCTTACTATATTTACTGAGACTTGTTTTATATCTATCCTTGAAAATGTCCCATGTGCACTTGAGAAGAAATGTGTACTCTTTTTTTTGTTGTTGTTGCAGGTAGAATGTTCTGTATATGTCTGTTAGGTGCACATGATCTATTACTTCATTTAGAACCTTCATTTCTTTATTGATTTTCTGCCTGGATGTAAGCGGGGTATTGAAATCCTCTACTATTATTGTGTTACTGCCATTGTTTTCTTTTTGTTCTGTCAGTACTTGTTTTGTATATATAGGTGATCTGGCATTGGGTGTGTTTATATTAATGACAGTTATTTCTTCTTGCTGGATTACACCTTTGACCATAAGACAGCATCTATCCTTGTTTCATGCTACCCATTTTAGGTGGAAGTTTATCTTTTCTGATATTGGTATTGCAGTTCCTGATTTCCTATGATTCCATTGCTTTGATATATTTTTTCCATAGCCTTTCACTTTCAACCTATGTTTGTCTTTGGCATTAATATTGATGGGTCCTTTTTTTTTTTTTAAAAAAAAAAAATCAATCCAGCCACTCCGTGTCTTTTGATTGGTGAGTTTAGCACATTCATATTCAGGGTGATTATTGATACACAGTTTGTTGCTGTCATTTAAGCCTTTGTCTTCTGTCTCTTGCTGCTTTTTCCATATTTTTTTTTTTGTTGTTTCCTTTTTCCTTCTGATAGTTTTTGGTATTGATTCTCTCTGCTTCCTTTTCTTTGATATTATGTATTGCTCTAGGATTGGGTTTTGTGGCTTCCATGTGAATTTTCTTTAGCTTTACCACTCTACAGTAGCCTTTTATAAGACAATGCCCTATCATACTTTCCTGTTACCCTTTACCCCCTTTCCTTTAGTGTTTTTGTTCTTGTTCTTTTTTTTATTCTCTCTTGTCCTGTCATTGTTCCTGATTCTACTTTACTGTTTACCACCATTCTTGGGGTTTGGTGGATCTTTGTCTTTGTTTTCCCTGTTGGAGAACTCCTTACAAGATTTTTTTGGTGATGGAAAAATCCATTCACTTTAGTTTATCATTGAAGATCCTTATTTCTCCATAAAACTTGAATGTTTTCAGAGTAGAGTATTTTAGACAGGTGGTTTTTGTCTTTCAGTATTTTGAATATGTCACTGCAAACTCTTCTGTCCTGTAGGCTTTCTGCTGAAAGGTCTGATGACAACCTGCTGGGCGTAGCTTTGTAGGTTATGTTTCTCTTTTCTCTAACAGCCTTTAGTAGTTTTTGTCATTGGCTTTTGCTAGTTTTATTATGATGTTTCTTCACATAGATATTCTTGGATTTAGGAATTTTTTTTGTTCTTTCAGCTTCTTGAACTTGTGATAAATATGGGAAGTTCTTTGCTATTACTTCTTAAATTCTCTGCTCCTTTCTCTCTCAACCCACCTAGATCCTTGTGTTTGTTCTTCTCATGGTATCTGATATTTCTCTTACAGTTTCTTAATTTTTCCTTGATCTTGCTTCTCTATCCTCTTCTACAGGGATACCTCTGTTTTTGGTCTTCAGTTTCTGAGATTTGTTCCTCTGAGAAATTGAATCTGTTTATGGAATTTTCTATGTTTATCTTCATTGACTACATGTTTACTTTTTTACATTTTATTGGAGGCTTCCTTCATCCTATTCAAGTCCCTCTATTGAGTTCTTTAGTCAGCTATTGTGGTCTTCATTTGATATCTTGCTTCATTTCTTCTCTTTTTCATCCTCTATTTTCTTGATTTCCATGAGTATGTTTATCACTGTTTCCCTAAATTCATCCTCAGGAAGTTTGCACATGTCCGTTGTGTTCAGATTTTCCCCTGGGGTTTTATTTGGATCCATCATTTCATGTATATTTCTCTGTGTGTTTGCTCTGTTTGACATTCTGTTTATGTTTCTGTGGGTGGTTTCCCTGCAGTGATAACATTGTGTAGGGTATCTACTTGCACTGAGTTAGCCTGGATCTTGGTTTGAACACTGGAATTTCTTGAGTTTTGTGTTATCACCATTAGTTGGATTTGTTGCAGTTCTTAGGTGGACTCTACTTTGGGGTCCAAGAGTTCAGCCCATGAGGTTGGAGTTTGTGTGGGGGATGCCAAACTTTCCCTCCAGTGGCCCATGCCTAAATGGTAATGACAGCCTTGTCACTGGCCCACAATCAGCAGTTGGGCTGATTCATCTGTCTCTACAGGATGGCACTGTGAGTAGCTGTGAAACTTTCTCCCTTCTCAGAGACTCTTCTCCCTTTAAACCTGGGGGCAGGATATCCAGTGGGTGGGTCCTGTGGCTGTGGAACAATATGGTGGAAGGGGACTGGAAGTGGGGAATCCCTTAGTTGCCTTCTGGTTATGGCAGTGCCCTGTGTAATTTTCCTTCAGGGGTTCCTGTTTAGACCACTGGGGCACTGGTCCGTCTTCAGTCCTGCACCAAGATCCTCTCTCCTGGCTCCATGTCCTGGTCCTGCTGGGTGGGCTCCCTACAATTAGAGCAACTCTGGTGGGGGGTGGGTATGTGCTGGTTCTTTCCATATATCTAACCCCTCTGCTGCTTTTTTCCCTGAGGCTAGGAGTCTTGAATCTGTGATGCAGCTCTGAATCCTCTTGCCTGTGCCTACACTTGTAGTGGTTATCGCTGCTGCTGACTCTGTAGCCTCTGGACCTGCCCTTCCACAGCATGTGTGTCTGACAAATAGGTGATTTCTAGTTCTATGGGGAGGAGATCTAACACATCCTACCAGGTTGCCATCTTGATTCTCACCCTATTTTTTTTATATTTTAAAGAAATATAGGCAGGAATAAAGACTAGACAGGCAGGCAGGCAGGAAGCGAGAGGAGGAAGAAGCACTTAATTTAATTGTTCATCCTGGTTGTTCCCCCCAGCCCAGCGTCCTTGAGATGTATGTAGACTAAGTGGACTAAACTGCTGTGCCACCAAGGTATGTGACAGTATTTCTTATATCTAGCATTTCTGTTGGGGTTTTCTTTATAGTTTCAATCTCCTTGGTGAAGTAACTTCATAATCTGTCACTTCTTTACTGAAGTCTTCCATTTGCCTTTGGGTAGTTTAATGTATCTCCTGTATATCATTCAACTTTTTTTATAACTAGTTTCTGGAATTTTTTTATCTGTAAGGTTGTACCAAACAGGGGCAACAGGATTCTTCTCTGGGGAGCTCCTGGTGTCTTCCTTTCTTTCAGGCATTCAGGTTTTGATTTTTTGCGATTTAGGTTTTGGAATGACTTGTTTTTCTGCCTTATATTTAGTGATGTGGCTTTATTTTATTGCTTTTTTGTTTATTTTCTAGGTGATGGCCGCTGAGAGCTGTACTTGCTCCTTGGCATTGAGAGCACAGGTTACTCCTGTTTTTTTTGGGGTCAGGGCTCTTGATGGAGGCAGGGGTCTTCTCCCTCACCTGCAGCCAGGCTTTTCCCTGGGTGGTCAGTATTACTAATAATTTTAATGGTAATTATCTTGAGGAGAAAAAAAATGTATATAGAGCATTGACCACAATAAGTTTATTAAATTTTAACTTACTTATTTTTTGCTGAGATGTATATGATAGGATGACCAATAACACTTTCTAAAATATATTAAGGTGTCATGGAAACTCAAGTTTAAAGAATGAAAGGGAAAAAGTAAAATTTTCAAATATTAGGCAGCTTGTTACTTATTTTCAAGATGTCTGGTGGCATTTATCAAATCATTAAGATAGTTACGTACTACTTGGTACATTAAAAAGAATGATGTAACAGTTTCATTTAAAAAAAGTCAATATTTACAACAAACCAGAAAATATATCCTAAATTTTAAATTTGGAGAGAAAAAAATTTATATATCAACTTTAAAAGTTGAAGTTTTTTTCTTAGGGGCTTATGAGCAAAAAAAAAAAAAAAAAAAAATGAAGACTAGTGTTTAGCAATCACAGTTGGGTGGTATAGGCTCTTACCATCATTCTTGGGAATGTGGTTACAGCTACCTCATCCATCCCATGATCTGTTCCCATTAGTGTTCAGTTTAGAAAGTTGTGGAAATTTGAGCTAGAAGGGTCTTTAAGCCATTCCATTCTCAATTTTATTGGCTTTGTGACTTTGCCCAAGCTATTCACATCTCTAAGTTGTTTCATTAATAGTAGTGAAACACAACACACAGAATGTCACAAAGTTTTGCATTTACTGAATTGCCAAATCAGTGGTCTGATCAGAGATCTTGACTTTGAATATGGTACCAGGGTCAGGCCTTTGATATAAATGAATGCTGCTATGAGAGATAAACAGGAGAAAACATGCAGCCATCCTCTTGTTATAGCAACATAGGGCCAGATCGGAGTTCTCAGGATCTGGATTTTTATGTAAAACCTGCTAACTGGCTAAAAAAAAAAAAAAAAAAATGCTTTTTACTATGCAGGATAGAAAAAAATGCAGCTGTCAGTCAGAAATAGCTCAAAGGGCTGCCAGTTTGTTATATCTTTGGTATAGGATGGAAGGACTCTGAATAGGACTCTGAATTCTTTTATTGGGTTCTGAATTTTAGAGAAGTGACTAGATTCTTTTAAATTTGATTTTTGGTTTTGAGTAGCCCTTTAGTATCTTCAAAGATCTTAAATACAGTGTAGTGGTATCCTGTACTGGCATGGAAGGAAGCTCTTTTCATACTTTTTGAATTTTCAGGAATAGGAGCTTGGAAAGTGTGATTTTATTTGAAACAATGAAAACTTAGTCCTTCAATAACATCACTTATTCAGTGTAGGCCAGGTTTGTTTTTTCTCACTGATATTATAATGAAACGATATTATTAGAGATCTGCTGTATATATCTAAATAATTTTCAAATGAAAGCATGCTTTCTTGACTGAGTACTCATGAGGAAGACACTGTGCTGGGCATATTAATTCTTAGGAATACATATGTTTTGTTTTTGTCCTTTAGGAGGAGGCATCACTCTAAAACCGGTGTGTGTGTGTGTATGTGTGTGTGTGTGTGTGTGTGTGTCCCCTATGGTTGATGAAAACAGTCTGGAGAGATGAAAGCCTGCACTACATGTACATTCTCTAAAAGACAAACCAGGACTGGGGACAGTTTCTGGGAAGGACTTTGTCTACAATGACTATTCTTTGGTATGATTTGATTTCTTTTTACCAGGTGTATGTAAAATCTTTAAAATAACCAACCAAAAAAACCGGATAAAACAACTACAGACAGTGCCTCACTATGATATAGTTCTACCAGACCCAGACCCCACATGGGATGTTTTAAAATAAGTTTTCAGAGTGTTCTGTATTTCACAACATCTTTCACCTATATCAACAAAAATTTTAACCGGCCAAAGTGCTGCTCACATTTAATCTCTGCTCCTGTATTACTCTCTCAGAAATATCTCCCTGTCCTAATGGCCTCAAATCCTGGTTACCGTCACAGCTCATCCCAGCTGTTCCCCACATTTCAGTAAGCTACCATCACAGTTTATGCCAGATCTGAATGGTAGTTATTTACTTAGTATTTTCTTTAAATTGAATAATTTAAAAACTCACATGATATATACATATTATATTTTACTTATAATGTTATTTAAAGTCATTTAAGTGCTATGACTTAAGAGCATAGGCTCACGAGGCAGACTGCTTGGTTCACCATTCTGTGTAACTTGGTCAAGTTCTCTTTAATTCAGTTAATTCAATTTCCCTCTTTTTAAAAACATGGATAATGATGGTACCTGTTGCATGGGGCTGGCTGCGTCTGCCTTAAGGGATTGCAACTTACTGCAGGGATGCAGCTGGTATCTGTGTGAGTGGAGAAGAAGCCCCTGCCCAGTTGCCTAATGTGCTGTGGTGCTGCCATCCTTGGACAGGGCAACAGACACCTTGCCCTGCCTTGAGATTCAGAGGATGAGACTCCAACACTCCTCGAGCCAGCAGTGGTCTTGGAGTGAGGTCAGGATGGAGTAGGGAGAAGCCCCAGGGTAGCCCACTGGACCTGGGCAGCTTAGAACTTGTCCCGGGTAGGACTACACACACTCCTTTGTCCCATCGACCTTAACTTAACAAAACACAAATTCAAAGATAAAATTAAGGAGAGTTTCAAGCTTGGGGCACTTCTGAGTGCCTGGCCCTATGTGACTACAATGACCAAAGCCTGCAATGATTGCACACCAGGAAGCTAGTCAGTCCTGCTATCACCTGTGGTTGTTGTGAGGATTAAGTGAATTAATAGATGTATAGATTGAAGACTAATACCTGGTGCTCAGGAAGCACAATGTAAGTATTGACTACTATTTATAGCACTACTATAAAGGGAAAACAAATATTTTTCATTCTGTGCTAGGCACTGACATTTTATTATATGCTTACTACATGCTATGAACTAAAAGGTTTCCAAAAGACTCCCTGGCCTTGGCTCCCAGAACAGATTGACAATGGGTGAGTATACAACCAAACACTCACAAAGGTGCCAACCTAATGTGAACTAAATTCCTGGCTTGAACAAGCTTCCTCATCACCCTTTAGCCCTATCACCCATTGTCAGATTCTTAGAATAAAAGTTTTTAAACTTTACTAATCTTCTTAACCAATGAAATTCTCACAAAATTCTGGAGTCAGCAATGACTCCTACAGCAAATTGACCAAGAAACCTTAAAAGCACAATATAATGCCCCTTAGCATTACTGTCTGTGGTCAACACTAGCCCACAGCACTTTCTAGGAGGATAAATATATTCTCCACTCCACAGCCCAATATAGTAGTCACATGCAGGCTGCTGAGTACTTAAAATGTGACTGAGGAACTAAAATTTTAACATTTAAACATCACATAGTGGTAGTGGCCACTGTACTGGTTAACACACTTCTAAATGTTCGTCTTTATACTGCTTTTAAAGCCACAATATCAGCCTCATTGATATGTTGAAATATAGGGCTGTAAAGTGCTTTAAGAGGTCATTGAGTGAATTAAAAAAAAAAATCCCAATTTTACAGATAGGGAAATGTGAATTGCCTACAAATTAGCGGTAGAGCTTGCCTGCCACCTGATTTCTTGGTGCTTTGACTCCTTCCGGAGTTGGGATGCCTTGTGACATGCGGAGGCGTGAGCAGAGTTGGCATTTTGTCATTTAAAGTAGAGCACCGTATGGATTAATTTCTTAAGTACTTTGAAAATTAATACGGACTGCCTAGGTTTAAATTTGTACATTTTCTTACTCATGTCCACCCATGAGTACAAGGATGCTTCTGAGAAAGACAACCAGAAGTGAAGGGTCACGTTTGGGAGTCGCCCCTACCTCAGACCATCCACCCCACACTGCAGAGTATAAAGAAGACAGACAAATAGGCGTGTCGTTAGTTTTCAAACTCGTCATACAAGCAGAGGAGGTTAAACACCCTTGGCCAGTCGGGCTCCCACAGCGAATACCACACCTGTCGGGGTGGAAAGCTCAGGGCGCGCCTCGCCCGGGGGCCTACCTGCGCGCGCCGCGCCGTCCGCGCCGCCGTCCGCGCCGCCGAGCCCCGCGGCCGCACGCAGCGCGCTCCCGCAGCTGGCTGACAGGTTGCCGGTGGCCTTTCGCGCCAGGGTCATGATGGGCGCTGACCAGCCCTCCACCGTTCCCCTTGCCTTAGTCGCGTTCCGCAGCTCGCCCGGGCCAGGTATCTGACTCTGGTCCACGATTTCAAACTCTTCTCCTGGCTCCGGCCCGGACTCCGGCTCCGGCTCCGGCTCCCGCCCCGCCGGACAACCGTCTCCCCGGTCGGCCATCTTGGCCGCGTCACGTGCCTCAGCGGGCGGCCGACTCCGTGAGGGCGGGCTCGCGGGCGGGCGGTGCCGACGGGTGCGGAGGCGCCTTCGCCACCTGACCACCTCCCGCTCAGCCCCGGGGCAGTTCTCAGCGTTCTTTTCCGTCTTCATTGCCCTCCTTTCCTTTGTTCACTAAAGTTGGAGAAAATATAAGTCAAAAGAAACGCCCCCATTGCCCCCTGAGAACTTGTTTCCTTGTAAGTGTGGCTCGGGCTTTCTCCCTTGGCAGTGGTGCGTCCAGTCAGGCCCGGGACACAGACCTCAAACTAGTTTTCTTGGTGGCACCGTTTCCTCTTTTGAATTTCATTTCGTGTTTTATTTTTTCTACTTTGGCATTTTTCTGCAGCAGTCTTCAGAACAATCCCTAAAAAGGCGGAGATAAGGAAAAAGACAGGCGGGGCAAGAAAACAGGATTTTTTTTTTCTTTTAAAAATGATTAAATGACATTTTGGCTGGGAAGTCCACTGTGGTGGTCTGGGAAACAGAGTGTGCCGATTCTGCTCTGAATTAGTTACTTGGGGGAATAATAGCAGCAGCCTCATTATTAAATAAAACTTTAAAGAGCACCCGCAGATGTTAGCAATGGTGATGACTGTGTCTGCCATACAACAACGCAGTTTGTCCGAGACACTGTCCTCCTGTCTGCAGTTAACTCAGTTTGTTTCCTTTCTTGGAAAAGGATTTTGGTCACAGAGAAACTCAGATTTCACTGGCATTTGACACTTATGTTTGCAAAGTGCCCCGCATACGCCTCATCAAGTCAGCAGAACCATTGTGATTGCCTTCTAAAGTGTTTAAATTTTAAATTATGAGTATTTAGAAGTAACATGTGAATAATGTGGTGTGTGTGTGTGTATATATATGTATATATATATATATATATATATGATTTCACATAAAAACTTGGATTGTAGCCTTCTCTTGAAACATCGGGAGACTTGGGGTGGAGTTGAGTGAGGGCTTCTCTGTTAGAAGACTAGGTTCTCCAGGCATCTTGGTCCAACCTCCTCTAGTTTTCATGATCTGTCTGGTTTCTGAAGGTCAGTTGCTTTCAGTAGGATTGCCTCTGTGTGTGTGTGTAATGGTGAATTTGTGGGCATAGGATTTGTGTTGTCATTATGATTTAAAGGCATGTTTCTAGTTTTTTCTTGGAGTAGGTTGGGCAGGGGTGTCAGGTAGTATGTAATAACAGAATAGTCCTGGATTCTTCATGATTTTTCCAATGTCACGGGACATTCATGTAAATGAAAAGTTTGTTTTTAATGATAAGAACCTCTAAATCCATTTTTCATAAAAATTATAAATTCCTTTTTGAAAAAATGCTTTTAATACTCTATCAGGCTAGGTTACGTTCAGTAATAAAGAACCCCCAAATCTCAGTGTTTTAACATAACAAAAGTTTGTTTCTTGTCATGTTTTGCTGCAGGACCCAGGTTGTTGGAAGTTCTATCACTTGGAGCAGAATTTTGCCTCAGTATTAAATGTCCCAGTGCTGAAGTGACAAGCTTTACTTATAAACATTCCATTTGCCCAAAGAAGTCACCTGTCATCTCTTAAGAGTGTGGAAGTTAAAGCCTTCGAGTAGCTGGAGAGAGAATGGGAATATCAGTGAGTAGTATAAGGACCATCATAGATATGCATGTGTCCTTGGCTATGAGCCAAGTTGGCTACTGGGTACTTGATGTGCAACTCATGATTGAAAAATGGAAATTTTATTTAAATTAAATATTTTAAATTAAAGTAGCTCTATGTAGCTAGTAATGATAAAATAGCTCTCTAGCTACTTTTCTTGGACAGGACAACTCTGAGGTTATAAGAAATAAAAGAGAAAAAGGAAGAAGTTAACAGCACCTATAGTAAACAGTGACACTCCTCCTGTGGACCTAGCTGAAGAGGCTATTCTGATGAGACCAGAACTACCTACTGGTAAAGACATTTTTTGGTCAGTTGGGAAAAATTTGAAGAGGGACTGTATTAGATCATATGGAATTATTGTTAACTTTATTAAGTGTAATTGATTGCAGGACTATAGGAAAATGCCTTTTTTTAGCGTTGCATTAGAGTATCCGAGGAGTAACATGATATGTAATTTATTTTAAAATACTTTAGCAAAAGAAGACAGATGATGCAGTATGGCAAGGATTTAACAGTTTTTAAGTCCAGGCAGCAAGTATAGAGAATTACTTGTTCTCTTTTCTGAATTTTCATAATAAAAAGTAGAACTTCATAATGAAAATTAATCCACATGAAACGAGTCAATGTCTCATAAACAGTGAAAAAGTCTTGCAAAAGTCTCAATTGAGATTTTATTTTGCAAAAAACAAAAACTATAAGGATAAAATTTATAGATGACAAAATACAGAATGTGTTTGCCTAATGGCTACTTACTAGTTGGGATGCTTTGCTCTGCGGGATCATGAATGCTTAATTATCAATGTTTGGCTCCATCTGGTGGTCTAAAGTGGACTTGAGTTTCTCAACATCAAGAATATGAATTTCCTCCGTATTATCCATCCTTACCCCTCGTTCGATATCCATTCTAGAGCCATCTTCTCATCCATCCCTGTTGATCTATTTATCCTTACCCATCCTTCAGTTCATCTATACTCATCTTTTTTCTCCATCCACCCATCCACTCATCTGTCTTTCAGTCCATCTGTATCCAGTCTCCTGTCCATTTAACCATCATAGTTCATAAAGCCTTATGTGATCTGACCCCTGCCAATCTTTATGACCCCATTTCATATCATTTCATGTGTATTTTTTAAGTCCTACATGATTTCTTTCTGTTCCTTAAATATACCAACCTTATGTGCATATGCTTTTCTCCTCCTGCTTGGAGCAATTTCCTCCCAGTGATAGTCTGACCAACATTTTATCATTATCCTTCATACCCAATCTCAATTCATTTTCTTGGAGAGAACTTCCTTAAGTCCTCTGAAACACACACCCCTCCCAGCATCCCATCCCTCCTGTCACTTCACCCAGTTTTTTTAAAATTTATTTTTTATTGTAGTAATTATAATACACATTAAAATAATTTCCTGTGTATAGGTTCCCTATTTCTTAGATATATTTCAATCATGCCCTCCACCAAATCACCATCACTTCACCCAGTTTTATTTCCTTCATAGTATTTGTCACTTGCTGTTATTTTGCTGCTGGAGTCTTATTTGGTATTATCTGCTTCCCCTTTTCAGAATGTCCTCTGTCTCTCTTGTTTACTGATATCCTGAGTGCTCAGAACAAACTACCTTCCATGTTAGTGACTTATGGCAACAAAAGTTTATTTCAGGCTCATACTGCACAGCTTCTGTGGTTGTCAGAGTTGCTTGTCAATGTTCTTACTTAGAGACAAATCCCTACCCTCTGGAATTCCCATTATCATCTCAGTAGGGAAAGGAACAGAGAGCATAGTGACCTTCTCCTAAGGCTTCCTTATAGAAGTAACCTATGTTTTTCTGCTCACATTTCATCAGCCAGAATGGACACAGGGTAAGACCAAACTTCAAGGTTGTGGGACATGCCAATCTGCCATGTTCTTAAAAGAACCAGAATCAGAGGTGACCAAGACCAATGACTTTTACCTCAGCCAGAGTGTCAGGAGGGGGTCTGCTGGAAGGGGTGGTGGAGCACAGTATCTCTTGGTACACAAATGAGTCGTGGTCATTCCTCTCAGTGGTGCTGGGGAGGTGCCACAAAGAGAAGTTGGCATGGTCTGAGACTTGAAAGATGAACAGTTACTCACCCGTTTGATGCCTAGGGACCAGGGGGTGCACAGGAAAAGGCAGAGGAAGCAGCTAGAGCAAAGTATAGAGGTCTGAAACAGCTGCAGGATTTGCACCTGAACGGACCTGGACTCAGAAGAGGGCAGTGGTGGGCTAAGTGTGGCTCTTGGAACATGCCAGATGAGGCACCAAGAAGTCTGAACTTTACCACACAAATAATAGGGACAATGAAGCTGTAAAGTAGTGGAATGACCTGCTCAGAATTGTGTTCTATAAATTTAAGCATGGTGGCAGGTGACATGGTTCAAGGATGCATGAGATCAAAGACAGGTAAACCAGTTGGGAAACCATTCACAATCATCCAGGTGAGTGTTGAGGTCTGAACTGAGGTAGAAACAGTGAAGATTACAAAAAGGGGTCTAATGCCAGAAATGCATGAGGAGAGTTGAAAGAATTTGTGTGGTTTAAACAGTGGCAGAAGAGTGAAAAATGGAAGATACACTCAACTTTCTTATGTGGGTGTGTGGATACATAGTGGAGAAATGTCCAGTGTGGAATCCAGGTGGAACAGTTGGAGAGGTGGTGGGATGTGTGGATCCAGAGCTCAGGGGAGCATGGTTGAATGTGTCTCTGACCATATGAGTAAGAGTGAAGTGCTTGTGTTAAATATTAGCACCAGTACCTGGGAAGAAGCTGGGCAGAGGGAGATGAGAAGAACCCACTGAGGCCCTTGCATCAAGGTATTTTTACTTGGCAGGCGCACAGAATCTGGTTATTGCTCCTGATCTCCCACTGCTTCTGGGAATCATGGATGAACCACTGAATGCCTCTGACACGGGAGTTGCTCTCATAATGAAAGATCGACACCTGTTTTGTGAGTTCATGGGGAAGGTTTAGGTTATGATTTTTCTTAAAAGGATTACACATGATTAAATATACTCAGTATAAAAACATTAAACATGGAAAAGCCAAAGTTCTGTTTTTTTGTTCCCCTCTCCCCCAAATACTTCCCATCCCTAGCAATAACCACTGCTAAAAACTTTCTGTGTCTATATAAACTATTCCTTTGCATTTAATTATAGATGTGCGACCTGAGATGCACAAATAGCTTTTCTTTTTGTGTTTTTCCTCTATATTTTATTATGAAAAATTTCAAACACATAGAAAAGTTGAAAGAATTGTAGAACAAACCCTTATAATCATTGAGATCCTAGAATTCAAATTTTACTATCTTGCTCTGTCATATATTGCTCCATTTATTCATGCTTTCCCTTATTCAACCATCAATTAATCTTTTTTAAAAAGTATATTTTAAAGTAAGATGTGGACATCAGTACACTTTGCGCCTTAGCACTTTAGCACTCAATGAGTTGCACCAAGATAGATTTTCTGTTCTTTAAGTTTCGGCAAATAAATATGCGAATGTAACCCAAACCTCCAACAAGATCATTGTTATCATCCTAATGTCCTTTCCCAGTTAATCCCTGTCTACACACTCCAGGAAAAGACAAGTAGTCTCCCACCTTCCTCTCCTGTCTCTTCTTCCCTTCCTCCTCCTTCTTTAGCACCAATTAGTTTCACCTGTTCTAGCATATGAGGTAAATGAATTCATAGAGCATGTACTCTTTTATGTCTGGCTTTCAGTCAGCATGGTGTTTGTGGTTGATGCTTATGTGGTCTATATCAGTAGTTACTGAAAAAAAAAAACAGCTTTGTTAAGGTATAATTAATATACATCAAGTGGCATATATTTAAATATTACAATGTAATAGTCCCCCCTTATCTGTGAGGGATAGGTTTCAATGGATGTTTGAAATGGAATATATAGTACTGAATCATTTATGTGTATAGACAGACAGACATGTATATGTAGTGTTCTCTTGCTACACATGCATGAGATAAAATTTAATTCATATGTTAAGTACAGTAAGAAATGAACAACAATGAGAATGAAATATAACAATTATAACAACACTGTAGTAAAGTTCTGTGACGGTGGCTTCTCTCTCTCTCAGAATATTATGTGGTACATAATATTTTTGACCCTCGGCTGACTGAAGGTAGCTGAAATCACAGAAAGCAAAGACATGGATAAGGTGGGTGTACTGTATAAGTTTTGACATACTGCAAATAGCTGTGAAGCTATCAGCATGATCAACAGACTGAACATATCCATCACATATGTATATATTGCAAAATCGGTGCCAAAATTTAGCAGCTGGTATGGTCCTAATATTGACTTAAAAGGTGAAATTCCATGGGAAACTCATTGGGGACCCAGGTGAGTAGCTGCCCAAGCATTTCTAATGATTGACGTTATTATCAGTAGACTGAGATTGACACAAAATATCAAATCTTTTTAAGTTTCTGCTTTGAGATTGGATGAAATCTGTTGATCTGTCTTTAAGTTCACTGACTCTACTTTTATCTATAGTTTGCTCTTTTGCTCATTCAGTAAATTTTCATTTCAGTGATTATATTTTTCAGTTGTAAATTTTCACTTGGATTTAATTGCAGAGAGAGCCTATTTACTATTTGCTTCAGTAATGCATCTCCTTATTTCTTGGAGCATAGTTATAGCTATTACTCTAAAATCCGATAATTCCAACAGCTACTACAAAGTCTGTGTGTTAATTGTCTTTTCTTTCAAAAATTTATTATGGTTTCCTGGTTCTTGGATGTTAAATAATTTTGGATTGTATTGTGGACATTTGGAACATGATATATGTTGTAATAGTAGGTGTTGAGAGTTTTTAAAATCTTGTGGATAATTTTTTTTTTTTCTAACAGAATACTATTTCTTCACCAACTTTCATCTCAGCAGAGTTTGGCACTAACATCACCCATGATCAGCAGCACCCATGGTCAGGTGGTTCCCACATTCTCTCTCTCTCTCTCTCCTTTCTTTAAAGGAAAAATGCAGGTAAGAATGAAGGTGAGTAGGCAGATAAGCAGGAAGAGTCATTTTTATTTAGTTGTGCATCTTGGTTGCTCTCCTTGGATTTGGGCCTCAAACCTGGGTCCTCAGGATACATGTGAACTACATTCAGTGACTTCATCTGCTAGGCACCCGGGTATACCACTTCCCACATTTTCTCTGGGGAAGTGTCCCATGGGGGCTAGAGTGAAAAGCTCCCCTGTCTGCCTTCTCATTGCAATTTCTGGTTTTTGTTTAGTTTTAGTGTCTGCAGGGTATTTTTTCGGGGGGATAATTATTTTTTGAATGAGAAGTCAGGAAATGTTTTCTTCTCCCTTCTATAAGCCTGTGTCTCTGTTCTGTCAATTTAGCAGAAAGAAGAGCCATAGTGGCCTCTGGGTTTTTAAACATTAGTTTTTTAAAATGACAATTTTATTTAAGTTTTATTGATATTTAACTGATATACAGTACTGTGTAAGTTTAAGATGTATAGCATAATGATTGGAGTTACATTATTGTGAAATGATTGACGCAGTGAGTTAAATCCATCATCTTACATAGATAAAAAAAAAGAAAAAAGCGATATTTTCCTTGTAATGAGAACTTTCAAGATTGACTCTCTTCGCAACGTTCAAATTTGACATATTGTCATTGCTGTGCAGAAACTAGTGCTCCTTTTCCTTTCAGTAGCCCTCTTCCCTGATGAACATCTAATTTTTAGTTGACTGCTTCCAGATGTAGAAACCACATTGTGCCACCCAGCTGAACGTCCTGTGGGAACCAGGGTTAGTAGATAACTTAACCATAAGAAGATAGAAGCTACAAGGCACTTTCTGGGAGCACCCAAGTCTCTACCCTCCCTAGTCCTTAACCAATCTGTCATCATTAACATAGCAAAAACATACCCCCTCAAGCCATGACAGATCCAGGGCAAACCTTGTAAGGGGAAAACTGAGTGTGAAGCGCTCTTTCCTGAACTCTACCCATTTCTCAGAATTCTAACTATTGTCAGAGATAATTTTCTCCTGATTAATCCCACTCCTGATTACCTTCTCTCAACACCTATGGTTGAAAAGCACCTGTCACATTGCTCTTCCCTTTGAGAGTCTCCTGTTTCCTTCTTTGGCCAATGAATAAAAATGCTTGTTTCTCTCAACTGTATTTTTGTTTTGGTTAATGGCCAATGGGAAAAAGAACCTTAAAAATACTGGTAATCAATCATTTGGCAATAATATGATGATGGTAACTATAGACATCATGCTGTACATTACCTCCCCAGTAGATTTTGAATTATGGTTTGAGAAGTCTTCCTCATGTCTGGAGTATACTTTAAATCAGGAAACTCATATCCTATTTTTCTGGGAGTGGTTTCAAATTATTATTTGATAATAAAATTTGCTTGGTTTTCTTGGATTTCTCTTTCTAGAATTAACATTCTTTTACTTTTTCTTTTTTAAGAAGTCTCTTGAGTCTTTTTAAAATTTTATTTTATTTTTTATTGCAGTAATTTTGAATTTACACATTAAAATAAACTCATATGCCTAGGTTCCCCATATGTGCTGTTTCCCCATTCCTCAGATATATGTCAACACCCCCTGCCCTCCACCAGATCACCAAGTGTTCTTAATCATTGTCCAGTGGACTCTGCCACCACTCCCCACCCTGTCCATTCCCTATTGGTAACCTGAGTTCTGTTGTCAGTGTCTAAGCGTTGGTGTTGTTCATTTGTCTATTCACATTCCACCTATGAGTGAGATCATCTTATATCTTATCTTTCTTCTTTTGACTTACTTTACTTAGCGTAATTGCCTCTGGATCTATCCATGTTCATTCAAATGACAGGATTTCGTTCTCCTAAGAGCTGTGTACTATTACATTGTATATGTGTGTGTGTGTATGTATATAGACATACAAATCTATCTATCTATTTATCTATATGCTACATCTTCCTTATCCATTCCTCTGAGTTTGGGCACTTAGATAGCTTCCAGTTCTTAGCTGTTGTGAATAGGGCTGCAATAAACATGGAGGTTCATAAATATCTCTAGATGAGTTTTGTATCTTTTGGGTAAATACCCAGAAGTGGAATGGCAAGATCATACGGGATTTCCATCTTCAACTTTTTGAGGAATCTCCAAACTATTTTCCATAGGGGTTGCACCAATTTTCACTCCCACCAGCAGGGCAAAAATGTTCCCTTTCTCCACGTCTTCACCAACATTTGTTGTTTCCAGACTTTTGGATAATAGTCAGTCTTTCAGGTATAAGGTGGTATATCATTGTTGTTTGATTTGCATTTCCCGGATAGCCAGCTAGTAGGAATATCTTTTCATGTCCCTGTTGACCATCTGTATATCCTGTTGAGAAAAGTGTCTCTCCAATTCCTCCACCCATTTTTTGGTTGGATTGCCTATTTTTCTGTTATTGAGTTTTAGGAGTTCTTTGTATGTTTTAGATATTAAGCCTTTGTTAGAAATATGAAAAGAAAATATTTTCTCCCAATTAGTAGGTTTCCTTTTGGCTTTGGCGATGTTTTCTTTCACTGTGTAAAAGCTCCTTAATTTGATGTTGTTCCAGTTTTTGTTTCCCTTGATGGTGTAGTTGAGTCCCCAAAACCTCTCTACGGCTGATGTTATGGAAAGTCTTTCCTGTGTTGTCTTCCAAGAATTTTATGATTTCTGGTCTTGTGTCCAAGTCTGTAGTTCATTCTGAGTTCATTTTTGTGAATTATGTTAGAGAGTGGCCTAGCTTCATTCTTTTGCAGGTGGCTCTCCAGTTTTCCCAACACTATTTATTGAAGAGATTTTCCATTCTCTGTCATATGCTTTTGACTCCTTTGTCATGGATTAACTGATTGTATGTGAGTGGGCCCATTTATGGTGATTCAGTTCTATTCCACTGATTTGTGGTGATAACTTTTGCTTTGTAATATAGCTCAATGTTTGGGAATGTAATCTTTCCCAGTTTGTTCTTTTTTCCCTGTAATTGCTTTGGCTATTCTGGGGTCTTTTGTTATTCCATACAAATTTTAAGATTTTTTTGTTCTATTTCCTGGAAATAAACCTGTAGGATTTTAATGGGGATTGCATTAAATCTGTATATGACTTTAGGTAAGATGGTCATTTTAAAGATGTTGAGTCTTCCCAACCATGAGCAGAGATGTCTTTCCATCTCTGTGTCTCCTCTATTTATTTTAAGTAAGACTTGTAGTTTTCATTGTACAGTCTTTTACCTCCTTAAGTATATTCCAAGATATCTGATACTCTTACTTCTAGGTTATTGGTGTGATTTTCTTGATTTCATTTTCTTCTAGCATGTTGCTTGTGTATAAAAATGCAGTGGATTTTTTTGCATTGGTTTTATAGTCAACCACTTTACTGTATTCTAGTAGTTCTTTGACAGTTTCTAGTTTTCAATATATATAATCATGTAATTTGCAAATCATGATAGTTTTACTTCCTCATTTCCAATTTGGATTCCTTTTATTTCTTTTTCTTGCCTGATCACTCTAGCTAAGACTTCTAGTACGATGTTAGATAGCAGTGGTGAGCATAGACAGCTTTGCCTTGTTCCTGACTAAAGGAAATGCTTTCCATTTTTTTGCCATTGACTATGACATTGCCTGGGGTTTGTTGTATATGGTCTATCCCCACTTTATATAGGGTTTGTATCATAAAAGGGTGTTGGATTTTGTCAAAAGCTTTCTCTGCATCTGTTGATATGATCATGTGGTTTTTCTCCTTGCACTTGTTGATATAGTGTATTACATTAATATATTTACATGTGTTGGGCCATCCTGGCATCCCTGGGATATATCCCATTGGGTCAAAATAGATGATCTTTTTGAGGCATTGTTGGATTTGGTTTGTTAGTATTTTGTTGAGAATTTTTGCATCTATGTTCGTTAGAGATATTGGTCTGTAATTTTCTTTATTGGTAACGTCTCTGTCAGCTTTTGATATCAGTGTGATGTTAGCCTCATAGAAAGTATTTGGGAGCAATCCCTGTTTCAATATTTTGGAAGAGTTTTAGAAGACTAGGTTTTAATTTGTCGCTGAAACTTTGGTAAAACTCATTAGAAAATCCATCTGGTCCTAGGCTTTTGTTTTTAGGGAGACTTTCGATTATATCTTCAATTTTCTTTGATTGTGATTGTTCTGTTCAAGTTTTCCAGTTCTTCCAGGTTCAGTCTATGTATTTCTATAAATCTGTCCATGTCCTTAAGGTTGTCCACTTTGTTCACATTGAGCTGTTCATGGTAGTCTTTTAGGATGTTCAGTATTTCCGTGGTACCTATTGTAACTGCTCTCCTTTCGTTTTAGAGTCTTTTTATGGGAGTTTTCTCTCTTCTCTTCTTTGTGAGCCTAGCCAATGGTTTGTCAATTTTGTTTATTTTTTCCAAGGAACCAACCTTTAGTTTCATTCATTTTCTGGATTATCTTTTCGTTTCTATTTCCTTTGTTTCTGTTTAAATTTTGATTATTTCTTCTTCTACTGATATTTTGCTTTAATTGTTCTTCTTTCTCTAGTTTCTTTAAATATAGGGTTAGATTGTTTATTTGTGATTTTTCTTATTTTTTGAGATAGGCCAGGATTGCCATGAACTTCCCTCTTAGTACTGCTTTTGCTGCATCTCATAGATTCTGGTAGCTCGTGTTTTCTTCTCATTTGTTGCTAAGTATTATTTTAAAGTTCTTCTTCGATTTCTTTTTTACTCGAGAGTCATTCAGAAGCAAGCATATTGTTTAGTCTCCTATTTATTTGGAGTCTTTCAACTTTCCTTTTGTGGTTGACTTCTAGTTTTAAGCCATTGTGGTGAGAGCAGATTCTTGGTATGATCTTAATCTTTGTAAATTTGTTGAGACATGTTTTATAAACCAACATATACCAACGTGTACCAACATGATCTATCCTTGAGAATGTTCTATGCACACTTGAGAGGAAGGTGAAAACTGTATTCGTTGGATGAAGTTTTTGGTATATGTATAGTAGACCTAACTGTTCCAAATGGTCATTTAAAGTTGCTGTTTGTCTGTTAAATTTTGGCCCAGTTGATTTGTCCATTGTTGTAGGTGGAGTGTTGAAGTCTCCTATTGCTATTTGTTGCTGTTGATGTCTCTCATCAGTTCTAATAATACTTGCTTAATATATTTGGTGGTCTTTCATTTGGTGCATATATGTTAATAAGCATTAAGTCTTCTTGCTGGATTGACCCCTCGTTAGTTGGAAGTCTGTTTTATCCGTTCTAAGTAATGGCCGTTCCTGCTTTTTTGTGGTTGTCGTTTAACTGTAGGATTGTCTTCCAATCATTGACTTTGAGTCTTTGTTTATCTTTTGAAAGAGGTGGGTTTCCTGAATGCAGCAGAAGGTTGGGTTATGCTTTTTAATCCATTTAGCCATAATTATTGTTATGTAGCTGTTTAGTGTTATTGTGTAATTTGTCTTTTGTGTGTTGTTCCAGACAGTGCCTTTCTTCTTCTCTTTCTCTTCTTTGGTGGGTTGCTTATAATTATGTTTTGATTGGTTTCCTATTTTGTTTTCTCTGCTTTTTTTCTGGCTATATATTTTGAGGTTACTGTGAGATTGGGAGTGGGGAGGGTTGAGCTACTATTTAATTATTTATTTATTTTAATGTGATAGGATATTATTAAAAAAATTAAACTAACATTGTTTTACAATACTGTATATGTTTTAGGAGTATAGATTCACACCTTGTTATTTGTATATTATACCATGCCCATCACCAAATTTCTAGTTACTATGTTAAAATGTCCATCCTATACAAGAATTCTGTTTATTTGCTATTTTAATTTGAAAGTAGATTAGTCTTACACTCATTCTAACCATCCACTTTTTTATTCTTTTTTCCTTCTCCCACTTTTTAATATTTGCTGTCTTATTGTTTTTAAGTGGGGTTTCTTTACACTTTACAGATCATTCTTTATTATTTTTTTGTAGAGCTGGTTTTATGTTGATGAATTCCTTTATCTGTGACTTATCAGAAAAGCTTTTTATTTTTTTACCATTCCTTCACTTCTGAATGATAATCTTACAGGGTTGTGTTACATCCTTGTTGAAAATACTTTTTTTTTCAGCACTTTGAATGTATCATGCCATTTCCTCCTTGCATCTAGAGTTTCAGTTGATGAATTAATTGAACAATCTTATGGGGATTCTTTTGTATGTGACTCATTTTACTCAAGCTTGTTTTAGGATTCTCTTTTTATTTTGTGTTTTTGACATTTGGATGACAGTGTGTCCCCTTAGGTTTCTTTTATTAGGGACCCTTTATTAGAGCTTCTTAGATCTAGAGGCTTACTTCATTCTTCAGGTTAGAGAAATTCTCAGCTATTATTTATTCAAATATCGTTTGTGCCCATTTTTCTCTCTCCTTCTGGGACCTCTGTAATGTGAATGTTCCTTTTGATGTTATCCCATAGGTCTTGAATGCTGTCTTTATTTCTTTTCATTGTTTTATCTCTTTGCTGATTGCTTGAGTATATTCGTCTGCTTTATCTTCTACTTCACTGATTCTGTTGGAGGCTTCAGTCATCCTACTCTTATGTCCCTCTATTGAGTTCTTTAGTTCAGCAGTTGTATTATTCTATTCTTTGATATTTTGCTTCATTTATTCTCTTTTTTCATGTTCTTTTTTTCTTCCTCTACTTTTTAAAAAATTTCCGTGAATATGTTTATCACTGTTGCCCTAAATTCACCCTCAGCTAGTTTGTATATGTGGTTGTATTCAGATTTTCCCCTGAGGTTTTACTTGGAATCTTCATTTGCATGCATTTCTCAAGAGTTTTTGCTTTGTTTGGAATTCTGTTTATATTTCTGTGTGTTGCATTTCCCTGCAGTGATGGTCTTGTGTAGGGTATCGACTTGCACTAGAGAAGACTGGATCTTGGTTTTAACACTGGTAATTTTTGAGTTTGTGGCATTACCATTGGTTGGACTTGTTGATGTTCTTTGATGGACCCTGCTTGAGGCTGAAGAGTTCCTCGTATGAGGTTGGAGTTTGTGTGGGGGATATTGAGCCTTCCCCCACTGTCCCAGCTCTTACTGATAATGACCACCTTGTTGCTGACCACCAATCAACAACCTGGTTGCACTTCTGCCCTCACCCACAGGGTGGCATTATCTGGTCATGAGAGAACTTCTGCCTGGAGATAGTTCGCTTTCTTCAAGGTACTAGTGACTGGGATCAGGGTGGTAGCAGTGGAGGTTAGTGAGAAATAATGACTATTTGGAGATGCTGTCAGCTGAAATGAGAAATGCTATGGTGGTAAACATCAAGATTTTGGTTATGTTAAGTTTGAGATGTTGTGCATCCCAAGTGGAGATGCTGAGTAGGCAGTTAGATATTTGAGTCTGGAGGTTGGGAGACAAATTTGGTTGGATCTGTAAGTTTGAAAGTTATTGGCATAAAGATAGTGTTTAAAGCTTAAAGACTGGAATAGATGACTGTATTGGTTAGGCTAGGTTGGGCTTTTGCCTCAGTAACAGATAGCTCCTAAATCCAGTGAATGGATGTATAGAAATTTATTGCTCAATCATATGAAGCCTGATGAAGATCTGAGCTACTTTCCAGGACATCTGTCTTTCATATGGTGACTCAGCCATCAAGCTGCTTTGAGATTTTGGTCTTGCACATCACCATGAAAATTTCTCAAAATAGCTGCAGTAGGAGAAAAGACACCTATAGAGCCATGTGCCAGGTTATGTTGGGAAGTGACCTGCCTCTTCTGTCCACAAATACCCTTTGACTGGAGTCTTTTACATATGGTCTTCTACTTTCTGGGAAGAGATGTGGGAGGGGATATGGATGAGTGAAGTCAAGGAAACCAAGGTGGATAGAGGAGAAAAGAAGGTCATGGATAAGAGGAGGAGCCAGAAAAGGAAATAGAGAAGGAATGCCCAGAAAGGTAGAAGGAGGACCAGGAGATAGTATCCTGGAACCCAAGTGGGAAAATGTTACAAAGAAAACAGAGAGACAATGCTGAGGCAGTAAGAGAATGACTGAGGACTGGGCATGGGATCTAGGTAGAAATAATATAGACCTTTGAGAAGAGTAATTTATCAGAGCTGTGTGGCTGAAAGCGAGTCTGAGAGATTGGGGATGGAGAAAAGTTAGACAAGTTTGGAGAAGAAACGGAGCAGACACTGGCAGAAGTAGGTTCAAGACATGGGTGTTTTTGTGTGTTCTTTTCAACTGGGGGAAGGAACAGCGTATTTATATGCTACTTAAGATCTAGTAGAGTGAAAACTGATGGTGTAAGAGAAAGAGGAGAGTGTAGTTGGAGTAGTGCTCTTGAGTAAGTGGGGAGGGACTGCCTAAGACATGTATCTCAGATAGCCAGTGGAAGATAGAGAAGTTGGGACAGATTCTGATGGAAGGGACTGGTAAAGGCGGAGTACTGGGGGCTTGAAGAGAGAAGAGGAAGTGGAAATAGTCCTCTGGAGACTGAGGGAGTGGGCAGATGAAGGAAGCACAGTGTGACCCGGGTAGGACAAATTTCCTCTTGAGGTTCATGATCAGAAACTGAAGTGAGACCCATCAGGTTCACATGGCCTGTGATTTTCCTAATCACCTTCTCCCGGCAAGTTGGAGTAGACCTGGTTGAGATTTTATCAAAAGAGGTAAAAAAAGTGAGAGGGACAAGAGTTTGTAGTATGTGAAAGGGGAGTGTTAATGTTAGTTCTTTTAAAAAAAAATCTTTGCATCATGAATTATATTGCCTACAGCATTTATTTACTTTTTACTACCTTAACTGAATTTTATAATCTGAATATATAAATAAATGTAATACAAATATAAAATACCAAATACTTAAAAATGCATAAATGAAAGGAAAGTTGAAAATTGTAACACAAATTAAAAAATAACTTTGATGAAAACTCCTAAGGAGAGTCAAGAAGATATTGCAAAGAAATAGAAAACTCAAAGATTTTAGAATATCTTTTCCAAATGTATATATTTAAATCTATGTTGGGGTATATGTCTGTATATCCCTATGTCTGTCTACCTATAGCTACTTGTTTATAACATCTATATCTGTCTACATCACCTACATCTGTGTGTCTGTGTTTATTTCATCCATACTGTATTTATATCCTTAAAGGTTCTCATTACAGTTGTTTTTCTCAATGCTATTTTTTGCTTCTTCTGAAGTCTGACATTCTAGAAGTCACCTGCTCTGATAATTGACCTCTGTCCTCCTCTTTCAAGCCAGGTAGGTCCTTCACACCAGTATTGCTTAGTCTGGTCTTCAACTAGTGGCCTTTGCATATTCTCAGGCTCTTTCTCGGAGCTCCTGAGTTTAATATCTGGATTTGGGGCCTAGGAATTTGTATATTATCTAGCTCCTAAGAGACTCTCTTGAGAACTGCTGCTTATACTGCCTGTGGCCTTTCCTTTGTTACTCACGTGATGATGTGGGTTCTTAAAGACCTGCGCTGACTGCACTGGGGAACTGGCAGGAGGCGTGGGGGCAAGTCTTTCCTTCTCTAGGAGTGGAAGAGGGCAATGGTGGGCAGTCTGATCAACAAGGAGCTGGGTTCTCCAGGTTTTGCGTTGAATTGGCACCCAACCAGCCCCATGCATGTTAGTTATGGTTCTGACCCTTCTGTGGTCCCTGTGGGCTTTCTCAGGGCTATTTTCTGGCCAACAGAGGACATACTATCTCTGACCCTGAGAGAACACCAGAGCCTGCTGAGTTTCTAAATGGATTTAAAAAACTCAGTAGAGGAAAGATTAGTTTGAAAATCAAGATTTAAAAAAATTTGCATTGGCTATCAAGAAATGACTAATATTTTTCCTTGTGAAGAAGTTGGGGAAGAAGGCAGTCTGATGTAGAGCTGGGAAATGTGTCTACTGACTGGAGGGACCATGGTGTTGTGCTGTGTGTGTGTGTGTGTGTGTGTGTGTGTGTGTGTGTGTGTGTTCAAGAAAGGCTGTGGACTTGAAAGGCCTGCTGGCTACAGGGTCCTTTTACCCAGAGGTTGGGGTGAGGAAAGCAGCTGCATGTTCTGGGTCTCTTGATAGTCACCCTCAGGCTAGGCTGATCTTATTCCTTTGAGACAAAAATGGAACAGGGATTTTTTTTACCCCCTCAACAGCCTGGGTCTGGGGCAACTCAACTGCCCCTTTTACCTCATGTTAGACAGCCATGGTTTATTAAAAATGGAACAAAGTTGATGATCAGGAAATATGAAACAAATAGTACTCCTGTTTCAAACGGGATGTATGGTCAGCTTACCCTCAGTGACAATTACAGTGGTAACAAAGTATGCAGTGAGCTTCCCTGATTAGCAGATGCCATGCTGAGGAGAGGGGGCTACAGTAGCTACTGGTGGGCACAGATGCCAGTCCTTCATGTGTTACCTGGGAGAATGCTGGTGAACTGGAACCAGACAGCTCTCTCCCTGAGGGCCAGGTTCCACCAGAGGGAAGAGGGAGAGCAGTGTGAGATGAATCTGTCTGAAGTGTCTGAGTGACCACAAAGGGTTGAGTTATCCTGAGAGGGACTAGATTATGTTTACAGAAACAAGAATCTGAAATTAAAAGTGAGTTATGTAAAATAGAGATATTTTGTACACATGACTTTGGACTGAGAATTTGTCCTTGTTATGTTTTTGCTTGAACGTGAGTGCCTTGCAGTGTATGGGATGTAGTCAGTGCCTGGTGGGTGCTAGTTAATGTCTTTCCAGTTATGCATGTAGGCTACACACACACCAGAGGAAAGGGTGCTGGAGAAGAGAATGTTCAGTTTACTCAAAAATTAGTTTGCCTTTTTACACATTTCTGATCATAGCATATAGTTTTTTAAAATAACTTAGAGGTAATCATTGGAACAATATGATTCAGTTCTCCATTCATGAGAAGACCCAGATCTGAACCTGGACCCACCATTTGCTAATTGTGGAACTTTCAGCAAGGTATTAGCAGCTCGAGAGTCTTCCTTGTCCCATGGAAGTAATCCCTGATTCATGAAATTGATGCAGGAATGAATGTCTCTTGACATTCTGATGCTCTGCTGGGCAATTTAAAAGGCGTTTTCTTCACAGTGAGGCACCTAGCACATATGCAGAAGTCAGTGAAATGGCAATTCCATTCCCCCATGGACAAATCCTGAACATATAATACATATGTGTACATAAAAATATACACAGATATACACCCCCGTGTGCCCTTCAGTCATATACACTGCATGCACACATACTACACTCGCACACACACTACACTCGCACACACATACAAACCAAACACACCATATACTGCATGTCCAAGATTGGTAATCAGGAATTGCAATAATTAGAGTCACCACTAAGTGGCGTCATGACACTTTTTTCCAGGGATTTTTACTTGTCTTTTATATATAGTTGTGATTACACTATGTATTAGTTCTATATTACTAGTTCTCAAATTGTGGCCAAACTATTTTCAAAATAATTCTAAGATTTCATTTTATTTTTTCCACTTTTCTCCCATGAGCATACAGTGGAATTTTCCAGAGACTACACCGTGTGTGACATTGCAATAGACTGAAGGTCAAAGTAGATCTGAAAATCTAACTGTGATCTACTAAGCCAGACAGTAAAGAGATTTGCAAATGTAAAAATGATCTGCCCTTTTCATAATTTTTAGATATATAGTTATTTCTCATGAAATAATACTTTAACATGCAATAGGTTTATTATTGCTATTTCTAAATAAATATTTTGAAATCTCAGTTTTAAAACTGTTAAAACTATAGATATAATTACATGGACAGTTCTTTAGGGTTCACAGTGATGTTTTAAAAATAGTTTAGAGGTATTCCGAGGTAAAAAATGTTTTACAATCACTTCTATATGAAGTTGTATGTCCATAGATATATTTCAAGATTTTTCTTTCATTATACATAAATTTATAAAGGACCAACAAGTACAAAGAAGGGGAAAGTCTCTTGTGATCTTATTGCCAAACGATAATAGACAATCATTATTGAAATTTTGCTATGTTTTTTCCCAGTTGTATTTCTGCATATATTTCTGCATGGTTATATGTGTTCCGGGTATAAGCTGAGTGTCTCAGGTTGTACAGTGGATCAGTTCAAATGATGTCTTGTTGACATTGACATGTGAACTTGATAGCTCTGAGGACTGGTGCCTTTACTGTTCATGCCACAACAAGCCAGACTCCATCTGCTTCCATATTTCTAAGACCTTTGAAGGGTTTTTCTTGAGTAACCCCAGTTGCCGCTAAGTTGTCTTCTTGTAGGGTCTGACTAAAGTGTGTCCGTAGGCATCCCTTCCGATCCAGAGGTCTTCCAGCTTCCCTGGGGTGTGGAGAGTGCCTCCCTTCATTGACAAGCTGCCCTCTGCCTTGACAAGCTGTCCTCTGCCTTGACCTGCCATCCCACTGACACTATTTTCAGGCTCTGTGTGGGCCCCCATAGTGTCCACTTCTTTAGTGCTTGTGACTGGGTCGGCTCTGTCTTGATGACTGACACCTTTCCAAGCATCTTTCTCCCATGAGAAAGCTGAGAAAAGGCTGTTGGGCTCATATTCGATTCCTAGAGGGAATGGATTGTTGCAGCTTTATAGTTACAGAAGACTCTTGGGGAGCTGAGGTGGGAAGGGGGTTCCTTGAGCGAAGCAGGGGAGGGGGATGTTACCCTGCTTCTTGAAGGCTCATGGGTCTCCAGAGGGATGGGGCTACCCAGGTGGGTTCAGGGTCAGCCTCCTGATGCTTCTGCTCTCTTGTCCCCTGGGCTCATCTGCCTTCTTGGACCTCCTTCCTTACCGTCTGGTTGACAACTGTGAACCCAGTGGTGCATCTGAGACCCCCAAAACCCAGAGATGTAGCTAGACCCTGAGCTCTGTACAGTGTTCCAGACTTCATGAGAGCACTGAACTTGGTCTGCTGAGAGTCAGCAGGGTTTTGAGGACAAGCCAGCTCCAGAGATGAATCTAGCTACCCCTCACGTTCAGCCCCACACAGTATCTAACTCCACACATCTGTATTTAAAAACATCAAGTGTAGTTCAGTAAAATACACAGATTTTATACAGTTTAATGACTTTGGGCAAATATTTATATGTTTGTGGAGTCAACACCCTTATTAGAAATGTAACATTTTCATGACCCTAGAAAATTCTTCCCCATCCCTTTCCAGTCTGTCCCTCTATACCCCCCCACAACCCTGCTCCCCAGCATCCACTGTTCTAGTAGTGATTAGTTTTTAAAATCCTGAAACTGAATTTCATATTATGATATTGTGAAGTGTCTGCTCTTTTGGATATAGCTCCTTTAGCTCAAAATACTGTTTTTGAGATCCTTCTTTGTTTACATCAGCACATCATTCTTTTTTTCATTGTTGAGTAATATTCTATTGCATAAACATACCACAATTTGTTTACCCATTTCTTTGATGAATATTTTGAGTTTTCAGTTTTTTTCTATTACAAATAAAGTTGCAGTCAACATTTCTGTGTGTTTCATTTCTCTTGGGCCAGTTCCTAAGGGGAAGAATTGGTGGGTTATATGGTAGGAGAATGTTTAAGATTATAAGAAACTGCGAAAAAATTTTCCACAATGATGGTATCAGTTAATACTCCCACTAGCAATGTCTGGATTCTATTTGCTTCACATCCTAGCAAACATTTGACTTTGTCAGTCTTCTTTAGTGGGTGTGGAGTTTTAATTTGCACATGTATTTGATTTCATATATGTTTATTTTTGCTTATTAATATATTAATACTCTTTTATTCTAAGGAGGTTTTAAGCTCATTAATCATGTTCTACTCTTTTCCCTTATAAAATCTTCCATCTGAATGTATTTTCAAAATATTTAAAGGATGTTTGTGTACTTTATTTTTAAATGACTACAGAAAACTCTAGAATGGTAATGACTCTCATGTCTTCTTTCACAATTTTAGACAATATAATATGGAAGTTAGGGTTGTGGACCCTGGAGCGAGAGGTCTGGGTTTGTAGGGAAGATGACTCAGTCTCTCTGGATCTCTGCAAAACCTCACAGGGTGTTAGGAGCCTTGAATAAGAAAATGCATGTGAAAACCTTGAAGGGCTGAGTGTACAGTAAATGCTTTCTTTTTTCACTTATAAACCACATTATCATTGTGCATAAAGCTTTTTTCCCTATTTAGGATTATTCCTTCAGGATCAATATTTAGAAGTGGAATTAGTGGGTCAGTAGATGCAAGCATTTTAAAGAATCTTGATAACTTTCCCCAAATTGCTCTCTAAAAGATACTCATTTACTCTTTCATTTCTGGAATATAAGAGTGCCCATGTTACCATACTGCTCCTGGAAAGCAATGGCTTTTTACTGCAGTGGAATATTCTAGCTACAGTGAGAGCAACTATTTTAATAGGCAGTGACCTCCCAGATCTGCTGCACTGACACCTGCCCCCTCCCCAGTATCAGTGAGCTATTGCTAATAAATAATAATAATAATAATAATAATAATAATAATAATAATAATAATAATAATAATAAACCACCCCCAAATGTCAGTGACATAGAGTAGCAAGTATTTATTTACTGCTCATGAGTTTTTGGCTTGCCTGGTGTGGTTTGTTTCATGCCTCATGTGGAATTCGCTCCGTATGTCTCATCCTTTTCCCAGTGCTAGCAGAACATCCTTGTCTCTGGGTGATGGCAGGGGCTTGCAAGGGGACGTGCCTGACCACACAAACACATTACAATTTTTTGCTTGTGTCGCCTCTGCTAATACCCCATTGGTGGAGCCCAAAGTGTATTCCACCCCACAATGAGGAGGCAAGGGTGTAGGTGTGGGTAGAAATGGGGTCACGAATGCAGTCTGACACGTTCTACCTCCTGTTGTGAGTTAAAAGAGGTTTCTTTGTTGAATTTTAAAGGGTAAAGGAGAGACTTATTTAACGTAATATATTGTGATATTAAGAATTCTTATTTTGGCACACTGATGGCTTAGGTCTTCGGCTCTGGTGTAGTCTATGTAAAGCCCACGAACTTGAGTCCACAATCCAGGTGGAGGGTTGGGTGGGGTGGGGAATTAATCAAAATGAACAACTAACCAATCAAATAGATAAGTGCTTTCAGCCTAACTCTCTTCCTGCCTGTCTGCCTACTTGCCTTATTCCTGTGTGCTTCCTTCCTCTAAAAGACAAAAACAAAAAAGTTCTTTTATTTTTCACATTTCAGCTGTCTCTTTAAGAGAACCTGTCAGGTTACAGCTTTTTCTGTGCAGTTCCTGATTGTGTGTGATCTCCTATTCCAGGCAGCTCTCCATGTAGCCTGATCTGGTTCCCTGTACTTTAAAAGGCAATGAAAATGATATGTGATCATTTAAATGGATTTCTTAGATGTAGTACCACCTTTCTCCTGCCCTTGAGTGTGTTCAGAGACAAAACATTAATAAACACATTCCTTAACTTAGGAAAGAAACCAGTTTACTCACCCAATTATGTAGTGAATCAGTACAGTTTATTAAAAATCCCAAATTATTTTCAGAAGTGTGGCAGTTGTAATTGGTTACTTTGCAAAAAAGCTCTGTTCTTGCAGTTGGACACTAACACATGAATTTTGAGTGGGATTTTACTTCTTTCGCTCCCTGCTATTCCCATTATCCCTGCTACCTATTCCCCACTGCAGTGAGCTCACTTCAGATTTCAATTCCAGGTTGAGATTTAACTATTTGTTGAATAAACAATTTAAATAAACAATTCATTTATTTCACATTTTAATGTCTGATGGGCTTGATTTATAACTTTATAGGCAAAATAAAGAGGGAAAAGAATAGTTTAACAAAGGGAACTACAGTCAACCGTGTCAGATGAAAGAGGTTCCATTTTAAATGTCTGTCTAATTGTCCAAAGATATACAATACTGAATCTGCATATATAGTTCCCTTTACAAAGTTCTCATGTTTTAGGCAGACTTTATAATGTTTGTCTGTATAACCCCAACCCAGTGTCTTGGAAACTGTGTCCCTAGGCTTTGTATGTCCAGGCAGTCTTTTAAACATATAAATAGAAAGAATATAAAATCACTCATTAAAAAATGCATCAAATGAAGGGCATTTTAAATTTCAGTTTATGTTGTTTTTGTGATAACTCAAATCCAATGAAAATCAAAAGTTGGAAAAGCCATTACACTTCTTACTTGTGTGCAGTTAGAACAGTTGATCATTTTCTGCATGACCATTATTTTTCAGTTTCTCATGAGCACCTCTGAACTTATTATGAGATATAGCCAATGTCAGAAGACAAGATGTTTGAAGAACATTCTCTTTTGGAAGAGAATAAGCCCTTCAGAATCAGCATGGGAAATAAACATCCTGTTGAAGAATTTCAGGTGGGAAAAAAATTAATGGAGTCAATTTCAACTCATGCCGAGCTGACTTAATTTTTTCATTGACTTGCTAGGTGTTATTGTCCTAAGTCAATTGTGTTTGATTCTTCTAGTGCATCCACATCTTCCCCAGTGAAAAGATTTTCATCAATGGGCACAGCATTGATGGCTCCATTTCCCTGTCCCTGTCTTTGTCATATCTTCCAAATCACTTCTTTCACCATCTTCAGCCCTACTTCCAAAAGCTCCACTTAATTTGTTTTCATCCTTTTTCTGAAGTATATGTGCTGAATGTTTAAAGACCAGATACAGTAATACCTGTCTCATTTCCATTTCTTGGGATACATAGGCTTAAATCAATGTCACTTTTTTTCACTGAATCATGAACCTCAGTACCTGTTTCTTGGGTGTAATAGGTATCATCTGCATCCTCTTCATCAACTAGTTCAAGACATAATTAAAGCACCTCACCACCCCCGATGACTAGTGCTATCCCTGCTTTGAAATCTGCTTTCCTTTTTCCTGTATCTTGTCTACATTTATAAATCTTTTCTTTTTTTAAAGGAAAGGTGCAGGTAGGAATGAAGGTGAACATACAGGGAGGCAGGAAGAAAGGAAGAAGCAGCATTTTTTTTTTTTTATTTAGTTGTTCACCTTTGTCATTCTTCCAGACTTGGATGTGAACCTGGGTCCTTGGTATATAAGTGGATTGTGCTTTAGCCAGAGGCAGTTGATCAAACCACTACTCCACCATGGTGCACCTGTAAATCTTTTGTCTTCATTTTCTTCCATGCAAGAAAAAAATTTAAAGTGATTTTGGTAACATTTGGACCTAGGGCAGAATGCTCTTTTTCAAAGAGATCTTCTAATGAAATGTTATTTTTTACTCTTTATCTTTTTTTCAATATGAATCCAGGAGGAATTGTATGTCAGTCTAGAGAAATATCAATCCCTTCAGGATTTGCTCCAGACTTGCCATATTTGTTGTTTTCAGTAGCTTCAAGGAAATGCTTATACACTATTTGAGTTTTTGATTTTTTCTTTTCTGCCTTACAGTGTCTCTTGTTCACTGCTTCTTGCAGTTTTTTCTCACCCCAATTATTCACAGTCTTTTTCAGGTTCTTCATCTTGCATCAATGTAAACACTTCACTCTTCACACCTTCAATCTAGAGTCAAGTCATGAGAGAACTTGCACTTATTGCCTTTAGTTTATTGTCCTTGCTCAAGGAACAAGGAACAAGGAATGCACATACCACAGATTTAGGGTCTGCATCTTTTACTTAAGTTTTGACCACCAATTACAGGTTTAAACAATACATTTTGCTCTTGTAATTTTTTCTTTCACCTGTCCTCAATTTCTTTTCAGCTTCCTTTTGTGCTACATGACTTGCATTTTATTTTTGAAGGAAAGGTATAGGCAGTAATGAAGGTGAGTAGGCAGGTAGACAGGAAGAGAGAGGAGGAAAAAACATTCATTTAGTTTATTTAATTGTTCATCTTGTTTGTTTCACCCTATCCCTGGGTCTCAAACCTGGGTCCTTGGGAAGGCATGTGGACTATGTCCAGTGGCCTTATCCTCTAGGCCACCAGAGTGCACCCTGACTTGAATTTTATTGAACAAATTAAACTTTGAGTGACAACATTGATAAAACATTGCTCTGTTCCTTTTTATTCTTTAGACCCAAACTTTTGTCTTTGGTAATCTCCTTTCCTGCTCCATTTTTCTAATGCCCCTGACCTGATTCTGTTTCTTGGGGGACACCAGCCAGAATTAAGAACAACTACACACTGTCAGGGAATCTGACCCCATGGGAAGATTAAGTCACAAGCCCACAGTAGCTATCTCATCACTGAGAAAGCTAGTCTTTTCAATTTGTACCTTATGTATCAACTCTTAAGTTTTAACTCCCCTCACACCTCCCATGATTTATTGTGGTCTATATCTTCCACTTTTTTGAATTCTTTGGGGGTGTTATGAACCTACACCAGCTTGAAAGTGTCTTTATTTTGCTTTTTTTTTTTTTTTTTTCATTTAAATGCTACCTTGAGTATTGGAATCTAGATTAAAAATAATGTTTTATTCAGAACATTAGCAAAATTGCTTCACTTTTTTCTAACATTTGGGGTTGATGATTAGATATCTGATGTTCATTCAAGCTGATTTTCATTCTATTGTGATAACCTATTTCCTTTCTTTGTAGGATTTTTCTTTCATCCTTGGTATTCCAAAATTTTACAATGTGTCTAAATTAAAAAAATTCTATTTTAGCTTTTCATTTCATAATTCAATGAATTCTATCAATCTTAAGGCAAATGTCCTTCTTCAGCTCTGATTCCCTAACCACACTCCTATTATCTTGTTGTTTTTGAGGCAGGGAGAGGAGGAAGAAGTATTTTTAAAGAAGAAAGAGGACAAGGAAGCACCTTTTATTTGTTTATTTATTTTGGTTGCTTCTCACACCCCACCCTACACCCTGGGTCACAAACCTGGGTCCTTGGACTTTCCATGCCCCAGCCACTGGTTTAGTGCCTGAGCCACCAGGGCGTACCCCATTACTTCTTTCAGTACTTTACTCCCTTTTTATTGGTTCATTCCTTTTGGAACTCCTATTAAGTATTATGTAATACTGGAATTTCTGGGTCTATCCTTCGTATCTCATGACTTTTAACCCATATTTGCTATCTGTCCTTTCTACACCAAGTGTTAGAAGTCCTTGGTTTGATCTTCCATGTCACTGATTTCCCACCGGCTGTGTTATTTTGATGTTCACCCCATTACTTCAGCTTTTACTATTTAAAATTAGTTTTTGAGAAATAAAATAATCGATTCATGAAGATGCGATTGTGGTTATTATGTCTTCTTTATTTTCTCAATTTTCTTTGATTGTAGTTCTGTGTTACCTTTGAGATCTTTTTATAGTGGTGTTGGTTTTTCTCAAATGTTTGGAGATTCTTGGTTATCTGTCCATCTTTGTACCTAAGAATTCCAGTTAGCCTGCGTATACTATCTATCATGTCCGCCTCTGATGTTTATTGGAGTGGGGCAGACACTGTTCTTCAGAGGGTGTGTAGGAGTATTCTGTTCTACCCAGGAGTGAGTAGTCACTATCCTGACTCTCCGACCAAGTATTCACACTCTTAGATTGAACTTGAGAGCAAAGCTGTCATCCAGATATGGTGATCTTTCTTATTTTCCCATGCCATTATGAATTTCTTTTCCCCTCCCTTTTTTTTTGCTTCTCCTAGTTAAGCAAGTCATTTTGTGTCATTCATGTTTTTTTTTTTTTTAAATGGGGTTTTTATTAAGAGGGAGGTCAAATGGCTGCTCTTGGTCCTCCATGGTTCTTATCTGCATTTTTTTTTAGCAAAACAACTAAGTTTGGAAGTTTGAAACTAACGACATTAGGGCTGAGCGATTTCTTAATGTAAATATATTTTAGCAGAGTTCATGAAAACTTGGAGTGCTTACAAAGTTGGATACATTACATACGTGACTAATTATATATAAACCAGATTTCATTTCCTTTTTTTTTTTTTAATCAGCAACGGAAAAATGGCAAGGAAACCAAATCTCCTAGATTTTAGCTACATGTTTTAAGAGATAATGCATATTTAAACATTTTCAGCATTTGCTGTTAAAATGAATAAAACTTTGCAATAAAATTCCCCAAAGCATAAAGTTCTAGCTAGTAATGAGCCCCTTGCTCAGGTATGGTCCAGCCTTTGCCTGGGAGGGCCTGCTAGTCTCAGGCTGCTGCTGTTAGCAACCACAGCCCCGTTTCTCTCAGTTGTCTCTCATCACTATGGTGATTCTTGATAAATAAAGTGAACGGTTCTGGTCATGTGCACCTGTGCTTTATCTGTCATTTTCTCTGTGGCTGTCATTTTCCACCAAACAACAGTCATCTAGTCAATAAATATTTGTTGAATACCTACTACCTGCTTAGTCCTAGAGACACAAAGACTAATAGGACAAAATGCTCTCTCTCTCAAGGGGAAAAAGGTAAAATATGTGTTCCATGAATCATAGATCATTCAGATAGTGGAACTCAACATGACATGTTTTGTAGTTACTGGATTTTAAAATGTTCTGTGTGTCTGCAGGTATAGTCCTTTAACATTTTTCAAATGTCTCATTCTCACATGGAAGAAACATTACATGATTCAGAAATTAAAGTGATATGAAAAGTTACCTCTATTAACTCTTTTTTCCTCTCTCACCCCCTTTGGGTAACCATTTTTATTAGATTCTTGTTATAATTCTGGTGCTTCCATATGCAATTATATATGAATGTGTTTTTTAATTTTTCCTTCCTAAAAAGGGTGCCATGTAGTATACTTAACAATATATTCTGGAGAGCTTTTCATATGCTCCCATAGAAATGTACCCCTTTGCCTTTTGTAGCTCTTAGGAGTTCCCTAGGTGGATGTATCAGAGTATGTTAACCAGTGTTGATTGAAGACCATTTGAGATGTTTCCAATCTTTTGTCATTACAATGAATGCCCCATTGAATAATCTTGTATGACTGCCATTTATATGCAAGCTGGGGTGTTTGCAGAATTGATTTCTAGAAGCAGGACTGCTGCATCAAAGCGCACTTGCATAAATAATTTTGGCAGTTTTTACCAGCTGTCCCTTTACAGGGGTTAAACTCTTTTTGCCTCTTGCAGCAATGTCTGAGAGCATCTGTTTCTCTTGGGTGAGAAGATTTCTAATATTTGGTCTTCTAGTACCAAATAATACTACCCTGTTGCCTCACAGCATTTTTTTTGCTCTCAGGTATTATCCAAGTTTCTATAAGAACAAGTAAAGTTGCTTGCTTTGTGCTAGGCCGGATGAGGACTCTTTGCAGGGACTCCAGAATGGTAGCTGGGGTCCAGGTTAAAGCTACTGAGTAGAGGGAGGGAAGATGATGGACAGATTATGGAGAATTTGGGCTATATATATCAAGAGCTTTGGATTTTTCCTGTAGGCCGCAGGTAGCCACTGCAAATTTATTCTGGAAGGAAGAGATGACTAGATCTAAGTCAAGGTGGATTTTGATGTCAGTGGCAAGGGAAGAGACTAGAGACTAATTTTTCATTCTTATGTTTGCCTGCGGTGGTTTTCTATGGTGATATTTATCTAGCAGTGTTACACAGTCACATCACAAGGAACGCCTAGGGGCTAAGGGGTCAGGTGGGATGGAGAATTCCTTAGCCAGAGGGATAATTTCTCTCTGATGTTTTCTGATTGGAAGGGGTGAGGGGTGCTTTCCCACTGTGCTCCTCAAGGGCTGCCTTCATCATTGCCATTCATTGCACAGTAATCAAGACACCCAGTCACTCCACACTCACAGAGTGGCTGGTGCTTCTTACCCACTAATTTTACAATATTATTTCCCACCTTGGAGGGAGAGGCAATCATTAAAGTGGTGATCCCTTATGTGAATGGGTGTCAGACAGGAGGAAGAAGACCAGCTCCCCCAGGTTTTCCACCCACAGGGTGACCTTGCCAAACACTGTCTGGCTTCTTTGAGGTGTGAGGAGCCATGCTGTGTGTGCGGTTTCCATGGCAGTGGGCTGTGTGTGTGGGGGTTTGGGGGTGCTGTGTGGACATGCAGGGCCAGGTGCCCCCCCACAAGCCTGGTTCACCTGATTAACTGTTAGCAGACACCCCCTTCACCTCTCTTAGTTTCTAGAGCTTTAGAATGTCTTTTGTTACTCCCTTTATAAGGCTGATCTCTGGGTGAGAAAACCTGAAAATTCCGAGCTCATAAAAAGTGTGACTTTATCTCCAAGCAGATTAAATGGCAGGAATTCAGAGGCGAG
>RJWH01001700.1:0-94189 GCA_004363575.1 Solenodon paradoxus
ACCCTCCCACCCACTTCTCACTTAAACTCTTCAGGAGAGAGACTCTTATGTGGTTCCATTTATCCTCATTATCTTTTCAGCACATGTCTTTTGGGTCAAGCCAACTCAGAGACTGGCTGCTCTTAGATCACTAGTTAGCTGTGGGGTCAGGGAGGTAGGATCACATGATGTGAACAGAGCCCCTTAGCTTGGTGTGCCTGGTGGGAACCCCTTGCAGTGGTGGGGGGCAGGGGTCTGTTGATGGGCAAGTGTTCTCCAACTTCAAGCCATATGCGAGGTGCTTGGAATTCTGCGGTTTACTTCCCACATTTGATCGGTAGGAGCCGTGGCTTATGTAAAGACAAACAAATTTTAAAAACACCCCAAATATGCAAACGATGGTAAAGAAGCTGAAAAAGAAGGAGGAGGAGACAAGAAAGAAGAAGAAACATGTAGGGATTTTAAAATGTCTTCTTTTCAAGCCACTATAAAAAGAGACAGAAAGTACGCATTCTAAAGTTTCAGGAATATTATACTTGGCTCAAACAAAATACTGTTTTGGGTTCTGGTTCTTTTACCTAAAGGAGACTCAAAGTAACTTTTTTGACATGACTATGAATTTCAAAATTTTGGAACAGAAAGAAACCTCATAGCAGCCCCCCCACCCCCCTCGCCCCCCTTCATTTTGTATGGCCTAACCCCTTCATCTTGGAGAAGTGGAAATAAGGCTGTCTGAGTCAGAGTGGCTCAAGCAAGCATAGGAGGCCTTTGCTCTGTGACTGCAGAACAGAGTGGTTCAGCCAAAGTGATTCTTTGCCGCAGAACTGACTCTGGTCAGCTGGCTTCCACTTGGGTGCTGTGGCGATGGAGCCCTTACTGGTTTAAAGTGCTACCCTTTCCATGTGGGACAGCGGGCCTGGAATTCTTGCCAATCTTTTATAAAACAGAAATCTGCTTTTTCTATAAAAGGGTGGTTTATTTTCTAAAGGGTGGTCTGTTTTCTGCTTTTATAGCCATCTCACACTCAATTCGCTTAGCTTCAGATTTGTTACCCAGTAGCCCCCAGGGGAGGCCATCTTAGTTCCCTGGTACTCATGAAGGTGGTGGTCACAGTCCTCAAAAACAAAACTAACAAACAACAATAACTGACAGCAAAATGTTCCTAATGGCTTAGTTGATCTCACTTTATCACACAATAGTGGCTCTCCAGGGTGAACATTTTTATAAATTTTATGTTCTGCCAACAACCAACCACTGCCACTGGAGTTTTAGGAAATTTTATATATTGTGATGGTAGCTAAGATTCTCATGGTTCTAAAATGATAAACAAAATGACCAAAATGTGTATTAGGGTTCCGTTACGTTGAAACTGAGTAACTGGCCTCTGTCAAGTTTCTTAGTCTCTGTGCTTTGCTTTGTTTCTCGCTTAAACACTGAGATAATTATTTTCTTAGCACTGTAGCCAGCTTAGGGGGAATGCCTTATAAACACAGCCTATTAATAGTGCAGACTTTTTATTTAGTCTTCCTAAGAACTTTATGAGGACTGAAACTCAGAAGTCAAGTCATTTTTCACGTTTTAAAAGGTAGTAAATGTTGGAATTAGAAGAAGGAGCTAATTTTCTGAACTTCAGTTAGGTGGTCTTTTTTTGCTCTTCCAGAGCCACCTACAACTCCTATAGTTAGGGGGATGTTCTCGAGAAGGCTCCATTGTGGCAAAGTTTCTTCCTAGAGGGCTGGGCAGGTGGAGGACCAATACACTCTGGATCTGAGTCTCCTCACCCAGGATTTGGAAACCTTCTGGCCCCTTTCCTACCAGTATCTTGTGGGCCTTTTCAGTGCCCACCACCCGCTGCCTGACTGGTGGCAGGACTCTGGACTCTGGAGGTGTTTGAGGAAAGTGGTGCTCCTCTTCCACCCCTGCCTATGGCTTGGAAGGCCTGCCACTCCTGAGGGACCACAAGCACTTCTTGTCATAAAATCCAGCAAATCAACATAATGCTCATCACATTTCTCTTTCTTCTAGTTAGAGTGACTAATATCCATGGAGTTACTGGCTAAGATTTATTGAAGTCCCCACATAAAACTTGACAGCTTTTATTTCTTAGGTGATGAAAAAAGTAGTCCTTGCTGGGACAAGGCCACGTGGTTGGTCACCCCTTTTTAAAACACTCTTGTTGGCTAAAGTTCTGAAAAGTCCCAGGAATGGTAAGGGCAGGATTTTATGGCATCTATAACAAGCAAATTGGCAACTCCTTGTTTTCTTCTTCCTTGACAGATGTGTTAGAAGACCCTATTCTCAGAAGCCTGCCAGAGTCTAATCTGGCTGCATTTGGTGCCCCAGGAGAGATAAACGACAACTTGCAGAAAATTAAGGAAAATTAAGATTCTGTGAAACCAGGAGGAGTCTTTGGAAAAGGACTTTTGTGGAGGCCATCTGGAAAGTTGTGTACATAGGAGTTATGAAAAACAATGGCCTTGAGATGACAGCAGGGATGGGATGGGACGGGGCAGTGTGTGTGTACCCAGAAATCTACCCACATGCATACATGGCCACATGCAGACACCTAAAACAAATGCATCTCCTAAGACTTAGCCTCCTGCTTATTATGCAATCACTGGATTTGTTGGCGTGCTTTAGACCATTTCCACTATCTTTCCACAGACCATTGCTAAATGGCCAGATGGGGAAAAGTCTACTGCTTGACTTAGCTGCCAGTAACCTACGAGCATTCCAGACAGCACCATATTTATTATAGCAAAGGAAATATTATTACTTCTTCCCCCATAAGAAACAAAGGCCTCTGCCCTTGCTTGACCTTGGCATCCTTGTTGCTTTCTTCCCTTCCATGTAAGCCTGGTAATCTTTATCTTGGGTTTTCTCATGAATATTTGCTGAATTTTCATTTATATTGAATATAACTCAGGAGACAAAGGCTTTCCAACTTTCAGAACTCCTGAGAAAAGTGTGTGTGTGTGTGTGTGTGTGTGTGTGTGCATACATTTGACCTAAAGGAAAAGCTTTCCACTTGTCTCATGGCTGCAAGCCTCCTGAGATCTCTGAGCTCAATCAGAGGCATAAAGCAGACTGTTACCCTGTGTCTGACTGGTTTTATCAAAATTTGATAAAACATGGTAATGAAAAATGGTGGGCTGAGTTCATTTTAGTTCTGCTGACGGGCTCTGTGCAGGTAACCAGGCAGTAACTCATTTGCCTTATGACAGTTTTTATTATTCTGTTTCAGTGCAGTTTTGAGGAGTGAGGGGAATTGCCCTAGACACAGATGTGGGAGACTTTTTCTTTCTCCCTGTCCTGTGGACAGGCCTCAGGCTCCAGCCTGGTGACTCACTGGTGTGGTATTATATACCTCAAGATTAAGTGTGTGCTGTGAAAAGTGTGGGGCAGGATTTATCAGTGCAAGTTCTTCCTTTGAAGTATCCGGGCCGGCTACTTTGCTGATGGTGTCTGGAATCTCGCCAAGTCCCAATATGCT
This sequence comes from Solenodon paradoxus, assembly GCA_004363575.1. Classification (NCBI taxonomy): domain Eukaryota; kingdom Metazoa; phylum Chordata; class Mammalia; order Eulipotyphla; family Solenodontidae; genus Solenodon; species Solenodon paradoxus. The sequence goes on from RJWH01001700.1 coordinate 3,473, forward strand.
GTGAAAATAGCCGTCTTCAGTTTTCTTGGCACATGAGCACATTTGCACTTGATTCTCAGACCTCCTCTGCTTTCTGGTGTTTCTGAGGCGGGTGTTCTTGGGAATCAGGGCCTGGGGCCAAATTGTAACCCTGTCTGTTGGTGCCCCTTCAAGTGCCCCATCCAAACATGGGTTTGATGGCTCCAGAGATGGACTGTAACACCAAGTTGATTCATAATATCTTTGAGTTCCAAAGGGCAGGCTGGCTTGGAGTTGCTTTTAAGTATTTATGCATGGATTTCTCTCTGACACACATTTCTTGCTGCCCTGCCCCCACTAACAAAATGTTAGTGAAGCTGAAGGCTTTTTCCCGCCACAGTGCTTTCCACAGCAATGTGTCTTTGCATTTTCAACTTGAAACGAAAGCAGTGTGTATGTGGAGTAAAACCTTGCTGTTAACTCTATCAGTAAATTAAAAAAAAAAAAAAATCCATCTTTCTCTAGTGAAAAATCCAGCATCTGTTTGTCTGCATCTCTCTCCTCCCACCTCTCCTCCTCATCATACTGTTGTTAATTTTGAGAACAAAGGACAGAAAAAGCTAATTATCTTAGATTCCCAGACACCCTTCCAGAGGTTAATATGTCAGTCATATTTCTCATCATCCAGCTATGTGTAATAAAGAGTTCCCTCGTAAATGCAGATTTCCCAATACATTCCCCATTTCAGGTTTCCCTGTAGCCTGGGAACCAGACTGCCTTTCCTGATTTAAATCTTGCCAACCTGTGTTGGAGAGCCCATATGTTACCTTTTTTGAGTGGGCAGACCCTTTAATAAAGGCAACTTGCTTTGACTGGGCTTGCATCTCAGAGAAAGTTCAGAAAGCCGTCAAGTTCATGTCAATGGCCTTCTAGTTGAAGCCGTAATTCAGTGTAGTTGCATGTTGGGTCCTGTTATGGACTGAATTGTTTCCTCCCCAAATTCCTTTGTGAAAGTCCTCACCTCCACTACCTCAGAATGTGATCTTATTTGGAGAAGGGGGTCTTTTTAGAGGTAACTAAATAAAAATGAGGTCATTAGGTAGACTCTAATCCAGTATGACTGACATTCTTATAAAAAGGGGAAATTTGGAGACAGACCCCCCACACAGAGAGAACGGCACATGAACACAAAGATGGCTACCCACATGCCAAGGAGAGAGGAATTCCTTCTCAGCCCACTGAAGGAACCAACCCTGCTAACACCCTAATTTCAGACTTCTAGCCTCTAGAACTATGAGAAAGGTCATTTGTATTGGTTCAGTCGTGCAGCCTGTGGTCTCTGTTATGGCATCTCTAAGCAAACTAACACAGGTCCTTTGGACAGCACACTGTGAGGCAGAGACTGGCAGGCAGGAGGTTTGTAGGGGAGTGCTCTTGGATGAACTCCAAGAGAGGAAAAGGGAAAGAAGTAGACTGGGAATAGGGAGACACTGAGTTGTGATGCAGTCCCAGCAAAGACCTCAGCTGACTTCATGGAAAGCTCTGAATCTGGAATGGCCTTCACAGTTGGGACGACCCTATCTATCCATCAGTGAGTGTGGGCTACCTCTGGAATGGGGTGTGCCTTTGGGTGAGGCTGTTTCTATCAGCCAAGGCACTTCCCAAAAAGAGTTGACAGTTAGGGACTGTCTTCATTCCTGGTGGGGGAGATCTGGGAGGTATGTCACAGCGTCAGTCTTAGCAGATTGGTTGGCTTCAGGACCGTTTTCCAATGTCAAGATATTCACAATCAAGCTGAACTTTGTCAGGTGTGGCACTTTGTTCAGTTCTTCTTTCCTCATTTGCCTTCTAGGTGAAGGAGACAGTGACTCCCCCCAGCCTTGGAGAGCCAGGAGGTAGGTGGGCTCTTGGAGTGCTATCAGTCAGTCTCCAGAAAGGAAGCCAGAAAGGACTGCGGGTGCTTCAAACAGACAGGATTAATAGACAAAAAGGCTCGCAGGGGTTCTGTAGGGGCTGGGGGAGCAAAGGGAGAGGGAGATGTCACCCAGAATCAGAAAGTTGTCTGTGACCTGGGGCTGGCCCTGCGCACCCACACTCTTGTGCAGCTGGAGAAGCTTCTGCTGCTGTCACCCCTCAGTTGAATCTGTGCTGTCCCCTCTGAATAGGTGCTCAGGACACCTCACTTTGATGCTCTTAGCGCTGACACTGCAAAGGCTCAGTTACCAGTGGGGCCACTGCAAACCCTAGTTGCGGGTCCACGGCACTGCTGTTGGTGGCACCACCAACAGACAAGAGATCCTTTTCTTCTGCATGTGTTCTCGTCTCCCTCTGGCAGAGGGACCGGCTCCTAGTCCCTGCAGTAGAGAGGACGGCATGGAGGAGTGATAGTCTAATTGCTCTCAGACCAGCTCCTGCTGTTTCTCTGGTCAGGGGACCATCTTGACAGGGAGGAGTGATGGCCAGAAACAGAGCATCACAGGACAATTGCCAGGAAGCCCCTCCCCAAATCTGGAGGGGCCTGATCCCAGGAGCGGTATGCAGCTCTGGGACTTGACTTTTTCCACTGCCAGCTGCCTGCCGTTCCACCTCCTTCTATTGCATCTGAGGACAGAACTTCCCCGGCTGCCTCACACCAAGGCCATCTTGGTGAGAAGAAGCCTTGTCTCTAGAGGGGATGTCACTGATGATCTCTTTGTTGAAAATGGGTCTACTGCTGCTCAGTCATTAGTCTCTTGATCACATCACAACACAACGGAAGCCCTGACGCTCTTTTCCTTTCCTTCTGGCGCCCACCAGGAGTACTGGGTCACCCCCAGTGCACGATAGGACATGACACTAAAGGCACAACTAGATCAATTCAACCACACCATTAAATTCACTTCAGTCGACTACCTGGTCATGCTGACATCTCCGTTGAATTTCTGGTTATTTGATTTAATCGACCAAATAAGTGTTTGGGGCCACATTTATCTCTCTGGGACATTAATAAAATACAAGGGCACACTGTCTATTAACTTTCAAAAGTGATTTTACATCATTTCCCTCATTCTCTTGGCAGCTATATAAACCATCCTAAATTGTCCTTCAATCATTCATTTTTTTCTTTCAGAAAATATTTATTAGACTAGTATTTGTATTTAAACCAGTGCTTGCATTATTATAGTGGAGGGAACACAAATAAGCCCAGTTTTATCCTTGCTAAGGAGTTTTATCCCTACTAAGGAGGAGCCCACTTTTACAAGTAAAGTGACTCAGCAGCAGAAAGAAATCTAATCAGTGATACCAAGATTTCAGATTGGCAAACTGAAGGCGTTCCCAGAAACAGCCCCCTTCCTACTGAATCCCAAGGTGACATATTCAGTAGCATTCAACTCTAAGATTCAAAGCAGTGTCTCTTATTATCGGGAATGTCATCAGATTATAGGTAGATAAGTGTTTGGTCTAAGGTTACTTTGACGTATCTTCACTTGTCCTCATGAAAGGTGACTGGGCAGGTGTGGTGTTTTCCACCATTGCTTAGCTTAGATGCAGAGTAAGCCGTAGATTGTATTCCTTCTGCCTAAGCATGTGGTCGGTATCATTTTTGCACTGCCAGCTGGATTCGACAGCCTGTGCGTGGTGGTTCAGCATTAGCAAGGACAGCATTGTAGGCTTTGACAAAGGGTGTCAGAAAGAACACTTACCTCCTTTGTCAGACACCACTGTAAGACGCAGATGATCAGATGACGTGGCAAAGTCAAACATCTACTAGATCTCCAGACCAAATTCTTCTTAACCGGGGGTCTTACCTACCTACCAAAACCCCATTGCTCCTAAAGAGACTGCTAAGAGCTGACCACATCCACACCAGTTAGTAACTTGTAACTCCCCTCTAACCTAGTCACCTAGCAGTTTCTTCAAATCATGGAATATTTTGGAATATATCCCCAAATTATACTTCGGATCTCAAACAATGAATGGAACCCATTCCTCTCTGTGGAGCTGTCACTGTGCTTGCTTGACAGAAGCACAGATGTCACTGTGGTTTCTTTAGTGATGTCTGTGTTACACAGGGGAGAGTCTGGTTGGAGGAGGTAAAAAATGAGAAGCCAAAGTGGCCTCCATCTCCCTTGTGTGTAAGGTGCCAGCAGGATCCCACTGTTTCAACCAGGAGCGACCATTGTCCGCTGGAGAAGAGGGAGCCCTCAGAGGATAAAAACTTCCTTCAGCTCACTTCAGATTTGTACGAGGTGTGCTGTGCACCCAGCATTTTACCATTTTACCTCCCAGAAAAGGCAGCATTTTTTCCCTGATCATCTGGGATGTTTTCCTAAGATAGCAAAGAAGGCAAGGCATTTTTGTGGTGCCACGGTTGTTATGTACATGGACTTAATTTGAAATGATTAGTTTCATTAGCCTTGATATTCTAATTACATCTCTGCATTTCATCCTGTAACACTTTATTGCTCAAACAAGTTGCCTCAGAAAATAATTGCTATGTTCTTGCATAGAGAATATACAAAACAAAGGGCTATTGTGCCAGAGTTGGAAGGAGTGTTTTTCGATTGTTTTTTCATTCCCTGCTGTGTTTTCAATACAAGCCAGTTCCAAATGTTCAGTAAGCACTAAACGTCCCAGCGAACAGGAGCCTGGAGGATAGCCCTGATAGGGTGCAGCTTACCCGGACAGGTTCCTGATTGTCATCGCTTCTATCAGGGCTTAAGGACAACATTTTAATAAGGTTCTCTTTGGCCATTAGCGAATCTGTTCTCTCTGTATCAGAGGTTCTTTCTTGGGCAGAGGTACTTAAAGTTGCCACAAGTTTCATGGCATGTGAGAGCCACCAGGAGAATTGACTTTCGTAACATCCCCTTTTCATCTTCTAAGACTGAGTAACTGGACAACAGCGCAACATTTTGTGTTTGCAAGGTGTTGGTTTACAGCATAGCTAATCATTTCAGAGCCCTGGGCCACTAGGGAACTTCATTAGCCCCACTATGAAATGAAGAAAACTTGATGTGAAAAATGAAAGTAAATTTCTTAGAATTTCCCCAATCCTGATTCAGTGTTGATAAAGAATTCCAGGATAATAGATTATCCTAGCCTTTATCAGTCATTTCTAAAGGCTGAAAAGGGAAATTCTAGTGGAGTATATGGCAGTAAAGAAGAATGGCAGTTATCAGTTTGGAATGGGCCATAAGCTCATTGGAGATGCCTGTTTCTCTAAAAGGATTATATGGCCATCAGGTGTTCCTTTGAAACCTTAGGGTTCTGCTTCCAGGTCATCAATCATTGTTTTCATCAAGCTCCTGCAGTACGTGTGCAGTTTTGTGTTTGGTGATATGGTGAAAGCAAGAGACACGGAAGATGTGGTTTCCAATCTTAAAAATATCTGCAGTTGGGTTGGAGAGGTAAGCTTTATACATATGAATGAAAGAATGAATGAAGGAATAATATCAGATAGATATAAATCTGTGCTAGTTGTTTAGGTTAGAGTTTCTTCTCTTATTATGAGAAAAGAACAAGGACAGAGAACACTAAGCCTCTGTGTAGCCAGGGAAAGCTTCCTGAAGGAGAGACTTAAATTGTGAGGAGAAAGAAGGCCTAATATGTGTTTGATTTTTGTCAGCCCCCAGCTCCACCAATACCTTGTTGGTGCTGCATTTCTCCCATAAGCAATAGTCAAACACAAAGAGTTTTGCCTCTGCAATGACGGTCAGAGCACCACACAGCCATGTTGAGATGCAAGCAATGGCAGGGCACCTCTTCGCTGAGAGACTCTTGTTTCCATTCAGGATGGAGGGCTCAGATTGATGACAGAAAATCTTAGGTGATGGGCCTTCCAGATTGCTCTGGAATGGATGAAATTGGAGCCCTACTGTATTTTAAGATGCAGAGTTTTAGCATGAGCACAGAAGGGAAACTGATAGTCTGATCTGGCTAAAGAGGAAAGCTCATGTAAGAAAGCAACAAAAACCAAGATGTATGATAAGGGTGGTAGCCTAGTGATGAAGGGTGTTGAGGTCAGAGATGATGCAGCTCTTAAGGGGGAATTATTATATTTTATTGGGCAAGCTAGCACTATGGGAAAAGAATATTTAGAAATCCTTGAGTGGAAGTGACAAAGTGAAAAGAGTAGAGGAGAAGAGAAAAGTAGTCAGGGAGATGAGTTAGAATGCAGACTGTCTGAGGGGCTAGAAATAGCAAGAGCAGGGGGAAAAGGGTGAATCAGCAAGATTTTGCACATAATGGATTTGGTCACACAGATGCATAGACTATGAAGAAACTGAAGAAAAAGGAGGAGAGTAGGGAAAAAGATGGTGGTCTGAGCTATACCTTGCAGTTACCAAATACTCCATCTTCTAAAGTGGCCTTTCCACCTGGCTTGCAAGGTGGATGATACCATGTAGGGCACGCTCCTATGGTCCCATAGTGTCTTCTTTAAAAGAATGTTTAAAAAGTGCAGTAAATATACATAATATAAAATATACCATTTTGACTTTCTGAATGTTCAGTAGTGTTAAGTGCATTCACATTGTTGGGCAGCGAATCCCCACCCCTCTTTTCATCATTTTGAACTGAAACTCTGTTCACAAACAACTCTCCATTGCCCTCTGTCACTAGGTCCTGTCAACCACCCCTTGTACTTTCTGTCTCTAAGCATGGACTACTCTCTATAGTATTTGCCTTTTTGTGACTCGCTTGTTTTCTTTAGCATAATGTCTTCCAGGCTCATCCATGTTGTGGCAGCTGTCAGAATTTCCTCCCTTTTTAAAAGGAGGATTATCATATTAAGGAGCATAGAATGCCATTATGAGTACATATCATAGAAAGGCTGAAGCTTAAGGCTTGGAACCTAAGCTAGAAGAGCCTATCACTCTTCCCTTGCGTAGACACTGAGTGATGTTGTTTTTGAGAGTGACTCCCCTCTGTCCCACTTGGTCATACAACAGCATCTAGAGGAAAAAAGCTATAGCAACAAAAAAGAATTTAGCATTTTTTCTGAGGTGTCATTTACTCAGATTTGGCTCATTTAAGGAAATTTTACAGATTTTTTTTTCAGCCAAAAAATTACAGCCGAAGAGCTGTTGCAGACCAATTAAATAGTTTTCTAAGAACAGAGTAGATCTTCAGGTCTCCAAAGATCATGCAAGCCTGAGAATGCAATAACTGGACTCCTAGTCCACTGTGGAAGTGCAGAACGACAGGCTTTGGGCATCTGGTGGCACCTTTCTACAATCAGTTTTTTCCTCAAGGTGCAGGGGAAGATGACAAGGCATGTAGGTAGGAAGATTTCAGAGAGATGACTGCTCCAGGATATTGTACGTCTGCATGATTCCCACTGCTGGTCCACTTGAGTGCTTTCGAGTCACCACCCCTTGGGTGGTTACAATGGAGCACTGTTTTTTGTTGTTGTTGTTTTTTTGCGTTCAGCTATCGTATGAGTTTCTAAAAAGACTTGAAGGTCCCTGGGTAGCAGGCTGAGCGCTTTGACAGGGGAGCTAGGCTGTGTGGCAACAGCCCTGCTTGTTGGTCTCCCCTGCTCAGCTAAAGCAGAGAGGAGCCTGAAGTTCGTTGCTCTCTCCTGTGTGAGGGGCCCTGCCACCCTCCCGCAACACAAGTTGTGCCTCCCAGTGGGGGCTGGCCCACCAGCTGGCGCCCACTCTGCTTTGTGCACACTGCCTTTCCCAAACCTACTTGAGATACTGTTTTTCAACCCGGTTTTAATTTTTTCAGACTTGTAACTTTGCCTTTGGGAGACCATTCCTGAGAGTCACAGTGAACAGACACTGAGGACCCACGGACCTGGAGAAGTGGTCCAGGGGAGTGGTGAAGAGGGGAGATTCGGGGTCAATCTGTGTTCAAGTCCAAGGCCCTGCGCCACCCCATTTACTAACTGTGTGACCTGGGCGAGCCACTTGACTTCTCTGGGCACAGATTTCCCATCAGTAACATAGGGAGAAGAATACTGAGGCGTGCCCCCAGGGTTGCCAAGCATTCAGACATGGGAAGCCCTTATAAGACCAACAGTACCTAGCACTTGTGGTATAAATATGAGATAGCATTGCCTTCCAGTTCCTTTGGCCAACTCACCTAGGGAAAGGTGCAAAATCCAGCTCTTTGATGTATTTACTGCACACTTACCATCTCTTTAGATACAGTTGGAGCAAAGTCTTAAGGTTTATTTGCACTTAAAGTCTTCAAAGGACTGCCTGCCTGTGCCGAGGCCACTCCTGGCCCTACTCTTGAGTTCTTCTTTTTCTCTTTTCCTCCCTTTTTAAAGTTTCATCTTCATTCCAGAAGATATTGGAGTCTCCCTCCATCCCTCTATGCTCCTGTTTTGTTTTTTTTTGTTTTGTTTTTCCCAAGGAAAAAAGTTTAGCTCCCCTGTATATACTTTCTTTTACTTAAAAAACTATAGAAATTGTTAACTTTATTTTTGTTAAACTTACCGTTCTGTCTCCAGGAAAGGGGAGGATAATTTTCTGCTGTGTAATGACAGCAACTTGCATGCATACACATTTATCTGTTTTTTTTTTTTTCCTTGTATGGAGTTGGCCCGATCTGAGAGCCAAAGTCAGCCTGATGGCCCAAGAAGGTCTGGCAGGAAAAAGAGACAGGTGGCTCTTTCTGAGGGACCTGTAAAAGCAGCACTACCTCTGACAGCCTCTCTGCACCTATTACTGCACTGTTTCCCCCACTCTCCTGCTCCACCCTTCATGGGCATTCAGGTTCCTGCTCTTCTCCCAGCACCATCCAGGTGCCATCCCTCCACATGGCCCACATGCATATCAGCCTTGTGAGGGGCCCTGCTGGGCCAACACTATGTCACTCACTGCCCACAGACTTGGTGCCATGACAACCGCCCTCATAAACAGACACAGATGGCCAGATAAGGCCTGGTGACAACAGTGCTTTCACAGGACTTCACCACATGGAGGCCACTCCTTCCACACCCTGGTGCCTGTTCCATATGGGAACCCCACTCAGGAGGACTTGTTCTGTTGATTCAGGGAAGGGGAGAGGTGATACCAGTGGGCTGCTCACCCCCCAGCTCCTGCTGAGGGAGGAAGGAACTGGGAAGGTTCTCTGGGGGATTTCCTGGCTAGGTCAGTGCAGAAGCATGCCTATGAGTCAATCTCCTGGGTGCAGACCAGCAGCTCTGCCTGGGAAACGAGACTTTCAGTAGCCCTATGACAGTTGTTCCTTTCTGTGAAGTGGTGGCTATGTTGCCAGCAGACTGGGACACAAAGCTCACACACATTTGCACAATCTTTTTTAAAAGCGGGCAGTCTGGGGTTTGTTCGTGGGATTGATTTGTAATAAATTTAACTCTGCCCTCTAGTTGACCAGATAGTTTTCCTGTTGCTCCTTCCCTTTGCCCTGGCTTTTGAGAACCAAAGACATTAGATTCTATATTTGTGTCCTCAGAACGCAGAGGTGCCCCTGGAATGTGGCTGCAGATGAAGCACCTTCCTGCTACAGCTCTATGTCCATAAAGTGAGATAAAAGATGCTTTCTGTACTAAAAATATGTGGACTGCTGGGCAAAGAGAGATTACCACAAAATCTGAGATAAATCACGAGAATTTAAAGAAGCCATTCCCTTGCAGAAGACCTTTGGTCTACCTTCCAGTTGATGTGCTGATGCAGCCTGCCCTTGGGACATTTTGGAGGTAAGTTTGAGAGATGCTTCTTGTGACTTGGTGGCCTTTGACCTTGACTATCTTTATAACTATTCTGGGAAGAACAGTGGTTTCTCTTGCGCCTCATGTATAGTGAAACTGGGAGGCAGGGACAGGAAAAAAGCTAAATTGATTCTGATCTGATACAATTCTAGCTACACATTTACATAATCATACTTGTTCCCACCATGGTGGCCAGTGGTGATTTGCTGCACTAAAGGGAAGTACAGCTGACCCAGGGTGACAGTAAGATCAGCTTATATTTTCTTTGAGAACAAATATTCATCAATATAGTTCTCTCTCTCTCTCTCTCTCTCTCTCTCTCTCTCTCTCTCTCTGTATACATATGTGTATGTATATATACATATATGTGTGTGTATATATACATGCATATAATACACACATATGTGGGTATATATATATATATATATATATATTTTTTTTTTAAGGAAAGGTGCAGGCAGGAATGAAGGTAAGCAGGCAAGCAGACAGGAAGAGAGAGGAGGAAGAAATATTTTCTTTATTTTATGTAGTTGCTCATCTTGCTTGCTCCCCTCGGCTCCAGGACTTGAACCTAGGTCCTTAGGATTATGTGGACTGTGAATGGCTGGAGCTGGCAGACCCAGTTGCTACTCCATCAGGGCACACCAGTTCTGTCCTTATTTTATTTATTTTTCACATTAACTAGAACATATATATTCAGAGATAATCAAAAAATGTATGTTAATGCATTATTACATCCTGTCTGAATGGGACTATACCACACCTAGTACCTCCCACGTTAAAGAATCCATTACTGTGATCACTGTCTCTTTCCCAAGTAGGAAGTTTGGCAATGGGCTCAAGGGAGCTGAGCTGGTAAGCCTGGGTGGTTCACTGGTCACTTCAACATTCCTATGTTAGTAAGCTTCTGAATACTTTTTGTGGGCATTCCTACTAGTCAGTCACACAATGAGCTTCAGTTGGATATTTTTACATGCAGAGGAAGAAAACAAAATTGCCCCCATTATCTTTCAGTTCCCAGGACTAGGAGGAGTGAAAATGCTGACCCATTTTGTATACAAGGGAGTATTGTAGGCAGGTTTCTGTTACTATAGACCACATTTCCAATGGCAGCCCCTTCCAGATGTTGATGTTCTGGAAAAAGCATCAGTCCTGGGGAGGTAGCTCTGGGATGGTGAAAGGAGGTGCACTGGGCTTCCAGTTTTCATTTGTTTGCTCTTTCATTTGCTTTGTCAGAAGATTGACTTTCCTAGCATAACAGATAATTTAATAGTGGGAAATATGACATGACTGTCTTTTAAATCATGTAGAGTGTGAACTGATGAGCTTGCAGAGCTGGGCACACAGTAGGTGCTCAGTTAGCAACAGGTAAACCGGAAATTCCAAGACCTCTATCAAAGGCAGCTGCAAAGGTGTTAACATTATTTTCTTCCTCCTCCCAAACAAATACAAACATTTTCTGACCTCAAAAATTCAGTGAAAGTTGAAGTCTAGAATATTCTAAAATAAGAGAACATCATCTGCATAGATGCTGTGTAGCTGTCACCCTTCTTGTGTTATTCTACTGTGACATGAGCATTAATTTACACAATCTCACTCTGAAACGTCTGCTCACAGAGGATATGGCCATCTTCAAGTTAGTAAATAAGGTCAAAGGAGTTTAGTTTACTTTTATGAACTATGGATAAGACCAGTTTATCTTTCAGAGAAGTCACACTGCCACCTTCATAATGTAAGTAACCAGGTCATTATCATCTGAGAGACTCTTCTGAGCTCTGGAAGAGCTGTTGATCACACAGCTGTGATCCATTTTCTGTTTAGTAACCTTGGTGACTCAATTGTGCATTGCTGTTTCAGTGGAAGAAAGAAGAAGGGGGCTGAGAGGGGCATAATGGGACACTGGGCTCACAGCTATATTTTGTAAAAGCATTATCCTTCTTCATTACCATGAGAGCACTCCCATTTCTGCACAATATTTTATACTCAATTAATTCCTGGAGACATCACCAGACATGGATATATGCATACTAAATAACCTTGGGTTTTTTTAATGTTGTTATTTGTTTAGATCATATCTTTGCAGACAGCAGTGATATATTAATTGTTCACTTGGGGCATTGAATGTCTATACTGAAAAGACCATTTTTCATTTGATTTACTTCCTTAGTTCTTGTCACAAATGCCATTGGCATTGGGAATCCAGCGCTGAGGATCCCACTCTTACATATTTGGTATGTTAGATACTATTTACTTACATTCAAGTTTCAAGTGTTTTAGATTAAGGATGAGAAATGATCTTTGAGATCTCCTGATGTGGAGGCACGATGACCCTATAAAACATGGCGATGTCCCCACACATTTGGCCATTTTAAATCCTTAATAGATTTTGTTGCCTGGTCATGTAGGATTTTCTGTGTTTGTTATATTCTTATCAGATAACTATTGGTGGTTGATATGGACTCAGTACCTAACAGCATGTGTGAAAGAAGCAGAGCAGGCCTCTGTTGTGGGACTGATGACTCCCTTGGAGAGTAGTAGATGGGACATCCATCCAGACCCTTTAGGCATTGTCCCTTCCCTGTCTTTTTGGTGGACTTCTACAACAGCTACTGGAAAGGTAGAGCTGACCTGTTTCAGAGATTTACACGGAGACTAATAACCTTATCTACAAATTTCTTGGTAATAGATAGTTGCTTGTTTGTTTCTCGCTCAGTTGCTAAAGTCAAGTTTTTGTTGCAGTTCTTAAAGGGCTCATCTGTGCCTAAAAAGTCCCCATGAATGCATTTGTCCCTGTCACTTTATGTTCCGTGGATATACGTTTTCTCTTAAGCAGGAGGCGTAAGAAATTAGCAAGCAGACTTTCTTTCTGAGGTTCTTGTAGTATTTCTGTGCTCTGTTAAGGTTCTGGGTTAGATTTTAGAGGGATCGTTTCATCCTTTGAGCACTTAGTACCTTTGTAAATGTAGAATCTTTTAGACGTTGTCCCTAAGATCCCTCTGCAGTGCTTTTGCCAGGAAGTTCTGTCAGTCCTCCATCGTATCTTGCCAGCTGCTCCGGCCAGCAACAGAGAAAACACTTAGGCATATGGTTCAGATGCTTGCATTTTTATCTGAGTAAAATCTTTGTGAAAAGATCTCCGAATTTAAAAAAGCCAATCAGTGCATATGATGTCAGAATGTTTACTGCTTCTCTCCTGGGGACATTTTCTTGGCATCCCCATCCAGTCTTCTAGGTGTGTCTAATTGTTCTAAAGGCACAGCTGTGTGAATCTGATTTGCCTGTAGGAAAAAAAAAAAAAAAAGAGCCATGTCTTCCAACGTCAGGGAATAATTTTGAACTTTCCTCTGAGTTCTCACCTTTGAATTTCTATGAAGCCTCAGACTTGAAACTCGTTTGGCGGCTAAGTAAAAGGCATCATTTTCTCTTCAGTCTCAGACCAACTTTCAGTGTCTTTGAACGCATCCTGAGAACAAGGAGCATTCAGAACGGGCCTCATCACTTGAGCTTTTAAGCACGTTCATAGCTCAGAGCTAAAAGAGAGGAAAAAAGGGAGAGAAGAAAGGAAACCTTTGCTGAGTTTTCCTTTTGTGGGTGCTGTGTGACCTTTTCCTGCAGGCCTTTCATGGGGGCGTTGCAGCAAAAGAGAGTTTGGCCTCAGAGAGCAATTCTGTTGAGACACAACAGACTCCTTCTGCTGGAGTTGAAATAAGCATTTCAACATTGATATTTAAGGCGCCCTCAGAGCCTGATCTTGGGGAAGCAGGGAGCTACTATTTTTAGTTGGGAAAAATATCAACATAAGAGAATCGGATCGTGGCCAAGACTCTACTGTTTGTTCAAGTTACTCAAGGTTAATAATGTCAAAGATAACTTGCTAAGCAATGGGAAGAGTCCTCTGGGCAATGTTCAGACATAATCCAGTGCTCAGATAATGCAACTGTACTGCCAGAATCCAGTAAGGGTAGACACTTCCAGGAGAACCTCTATCCCGAGACCTGTCTTCTTGAATTAGTGGGCTAAGTGCTTGTCCCCTCCCCTTGCCGCCTCATCCCCTGTGTAACATGTTCAAGGTGTGAGCCTGGGGTCTGTGCTCCATGCCTTGGAATTGTCAGGGCTGGCACCTTTTCTCACAGCTGCTTGGCCCCGTCCTACTGCTTCTAGAGGAGACCTTTCCTCTTGACTTTGGAGGTTGCATTCCAAATACTCCTCTGACAGGTTACCCAGTCACCACTCTTCCCTTTCTAGCCTAATCAAACTGCTGTGAAAGCACTTTATGGTGGATAGTCCGTTCTCAAGTCTCAGCACTCACAGAACAGAGAGCAGTGTCATAAAACAAAAAGCAGACCCAACCGACAGTCAATTCCCAAAGCTTTTGCATCACTGTTTTCTATTGGAAGGGCATACCTTTTCTAACATCAGCATATCACACGAGCAGCCTTTTCTTGTACTTTTCACTAAATATTATTAATTTTGCAACTGGTAGGAATCAAAAAAGGCCCCTCCTATAAAGGTTTATCTTAGGGCCATTGTCAAATTATAAGAGGAAACTTCAAAAGGCTTAAGCAGAAAAGGGAATTTATCAGTGAGAGGTAGTCAGGCTTCATGAATGACAGGTTTGGGGGACTCAGTAGATATAATCATTACTGATGTTGTCATATCATATTTGACTTGATCTTTCTTGCTTTTAGCTTAAAAGTCTCAACTCCATGTGCCAGCATGGAGTTAGCTTCAAATCCAACAAGCATTAAGAGTTACCATCTCCCTCACAATGACCTCAGGAAAAACTCTCAAGGAATCTTATTGGCCCTGATAGGGTCACATTCCCTTTCTAAATTAGTGCCTGAGAAATGCAGCCATCTCTTTGGGCGACCTGATCCTGTGTCACAGTGAACTTGTGGGAGTATCATCTCCCCTGGACCTATACAGACTGAAATTAGATGAGTGGATTTCCAAATGAAAATTAGGACTGTTTCCACAAGAAGGGGATGTGAAACAGATGGTGTGACAAAGAGCACACAAGTCCACTATAGGCACTGCTACTTGCCTTTTGAAACAGTGCCAACTTCTTGGCAGACATTGGACTAAGTAAATCCGGCAAAAGAGAAAGGATGATTATAAAGATGAATCAATGTAAATGATTGTAAAGATGAGTAAAGAAGATTATTTTCCATTGAGGAACTCAGCATCTTAAGTTTTGCTTAGACCAGAGAGAGCAAATTCATCATTCAGTAGTGAATACATCTGCCTCTTGTGTCCATGGCAGACACCACGAAGGGGCCCTTCCTCTTGAGTGAGCCTAGATAATACTTTAGAATTCTTCACATCGCTGTACTCCAGGAAGCCATTACAGGTCAACAGATATTGATACAGAAGAAGACACCTGCTTTTCAACCTTGTCTTATATTTGTTTTTATATTCTATTCATATTTACTGAGTAGGACCAATGAACACTCATTTTCAGTGTGGTTGAGCCAAGTGTGCTGGATGTGAGTTGAAGGCAGAAGATGACTGGTCAGCAACTGGCCACCAGTCTTGTCAGGAAAACCATGAAGAAGTATGGCAATAATAACTGTTGATTATATTTCATGGTTTGCAAAAATCTAGCTTCTTTCAAATAGGTCAGTGAACATCTCGCACTCATTTCAAAGTATTTTAATTCTGCTCTTGTCATATAACAGAATTAGTCTCTCTACTCTCAATGTTTAGATGTCACACTCTTAGTTTAATGGTACAGTAAAATGTCATATCTGCCATAGACTGGTACATGAAGCCAAAAAGGAGGGAGGGTACAAAATCATGACAGCATGCAAAAACATTTTGGAGATGCATGCTTGCTTAAAATTCTGAGGACTCCCATGAAAGCATGATAAGTGAAGGAACATGAAGTGATGACCCATAAAGGAATCCAACTATTGTAGGTAGCACTTTCCAACTCATCTACACAACAGATATTTTTACCGAGCTTTTGCTAAGTGGAAGTCACTCTGTTTTATTTGACTGAAGGAACATTACATCATAGGACATAGGCTTCAGGTGTGATTCATCGTGAATCAGCATCTGTGTATCCTGCAGGCAGTAGCTTCACCACCAGCTGTCCAGTTGTAGCCTTCATCATATAATTGAACCCTTTTACCTGCTTTGCCTACACATCTTCATTCTCTCTGGTAACCATTATTTGAATCTATAGACTAAAAGTCTTCTTTTGCCTTGATTTGGTGCATTTGTTTGTTTGGTTTCTCTATACACCACATATGAATGAAATCATATGATGTTTGCTTTCTCCTTCTGACTTATATCACTAAATGTAATTCCATCTAGGCTCATCCATGTTGTTGCAGATAGCAGGATTTCAGTTTTTAAAAATAACTGAGTGGTATTCCATTGTGTATATATACCACATGTTATTTATCCAGTTATCTGTGGATGGGTTCTTAGGTTGTTTCCAGCTCTTGGCTATTGTAAATAATGCTGCATTGAATGTGGAGGGGCATCTGACTTTTTTTTTTAAATTAGTGTTTTTGTAATTTTTAGGTAGATGCTCAGAAGTGGGAAAATGGGATCATATGGAGTTCCCATATATATGTAGAGAAAATAAGGATATAAAATAGTTTACAGTGGTAATTTCAGGGTGCTAGGACTTCATACAATGTGTAATTTTTTAAATTGCTTTTAAAAATACAGATTATTTTAAAATCAAGGAAATAATTTTCCTTGTGAAAAAGAATCATAAATTCTTCATGCCAGTGTTTAAGGATTCCCCATAGATGTGATTTAACAATATGTGATATTCTCACCTTAAATACTTTCAGGTGGTGTGAATTCCCTGGCAAGCTGAATTCCAGGTAACTCTTGTTTGCTTAAGCTTGAGAGAACCACAAAAGGCTTGCAGAAGAGAACAAGGCATTTGAGTTTCATTTTCATTAAAATGCAAATTGGAATTAAGATTAACCATATGGTGATGTATCTAATTTTTCAGCAGTGCTCTTTCTAACCCAAATATGAGTTCTTTTCTATTTCTAAATTCTTTAATGATGTAATTCCTCACAATTATAAGTATATGTAATCTGCCATGTATTTCTATCCATAGCACAGAGAGATGCATCTGATTACTCATATGACCATATGGTGTGATGAGACATGAATCTACTTTTAAAAGTTTTAGTTTTACAGAATATATTTTGCCTTCAGCTCTATGTACAACATCACTCAGCGTTTTACAGGGTGGCTCTCAGAACTCTGGCTAAAGCCACAACAGTACTAGACTGGAAAATTCCAGGAAGACAAGGATTTGCAGTACTCAGTACTGTACCCAATTTCCAGAAGCCCCCAGAAAATACTGGTGAAAATGAATTGGAGAAAAACATGGCTGCTCATTTAAGAACCAGAGTCATATTTATACTTCGATCAAGGAAAAATGTTAACTTCAGGGGTCCTTATTTATATCTTTCATGATGTGAAAATAATTAGAATCCTTAGCATGATCTTGTTCACCACATTGCAAACCTTATTACTGCCAGTTTTTATGTGAGTTCATTGATACCTGGGTAGTCCAGGCTCATTTCAGACCTTCTGCTCGAAGTCCTATGCACACACTTACCTCCTCCTTCTCCTCCCTGCTAGTCCTGAGCCCCAAATGTTCCTCATCTCGCACTCCAGTCTCACTCCCAGAAAATAGCCCAGAAGACTCATGAAGAGTAGAAGAAACTATGTGGGTCAAACAGAATGTAAATAAGACATTGTAGTCCATAGTACTAGACATAGCTTGTCCATTAAATTTTCATAAAATATGCAGAAAAACCATGGAACTAGCTGAAGTGAGTTTGACTAGTATAACTATTGGTACACCAGAGTTTATAATATTAACCAAATTCAATGAATATTCATCACATACCTACTATATATCAGGTACATAGTAAAATATATGTTCATTCATACTTAGTACACAGAATTTTGGTGGAAGATTAAATAATTGGCACAAACACATAGTGAACTTTTGATGATAGGAAATACATATATAGATAAGAAAGCTGTCATGATGTATAAAATCCATATAAAATAAATAGTTATATGGTACTTTATAATTTTCAACTGATGTATTCATCTGATTGAATTTACTTGAGAAAAACAGATGTTACCACATTTTACAGACAATGAAACTGAAGCTCAGAAGGTTAAGGACTATCTTTAACTTGTAAGCATGTGGCCTTACATTTTCTGTGTCTTAGGTGTCCCTGCAATCTATTTTAAGACTGTGTTTAAGTAAGTCCATTTTTGGGGGGGATCATTTTAACTATGTCTCCTTATCAAAAAAGACAGCAAACTAATAACTAGCTTGAAAAGTCTTCTTTTTCTGGATTGGATGTAGCAAGCCATAACACAGAGTATGTGAGGACCAAGACAAAGAAGCCACCTTGCAATTACCCTGGTCAGCACTGTTATGAGAGAAGCAGTCCCTGGCACAGCACAAGGAATGCATCTTTCTCACTTTAAAATCCCTGTAAAATAATCCAAGTATTGTATCCAATCTGATTCTCGCAAATCCATGCTCTGCTTATGAGTAAAAAGAAGACCTAGACCTAGCAGCCCTCTTTGAGAATGACCGTGGGAAAGTATCAGTGTTGTAATGCTCTGAGCCTGAGAGTGGCAGCCAGCAGTGACCTGTCAGAACAGACTGTACAGAGCATATCATCGACCTAGCTCCCTGTTACCTGTCTTCTGTAATAGATGTTGACAATGACCAAATGGGGCCAAAGGGTCATTTGGGAACTAGAAAGATCAGGTAAGATGGCACCAGGTGGAAATATTTACAGAGATGGACAATTTGGGGTGGTATGAGGATAGCTCTCTAAGAGTAATTAATAAAGAAGAAAATCATTCCCAGAGAAACACTAAGGTCAAGATATAATGGCTGAACCTTAATGAAATCGCAGCTGGACCTGCTGGTCCTTAGTGCCAAATATTTTTGTTGTTGTTATTTGCCTTTTCTCTAATACTTAAATTCTAAAATATAATACAGACTCATAATTCACTTTGACTAGTTGAACAACCAATGCAGTTTATTAGAGTGAAATCAGGAAGAGTAGCTCTTTTTTTGAGAATGGCTCATTTAGGGGATTAAGGCCTTGCTGCCGACATTATTCAGATGCGTTCTGAATCAGACAACATGGTGGAAGAGATATGTATCAGGCACTGGGCACCAGGAGGGTAAAAGGTGTGAGAGCCAGCTGTCTGGTCCCCAGTGGGTTTACATTTGAGCAGAACATGCACACATGACACAGGCCATCATGAAGAGGGCTGCTGGGAGCCGTGTCCAATGCAAGGCCTCCTCCTGTAGAGAATATGGGAAGAAAGACTTGGTGGGAAATTTGACTGAAGCTTCATGGAAAAATAGAAACACTATAGAATGGGGAGACATTTTAGTTCAGAGAATGGTCAAAAAGTGTGGATCCCCTTTTCAGAAGCAGTAAGTTTTCCTATTTGACTGGAGCAAAGACTTTGGGAAGGGTTCAGCTAGATGCAAGACTGATGTGTAAGCTTGAGCCAAATTGTGAATGATTTCAGGTGTCAGGCTGGGGAAACAGGCTGTGGGGAGTTAATGAAGGACTTTTTTACTAAAGGCAAATGCAAACAAGCTTAAGCTTTAGAATGATTCATCTAAGTGGCATATTGGATAGATCGAAATGGAGAAATGCTGTGGTGAGAGGACAATTAAGTTGGAGGCTATTGTAATAGACCAGATGAAAGATCACATGGGCCTGAGCTACGAAAGGCGATGCATAGATTCTGAATTATTTAAAATGACAATTAGTAGACTGATTAAATGTGGGTGATGAAGGAGAAGCAAGAATCATTGATTAGCTAGGAGAAGGGATCTAGGAAGAGGAACATGTTTTAGAAAAGACTAGTGATTTCAGCTCAGGACATGTATTGGTTTGCTAGGACTGCTACAGTAAAATACCAGAAACCGAGTGACTTGAACAGAAATTGATCAGATGATGCTCAAGTCCCAGATCCAGGCGTCGGGCAGGCTTGAATTCTCCTGAGGCATCTTTCTTGGCTCGCAGATGGTTGCCTTTCATTGTGTCTTTGCACAGTTTCCCCTCGGTGTGCAGCTCTGTGTGATATTTCTGTGTTATAACTGCTAATAAAAAGGGCACAAATCAGAATGGATTACAGCCCACCCTAATGGCCTCATTTAGCTTAATCATGCTTTAAAGACCCCATCTCCAAATACAGCCACATTTTCAGGTAGGACTTCAACATATGGGGATGGACAGAATTCAGCCTGTCATAGAACATGTGGAGGGTCAGGTGCCTGTGAACATGCAGAAGAACTGTCTAGTAGATGATTTAAAGTTGATTGGAGCTCAGAGGAGAGGTCAGGGCTGGGGATGTAGAAGTGAGTGACACGAATCAAGTGCACGAGCTAAGGTCAGGGGAGATGACAACAGCTTGCTCTTGGTGATAATAATATTAATAACAGCTTCCATACATTGAGTTTTCTGTGTACTGACACTTGGCTAGATGCCTGGAACACCAGCTCTATGAAAGAGCAATAATTACTGTTGTTATCATTTACCTTTATGCTACAGAAAAGAAAAATAAAACCTGCAAGGGCCATGTGACTTTGTAAGGTCTGCAAACTCAGGAGTAGCTAAATATTTCTGGTATATCTGAACTTAAAGATTTGTGCCTCAGTACTGTGCTGCACTATGTCCAAGGAAAGCAAGTAGGAAAAAAGGCGAAGAAAGTCGGAGGCAGATTGTGCAGTTACAGGGAGGCAGAGGAGGAAGAGCAGGGCAGCAGGACAGAGGAAGGATGGTTAGAAGACAGAAGAAATGGGAATAAATGGTAAGGTGGGAGCCAAAGGTAGTTGTGGGGCCTCATAGTCAGCTAGGCCAAGGCAACAGCAAGCTGAGCAATGCAAGCATGTCAGTCGGCTGGGGGAGAGGGTGGCTCTGGTAACCTCTGCAAGAGCTAGTTTTCTGCAGAATTGCAGGCAGATGACAGATGGCAGTCTATGGAGGAGAGAATGGTAACTCAGAAGAGACAGCAAACTTCATTATCATAGTAAGGAGCAGGAGAGAAAGTGCTCTTGTGGAAAGAGATAGAATAAAGTGGAACTTGTTTATAGAATGGGACAGAATGGCTGGAAAATATGGGCAGGTCAGGGGCTGGGGAGCTGTACCTTCTGAAAATAAGAAGGAGGAAATACCTTCGTGAGCAGGGCCCTGGCAAACATGAGGGTGGCAGGGAGAAACTTCAGTTTGAAATTACTTTAAAAAGGAATAGAGACTCTTCCTCAGAGACCAGAGGGATTAATTAAGGATGGTGATGACAGAGGAGCCAGGAGGCTGGCCAGCTTGGAATAGGAGATGAATCAAATTACAATAAATAGAAGTTTCTGAAGAAAATTACCGGCAGGAATTGATGAGACTGGGACTCTTAGGCTGTATCAGACAGAGATGTTTCTCTTTTGTCAGTCTAAGGTTACAGCAAAACTCAGCCTGAGGGTGGACCCAAATAGCTTCACTTGAAGGAATTACCAGACTATCCAGAACCAATAAGTATTTATTCACTTTGAGAAACATTTCTAATCAGCTAATATATATGGAATGATTTCTGTCTGCCAAACATGATACATTGTTGGGAGACTGGTTTTACCAAGATTTCTTAACTCATCTTCACAAGTAAATTAATCCCATTTTACTCTGATAGGAGCAAATGTAAAACGTGGATTAGAAATAGTTCCATGCTGACCCCTGGCCATCTCAACCTTGACTTATAGATGCTTCTAATTTGTTAGAGTTGGTCTGAACAGCAGACAAATTATACAATAAAGGGACACAGCCTCTAGCTGGCTTGGCAACATGAGAGCCAATTAATTAGCAGGTACCTGAATAACAGTTTTTAAATCAGCCAAGTGATATAACAGAGGATTGTGGGCTTTTTGAAGTGTTGGGCATATCGAGGGACACGTGGGAGTGAGGAGGATGCAGACACTCAGCTGTTGTGGAAGCCTCTCCCGGGCTCCCACAGAGCGCTCACCACCATTTGGCGTTGTTCCAGTTGCGTTGGGTTGCTTGCCCTTGGTCAGGTGGAATGGCTGGTTCTTCCCGGGGACTCTTCCTGGTGGTGGGAGGGAGTTGGGCTGAGATGCCTGCATCCAGTGTGAAGCGGATGTTGAGATGGTGGAAAACAGGAGGAAGGTTTCTACCGATGTTGCAAAGCCATACGGTCCACATCCAATCTAAAAGCGGGTGTGGCCGAGGCAGTCGCCATCTTCCTCAGGGGCTGGCAACAACTACCCGGTATTTTCCTCCTTGAGGTCATCTGAGAGATGGTTTCTTAAGTATCTAGAAGCAAATTAGTTCTGTGGAATTTGGCTCAAGGATTCCTGGGTCTGGTGTCCCCGCCTGGACCATGGTTTACAAATCTGAGCTCAAATCTAAGCTTCTAGAAGATACAGGCACACACCCTCCATCTTCAATCTCCACACACCTTTGGCAATTTAAAGTAGGCATTTTTTTTTTAAATGACAAATGATACAAAGTGAATTTTTAAAAAATGTGTCATATAACGAATACAAATTAAGCTTGGTTTCTCTGAGAGTGAAAGAGAATGCTGTGCCTGGAGAAAGGGGTCCAATATAAATCTTTCTGCTACTTAGAAAACATTGGATGTGATGTGTGTAGAAATCAAGTTCCATTTTTTAAAGAAAAGAGAAACTTTGGATTTGAGGAGTATTTTGAGGCCACTTCATCTCTCCATAGTGAAAAGGAAGAAGAAACACGTTATATGACTCTATTTTCCCTTATTCTGGACTGGCCCGGGGTCAGGACAGAGGAGGAGCTCTGTTGAGTTTGCTGGCTGTATATATGAACCTCTCTCCATTCCTGCTTTCACACACAAGTTCACGGAGTAGCTTGCATTGGCTACTTAGCAAACATCATTGAAATGGCTTACATTAAGAAACTAATGTTCAAGTAAGACATTTAAATAAAAATTAAAACTCAAAGAAATGTTCATTAAGTGTGGTATCCTTTTACTCCTAAAACCAATAGGGATTTAGAAAACTATATCTTGTTTTCTGAAGGATATGATATAATAGACATTATCTTATAAGCAGCTGGTAAGATATAAACTGAGTATAACCTTTCTGGAAACAACCCAGGAATGCCTATTAAAAGCCTTATAAACATAGATAGTACTCAACTCCTCGATTCTAGCAATTTGTCCAAAATGTTTGCAAAAAATTCTTAAGGATGTAGTACTTTCTAAAATATACAATACAAAGGAAGGAAAGACATACACGTGAACAAATTTTTAAGTGTGTGATTCACTCATTTAAATTAAATATATTTAAATAAAAGTTAAAACCAAATTAATACAGGGTAGGCAGCATGTTGGCATCGAAAGGATAATTGTACCAGAAACTTTAAACTAAGAAATGCTAATATTGAATGCAAAACATAAACCCTGAGTATTCTATGAGTTGAAGCAAAAGAGGAAAAAAATGATTGATTTGTGAGTTATTTTTAAAAAACATGACATTTCACAAAGAGAAATTTCCTGAGTGCTGAGAAGAATTTGTTGCATGGGTTATTATATAACAACTAGCTACAAAGATAGGTGTTTCTTAATAAAGTTCTGAGCACGATCTGAAGTCACATTGATGTGAGGAAATTTTGAAGGGAACTTATTGGTAAAGCTCTGACCGTGGTCTGACCTGAAGGCATGACTGACTGCCATTAGTTGGCATTTCTTCCCAGGGAAGAACTTTGCTGGGAAATGATGGAGGTCACAAAATTACACAATAAACAAAGCACGGTCAAGAATGCTCACTTCATTTAAATATGGTGGTGTGACAGGAGAAGAGAAACTTGAGCCATGTAACTGCTATCTTGAAATACTGCATGTTAAAGCAAACATGGATATATCACGATGCATGGTATCTAACCAAAAAAGCCACAACAATGTTTCCGAGATGAAATCTCTGAAAAAGCTTCTTTTCTTAGCAGGCTACTGTAGGCTATATCCCACCAGACCTTCTGACACAATGGTTATTCTCTGCTCATTCTAGGAATAATTTGAAGGAAAATCTGAAACCCCTCTCAAATATGTTATTTTTGCCTGAGCTTTTAATAGGAACTATCTGGTTAACTGTTTACAATTGGGGTCTCCAATAATTATTTGAAGGACACTGTAGATAGAGAAGTATGTCCATACCAAATAGACAGGAAAGAAAATGAGATTTTGTTGTTAAATGGATGCATTTCCCCAGCATTGCTTCTGAGTAAAGAAGTTTTATTCCAGCCAACACACAAATACTGGCACAGTTAGACATGCCTAGATTGAGAAATAGATAAGCTGTGAGTTATAGATGCTATTCTAGTTTAAAATCTTTGTGATTCAGTGAAGGGTTTTGCATTTGCCTGTAATGCTCTTTGATGTCATTTTAATCTGCACATTAAAAAATGGGTCTTTACATTCAATTACTTTGAGCTATTGCCAGGGTTAAGGAGCAGTATTAGGGTTTCAAGGAGGGAAGAGTCTCCGTCTGTTCAGTTTGGGGAACAAATTCTTCTGAAATCCAGGATATGAAGGCATCAGATTTAACTACTGTGTGTCTCATGTTTTCACTCTTTGGTTCAGAATATTGCTGGTGTCTCTATCCAAGGCTGGCTGTGGATAAGATCCTTTTCCCTTCCATTTTCAAAACTCTTCAGTGGTTTCCTCTCACACACTTGGAATAAAATCTACACCCTTTACCATAGTCCACAGGCCTCACAGGGTTTGTCCCCGGCCACCTCTTTGTGCCCTTTGCCACCCACTCCTAGCTGGCTCCTCTCCAGTCACAATAACCAATAGTTCCTACGATGTGTCAGGTTTACTCCCACACTCTCTTCTGGATCATTCTTCCCAAGCTATCAACACATCTCAACCCCTCACTCTCAAATATCTGCTCAATTTTCATATCCTCACCGTACCTTGCCCCCAACTGTTGCATCTCTCTAAACTCACCAAACCTTTGTCTCTTCAAGGCATTATCACTTGCTTTCTATGACCTGTTTGATAAGTTGGCTTACTGTCTATCTTTCCCCACTAGAATGCCTATTCCATAAAGGCAGGGAACTTTTCTGTTTTGTTAATTATCTAAAACATACCTGACCTCAATCTTTTTTTTTGGGGGGGAAAGAATAAGTTAATGCTTCGCATCCTTCTTCATCTATGCGTTATAAAAGTCTTGAAAGAGCCCATTGTCTAAAGGTAGGTGACCTGTGACTGGTGTGATATGACTAGAAACATTCATATGGTGAGGAGAGGTAGGGGAAAATGGATTAAAACACTTTTTACTATCTTTCTATGGGAGAAACACCGGAGAATTATTCTTTAAGAACAATAGAAATATAATACTCTTCTAAAGTACCTGAGGAAATGGATTCTGGGTTCTTCATCGGCACAGAGCTTTAAAAATTTCTTTCATTTATTTTGTCGATCATCTTCAAATCCCACAATTTTTCAATAACAATTCATTGACTCTCAATTAAATTAATTAAAGTCATATGTAATATCCTTTAGAATGTCAGACCAAACTTAAAATAATCAAGGCCATTATGTGACTCTGAGATAATTCCTTCTGAAAGCAAAGACACCTTGTGTGGCCTCAGCTCTAATAACTAAATGCTCTCCACTCTCTTTTTTAAATTGCTCTATAAGCATCTAAGACTGTGACTCTCCCAAGGTCATATGACAAGTTATTGGCAATAATAGATTGGAATTTTGGTCTTGTGGCTCTGGAGTTTTTTATGAACAATTTCCCATAGAGTCTACTCACATGTTAGCTCTGCTCAAGTGATTTTTAGAGACCAGGAATAACAATAGGTATTATTTATTAAAGATATACTCTGTGCCAAGTGGTTCCCTCAAGTTGATATGATTTTCAAAATAATCTTTGTAATAGGTATCATTACTCTTATTTTATTAAAGAAAAAGGGGGTAGGGAGAGGCTGAGTATCTTGCTCGAGAACTCACAGATAGAGAGTGGTAGCCAGGATTTGAACCCAGGTCTTTCTGCTTTGAAGTCCATGTGTTTGTTCTCTGTTACATTCCACTACCATCGCACACACTGCCAGGTTCTTGATTATGACTATCTGTTAAGAGTCTGAGTCCTGGAGAGGTGATCATTTAAAATGAGCTCCATGATGGAACCCCGTCCCCTACTACGAAGATTACAAAAAATACAGCTTCTTGAATTCACTGCTTTCTAAGTCCCAGGAGAGGAGACAATTATAGGAAAAATATCTGGGAAGGGAGGTGGAGGGGTTCTTTGGGTGGGATGGTCTCTTAAACTCTAGTTGTTTCTATAGCCACCCAAATTCCCTTCATTTCTCACAGCTTTTCTGTCTTCATTCTTAGTTCATCCACATCTTCTGTACGTGCAATATATTACTCGTGTCACCATGACCTGAGAGTCTTTGTGAGAATCACATTTCTTGGCCATGTTTAAGGACTTTGTAAGCTGTCGCTCTGAGCACTGGCAGATGGAGCACATCTCAAGCAGCAGTCACACATGTTTAGAAGTTATAAAGGTCATGTCTATTGCCTAAGGAATATTTGGTTTCTGATAATGGACTTGTGACAAACACCTATCACTTGAATATGAATTACTCTGATTTATTTTGAATTCTCATTGGCTGTCATGAGTTGATGTTCCAGAAAGTCCCTGGTGGGTGAAAGACATAGAATCATGTCTGGCATCGAGATGTTAAAAGGAAAAGAGTACACTTTGTTCTTTTGGCGAACTCCCATTTAACTGACAAATCTGTTGAGCTGGAGAAGCTTTGTTTAAGTAAGGAATAAGAAATGATTCAATTCATGTGATAGTCTAAATATGTTATTTCCAAGATGGTCTGGAAGAGAGATGTCTGATCTCTGTTCTCTGAAGAAGGGAAGACTTTCGTTTGGTGGGAAAAGCAGGAACTTTATGAGCAGGAAAACCTGAACAGAGTCTGTTTATTATTATTACTGCTGTAGTACGTCACCACCACCACCACACCAACAACATAGTAGAGTTTACATTTTACAGGTAGGCAAATTCCTAGATGCTTACTTGAGTTACCTTGTTTCAGTACCACAACAATCCTATGACATATTATCTTGAGGTATTATTAGTCATCTCTGTTTTGTAAGTGAGAAGATTGAGTCTTAGAGAGTGCATCAGTCAACATCCTGGCAGGGAACGGAGTGGAATTCAGATGGTTCCAGTAAGATCTTTTAATGAAAAGATGCCTCACAGGAGTGTGGGCAGGGAGAAGGAAACCAATAAAGGACCTTGAGGCACTGGACACTGCAACCTTGGTAATCTGTCACCACTTCTAGTGCCAGGGAAGGAAACTGGAAGTCCTAGTTGGTGGTGGAGGGCCCGCCTGGTGAGAGTTGGTTTCACCGGGGACGTTGCAACAGTCATACATGTGGCATCACATCAAGGAGGAGGTGGAAAACATCTCAGCCTTCCTCTCTTCTCCCACTTCTGCTTTTGCTGCTTGCTGATTAGTCCCATTAGGAAACCAGAGGTCCAGGGAGACTAATGATGCTTCCAGAGTGAGGGCAGATTCAAGGATGAGGAGAATGCGCTGAGGCTGGACACTTTCAAGCGACAATATGGACCCACCCAGAATTTGGGTTGGATGTTGAGACTGATGGGGCCATGTATACACCAAGAGGGTATGAAAAGGTTTCACTTACGGATAAGGCTTTTTCAGAGAAGATGGAAGCTCCCATGCAGGTCCACAAATGGCCTGAGAGATTAGAGATAGGGACTGGCTGGGTACTTTTATGGTAGTCAGGAGATGGGTTCTCAGTGCCAAAGGAGGGAGCAAGGGACTTTATATTCAACTTGCCTAAATGTGGGGCAGAAGGGAAAAAGGGAAGAGTGAGTCTTAAAAGTTCAGATCTTTTTATTTTAAAGTGTTAAATAGAAATTAACCAGCAGAGAGAAGTTCAGTGTCATATCCCGAATCATTTAACTGTGATGTAATCAAATTGGTTTTTCAACCCAAGTTGGTCTTTGGCCAAAAAGTTATGTTTTTAACTACCATATTGCCTGACTTTGCTACTATGAGACTTACTCTCTCTGAGCCTTGGTTTTCCTCATAAAATGGAAATTATCTCTCTGTGCTTAGCACATAGCAGATGTTCCTTTAATGGCAATTGTTATTGCTGCTTTTTGTTTCTGTTGAGATTGTTCCTGTTGGTATTTTGTCTTTCTCACATCTCATTTGTCTCTATCAGGTTTTCTAGACACCCTGGCATTCTAATGTCTCCTTGTGAAAAGTCTAGCACAGATTTTACTCCCATTCCCCCAAGGAGTTTGGTGTCACACCAAATTATTACCTCTTACTCAAGATAAGGTTAAGAAGACTCATCTTGCCAAGTCAGTCAACAGTTGACTTCAACATTTATGTCTCTGCTTCAGAAAGGAAGCTGCAAAGCTTTCAGTCATTGAGACACACCAGCAATATTCTTGAGGTGCTGAGAAGTAAACAGGGTCTTTACCATTCTACCCTTGACTACCAATTTTGGAATATTGTCTGAGATCCTTGGTAAGAAGAGGTGTGAGATGGCCGTTTTCTCCTCAGAATCCTTTAATACTATTCCAGCTTACTCAGTGGAGTATGAAGTGCTTTACATATAGTTTCTCCTTAATTCACCTTTTTTGACTTAAAACAAAATTAAAAAATAAAATAAAGAAGTAAAACATATCAAGGGTGGGTTTGTGAACAAGTGACATTAAGCTACCAATGACTTAGGTGTTTTATTTTTTCAATGAGACCAAGAAGTTTAATGATAAAAATAAGGAGTGTTTCATAAGGGATTTTTCTGGCATCTGTCTTTTCAGATGTGGGCATAGAAATCACTTCTGAAAAGTCCCAGGTCCCCAAAGGGCCTGGGAACAATTGATCAAGCAAGTGATGACACCAACTCATAGCCTGGGACTGGAAAGGAACTGACCCTGAAAATGCCAATTCTTCCAGCTGAGGGTACTTCTCAAAAACTGTGCTATGCACTTTTCTGGGAATTAAAAAAAAAGTCATTATTGAAGAAAAATTCCTGGCATATGTCCTTCAGTCAGCAGTCCTGTTGTGGATGAGAACAGATGCTCCTCTGGCTAAGTAAAAAGCACAACATGTGTCTTTTTAAATCAGAAACCACCACCCATTGCAGGCCAAAACAAGACAGGTGGCACCTATTTGAATTGCAGATGAGGTGCTGCGATAATAGACTGTGGGACCCACTGTGGCCAGCCTCTAGGGAGTGGCTCCTGGTCAGAGGGCACATTGTTTTCTTCTTTTAATGAGCAGACTCTATAAAATGTACAATGTAAAATGTACAGCGCCTGATGCCACTTTGATTCCCTACGTTTTATTAATTGTTCTTTTGTGTGCTATCCTTGGCACAATTTGCTTTTGATGAACCATCAGTGTTCATCGTGACTGGACAGGGCTGCCTCTCATACGGACCCTGGGCTTTCTGTGAAGAAGTGACAGGGGATGAAGTACTTCTGTGTGGGATGATTCCCAGAGAGCCTGGGCAGTTCTGAAAATGTCCCTTTCACCTTCTTTGCACAGCAGATAGGAATCTTTAGAGCCCGGGAAGTAGAGTTAGAGTTCATGAGTATCTTCGCTATCTCCTGACTGAGAAAAGCAGAACTGTGTGGTGTGGTAAGTGGGCAGTGAGCCTTTCTGACCTCTGTCCCTCTCCATTCATCTTTGTTTCTGTGTCATCATGGGATGACACAGAGCCCCTTACTTCATACATGTCGAGGAGGGGAGTTAGAGGTGGGGAAGCAGATCTGTGTTTCAGATGCCCCCTCTTTCACACTGCTTCTCATCTTTATATAGCTCCCTGCCAACACCCTGCCAATAACAGTACAACTCAAACTTGCAGACGCTCTGGATTCAGCTTGGGGTGGTCCTCTGGAGGAATGTTCTGAATTAAAGCATTAATGTCTCCTAGTGGTGTGGTCTACTTTCTAGCCCAGGTAGTGATAACGTTAGTATTTTCACAGCATCTTCCATACTCAACGAAAGGATTTCAGTCATAAAAAAAAAAAAGCCCTGGTTTTGAGCTCTTTGGGAGCAGGGAATAGTCTTATACTTTTCAGAGCTCCTCAAATGAAGACATAAAGACCCAGCACTAGGCAGTGTGGCGCATGGGAAAAAAAAAAAAAAAAGGGCACTGATATGTATCAAGAGTCCCGGTATTTTCATATCTTTTGATCCAGTTGTTGCAATTATAGGCCTCCATCCTGAAAAAGGATAGAGGAAGAATGAATTAGAAATACTAACAAGGCTTGACATATAAAAATGTTTATTGCAATAGTGTTTTTCTAGCTGGGAAATAATTACTCTAACAGCTGCCTTCAGTTAGTGTTAGAATATTTAGGATAGTTATGGTTGCAAAGATGAGGCTCTCTGGTGATGGATAAGAGCAGACAGTGATAACTGAGCCTCTTACCTATGATGTTTATGGGAATCCGGGACTTAGGAAGAGCTGGCAGAACAGAGGAGGAGGAGGGGACAATGAGGGTCAGAGCCCTGGATGGGATGGCAGAGGAGCTGCACAGAAATGTCTGCACTGATGGGTAAGTTGAAGGAGTGGGTCATGTGCAGGCATCTGTGTGTATGAATTTATTTGAATGGGGGAAAGAAAGGAAAAAGGAGAAGAACTGAATGGGGGAGACAGAGTGGTATCCACTTGGTCCATGGGTGAAGCTCTGTGACTTAAGCAGAGGGATTATTTCACAGAGGAACTCTAGGACATGGCTACTCAAAGCATGACGTGGGACAACAGCATCAGCAGAAGTAGGAATGGCATTTATAGCACAATCAATCCTCAAGTGATTTCTGATGGTGGAAACCAATAATAGGGCTGAGAGAAAAATGCACA
Organism: Solenodon paradoxus; assembly: GCA_004363575.1. Classification (NCBI taxonomy): domain Eukaryota; kingdom Metazoa; phylum Chordata; class Mammalia; order Eulipotyphla; family Solenodontidae; genus Solenodon; species Solenodon paradoxus. The sequence continues at coordinate 34,050 of RJWH01001700.1, forward strand.
AGGCTTATTTGAGAGCAAACATGAGATACGCTGGGAAGTCTCAAAACAACTCTGAGTTTTGAAAAAAGAGAGATCTCATATCGCACAAAACCTTTTGGAGGTTGATGCTGTCAACAGAGATACTGAAAGTCCTTAAGACAGTGGCACATGCCGCTAGTGTGATCTTCGCTAGACGCAAGCTGTGTAGACAAGAGAAAATTATATAGTCAATTAATAAGTTTAAAAAAATATGCTAAGAAAAAAGATCAGAAAGAAATGTACCTTAATTTAACTCTATGTGATTTCAGATTTTTCTTTTGTACATTTTTGTTTTGCGCATTTTTTATGATGATTATAGGTAAATAAAGTAGAAAATGCAGCAAATGTAAATTGTACCTGTTTGAGTGGTATAGTGTGGGTTTATCTTTCCTTTTTCACACTTTTCTGTACTTTCCAAAGCTTTTCTATGAACTGACAATGCATTGCAATTAGAAACAAAACAAAAAGATAAGCGGAATATGGAATCAGACTTGTGTTCTGGATGGACCCCTCACTTCTTTGTAAATGGAACGCTGTCACAGACCCTAGGGGTGGTGAAGACCCTAGGGGAGGACTTTGTGATCTGGTAAGTACTACACAGATATTAGTCCCAAGGCTGACCTGGTGGGATTACTTAGAGTCCTTCCTCAGTGCTCTTCCAGCTTTTCTCCTCAGCCCACCCAGTGGGAGGTGACTTCTGGGAAGCCTCCAAACTCAGAACTTGACTTTCCTTTTTCACAAATGAATCAGTTATGTGGACCCAAGGTTCTTCTTCCCTTTGGTCAATTTGACCGAGAGAGAATTTCTGAACATTTCATGACTAAATGCCACCTGCCGTCTGTCAAAGAAGAGCATCTCTCATTAATGCCATCAGGATCAGGCCATGATGTTTTCTATTGAGCCTTCATTACCTGGCATGGCAGTAGCATTCTTCAGGCATATTATTAGGTTTCTGTATTAAGACTTACATTCTTTTTGGTTTTTATTGTTGTTTTTCTGAAATTGGAATTTTATCTCTGAAATCGTGACTAGGCCTCTGAAATAATACTAGGTGTAGTTTCCAAATAGAGTGGTATATATGGTCAATTCATCATATATGAAGAAGCTTCTTAATACACAGACTGAAATGTTCTCTTAGAGATCTTCACATATAAAGCCATCTTGGATGTGCAAGCTTAATGTATGAGCCATGTAGGTTTCCTGAGTCCTGAAGCATTGTTGACTTGCTGTCTGGGGTCCTGCATTTTAGGGCAATCAGTTAACTGATCAGAGAGCCCATGTGTCCCTTGCTTTCTCCTAATATCAGTACAGAGATGATATGGAAACCTGTTTCGATGGAAACAGTTTCAATGGAAGTTTGACATAGGTCCCTCACCTGTCAACCAAGTGTCTGCTGACATCACAGTAACTTCATGAGATCAAAGTCTTAACTGATGCTACTTTCAAATTTTGCATGTGCACACATGTGTGCACGCACGCGTGCATGCACGCGCACGCGCACACACACACATACCCCAAAACTCCAGAGCAGGATCAGATCTTTCTCCCAGTTTAGAAAGATTTCTTGCTTTGCAGATGCAAATGTCATGCCTTTTGTTAAGATAGGACTATAGCCCAGCTCTCTTTTGTCTTAGTAGCCTTGATCCACATCATATACAAGCCAGGCCATTTGTGCGTTATTTGCCCTTGTTTGTGGCATCGGCATCAGCTTTGATGGACAGTGGTCAGTGTGGTGGTCAACAGACAATGACTGGGCCAGCTTCCCTTGGTCTGGCAGGCTCTCTTCCCTGCTCTGTCTCTGCACTTGTTTCAGAGGTTCAGAGATGCAGTTATGAAGAGGGGCCTGCCGGATGGTGAGAATGAGGCCAGAGACCCTGTCATCATTTAGTCCTTTAACTCCTTACACATCACTATGCAGAGAACCAGACAGTCTATCCTTTTCCCACATTCTTGTCCTTCAGGCTGCATGCTGCCCTGTCACTACTTGCTTTTCCCTTCTAGGATCTATTTACTGTTAATTTTTTGCCAAATTGCACCTGGATTAAAAATAAAAGTGAGTTCATGATCAGTGTATTTTGCTGAGGGTGGGCCTTCAAGACCAGAATCCGACCTTCTACTTCTTGAGGGGAAGAGTCTAATGACTTTTCTTAGAAAATGTAATGCTAGCTATATATTTAATGACTCTCATTATTTTTCCAGGCATTGAGATGAATGCTTTATATTATTAAGTATCTAATGTAGCAGAATATGCAAATAGAACTACATTATTTATTTCTGTTGCTTGGAAGGAGCCAAGCTCTTCATTCCTGTGGGAGGGGAAGCCATTACTGCTCTTCTAAAGGCTGAGCCTTCTTTCCCTTAGGAAAGATAAACCAGCTTTTTGGTGGTGATGGGTCATTGGCTTCATAAATCATCCAACACTTCTCCCCTAGAGTCACAGGCTCCTTATGAAACTGAAAAGCAGGAAGGTACATTTTGGTTTTTCTTTCTAAGGATTGAGAAAGTAGGGCCCAAGGCAGAGGACAGTGGAATTCTGGAGGAGTCAGAATAGGAGAAGGGGGTGGTTGTGGGCTTCCAAGAGTGGCAATGCTTGAGCTCCTATGCATGTGGTCTGGAAGTTGCTGGAGTTTGCAAGGAAGTGTTTTGAGGTTGCATGTGGATACTGGACTTCAAAAACAGTGAGCCCCCAGCACCAGGTAGGCGTGAAGAGAGTGCAGTCACAGCAGAGACACCTGCCTCTGGCATGGCTATGTGACTTGGAAAGAAGCACTTTTGGAGAGCACCTCGGTTGACTGATAACCAGGGGGTCTCCCCCAGATTTCCTTGATTGTGTTCCTGGATTGTCAAGTCAGGGAGATAAGGACCACAGGACATGACAGGCATGAGATTTCTCAAGACCTTAGTGAGTGGAGAGTTGGATCTGGGTTTGACAGAATACGTAACATGAAAAAATAACAAAAAGCCATGACAGTCCAAAATAGGCAAAATCAACCTCTGTAATTCACAACTAACATGTGGGTGGTAAAATGGTAAAGAAATGCAATGAGTTAGCTATGAGGATAGTCATATGGAAGGAGGGTAATATAGGGAGTAGCCTCTTAGGTAGGATTGCAAGACAAAAATACAGATTGTCCAGTTAAATTTGAATTTCAGATAAGCATTAAGTAATATTTAAGTAAAAATATTTCCCACATATTGCTTAAGGTAAACTTCTACTTAAGGCATCATTTATTGGTTATCTAAAATTCAGTTTTTATATTTTCACTTGGTAAAATGGCTACTCTCCCACTAAGCTACTAGCAGTAAAAACATTGCTTCGTGACCATGGTTACTTGATTTCTTCATTGTGGGTATCCACTTAAACACGCACATGTGTGTTTTATGTGATTTCCTTGTGTACATGTTATCTTTTATAATGATTTTTTGTTTAAATGTTCTCATTCCTCAAATATTGTGGAATAATTTGTATTATTTAGAAAAACATCCGATTTATCCTGTTCTTTCTGTCCCTCCCTACCCCCACAAATGCTGTAGGAAATGTGTGCATAGCCTATTACGGATGAGGCAACTAGGACTCAAAGTTAATGAACTTGTCCAAGGCTACAAAGCTGGTAAGTGGTAGAATTAAGTTGAAACCCAATTTTTTCACACCCCAGTATCTGTCTTCCTGATTATTGCAAAGTACCTATGTGACTCAAAAAGCAAACAAACAAACAAACAAAACTCCAACATAGATTAGAATCTCTTGGAGGTCACAGGAAGCTTGTAAGCACACTTGACACTGGAGACAAGGTAAACTCAAGTCACTCTGACAATAGGGTAAGATAAAATATTTTCTAAAAGAGAATAGTAGGACTCAAAACACCAACACTGAGATTTCACATTCGTTTGGAGTTAATCTGATATGGATTTTAAGGTAGCCATCATAAAAATGATGAACATGCTTGAAACAATAAAAATATAGACTCAGGCACTAAAGAAAAAAGAACCAAAAATAAAATAAAAAACAGAAAATAATAATGCAAAACTTAATGGGTCTCAACAGCAGAACATAAGTGATACAAGAAAGAATCCATATACTTAAAGATGGAGTAATTGAAATTGCCTAATCTGAGTATTAGAGAAAAGATAGATTAAGAAACAAAACAAAAGGAGCTAATATTTCAGAGTGCAGGAATAAAACAAAGGATGACACTCTTGTCATCAGCACTAGAAAGGAGAAAGTGAGTGCGACTAATAATGTTCCCAAAGAAATAATGACTGAAACTTCCCAAATTTGGCAAACAAATTTTAGCAAACAAATTTTGTCTAATTTGGGAAAGCATAAAGGCTTAGAAAACTAAGAGAATATGAAACAAAAGAAATCCACAAGACACACTATAATGAAACTTCAGAAAGCTTAAGACAAAAAAAAAAAAATCTTGAGAGAAATGCTGCTTTATTTACAGAGGGAAAAAACACATCTGAATACATCATTCAAAGTTGTGGAGGCCAAAATGAAGTGGCACATTTTCCAAGAACTGAGAGAAAACTATCAGTTCTGAACTCTATCTTCTGTGAAATTATCCTTCAGGAAGGGAGAGCAAGGCATTCTCAGATGAAGGAAACTTTGTCACTGTTGGACCTGCCCTAAAAGAATGGCTATTGGAAGTTCTTGAAACAGAAAGGAAATGATAAAAGACAGACTCTTGGAACATCTGGAAAGGAAAAAGAACAATGGAAAGAGTTAAAGTATGAGTAAATTCAGTAGGTTTTCTAAATTATATTTGTTGGTCACAGTGAAAAGCATAATATCATGTGATGTGGATTTTGAGTACGCAGTGAAAATATCTGAGTCAATTATACTGTAAATAGTGGCAGTGGGTGGGGGTGCTTATAGGGAAGTAAGATTTCTACACCTTATTCTAGATCTTTGTGGTGTTCTGTATCTTGATTTTAATAATAGTCACCAAAATCTATATAGGTGATAGCATGTAGTGGAATTATACATGACATTGTACCAATGTCAATTTCCTAGTTTTAATAGTGTGTTATAGTAAGCAAGATATAACCATTGGGGAAATTAGGTGAAGGGAACTCCCTATCATATCGTTTTAATTTCCTGTAAATCTATAATTATTTCAAAATAAAAAGTCGACTAAGTGGGGGGCTACAATTCTCAAGTCTGTATGGTTGTAGCTGCTTGACTTCGGGTGTCTAGGAAAATGCCAAGTGGTTTTAATATGACTGAGTTAGGTTCTGGCTAGACAGACTACACTAATTGAATTGAGATGTCTGTAGGTCAGTCTGAAACAAGATCATTTTGTGTCCGGAACACATGTCAGCTTTCTGTGCCCTTTCAAGTGAATCAATATATTGATTTTCATTTACCTAGCCATATGTGGTCAGGACATGGTTTATTTAGAAATGCCCCTTCTCCCTTTGCATCAAAAGACATTTTTTTTTGTCCTCAGGAAGAGCAGGTCACAAAATAGAGAGCTTCCTTTTAGAATTTCTCCTTCTGTCCAGTGCGATCATCTGTGTCCACTGTCTGGTCGGTTCTGATCATGCTCACACCAGGTATGCCCAGGCCCTTTGCTTTACCTCCAAACTACATTTCAAAATTCTCCACGTCCGAGTTACCTTCATCACTCGTGAATTACTTCAGAGTTCTCTTGTGGTTTTCTTTTATTTAGCCCCATAAAACCCACTCTCCGTGTATCAGTCTGAGTAAGATTCTAACAACGTACCTCAGGTCATGTTACACTCCTGCTTAGCATCTCCACTGGCTCCCCTTGCTCTTGGAATTAAACCTGCACTGGTGACCAATCTGCAGGATCCTGCATGAGCTGGCTCCACCTGCTCCCCAGATCTCCTCTCAGCCCCTCCCTTTGCTTTAGACACATTGGCTGACTTTGTTCCTTCAGCAAGTTTGCATCCCTCACCCTTCACCCCTATCCTTGGGACGTGCCTCTTGCTTCTCTTTGTGCAGCTGGCCCTTTCTTACCCTTTGAGTCCCAATTGCAATGCTCACATCCTGATAGCCTTCTCTGGCCCCTGTCTAAAGCTGCTCCCATCTCACTGACTCCCTGTTATATCAGCCTATTTATTTTCTTGCGAGAATATATTACGCTTCAATGGTCCCAGTTGTTTTCACGAGTCTTGTCTGTCATTGTCCAAGAAAGGTAGCTCCATGAGGATGGGACTTTGCATTTCTGTTCATTGTAGCAGCCCCAACTCAATAAACATTTGTTGAAAGAGTGAATGAATTAAGGAATGAATGGAAAATTCGAGACTATCAGTGCTGACAGAGACCTTCTTGCCATAGGAGCAGAAGCCCCACAGAGTCCCTGGGAAGATGTTGAAGAGAGAAGATACTGGCAGTGATTGGACACGCAGCACTGGTGGAGTTTACAGAGCACTTTGAATTATAACACTCCAGTCACGGTAGGAAGCAGTGAATTTCCTTGGGGTCGCACAAATCGCAGCAGGCAGGAGCCTGGAACTCACAGAGGACAGGTCAGCTTCTCAACACACAGGCATCTGGCAGACGACTTTGGAATAAGTGTCCCATCATCACCAACAGCTGTGCAGCTTTCACTGTTTACCCAGCAGCAGGGGCCTCTGGAGGTCTGCATCCAGCCCTGTCACCTGAATAGATAGGGAAGCCAGAAGTAGCCTTCCCCAGGGAGGGAAAAGATTTCAAGAAGCAAAGGATAAACTTAGTGTATTATATGCGTTATGTGTAATGTATTATATACAATATGATATAAATGCTGATTTATAATTGTGAACACCCTAAATCTATATATGTTATGATGCAATGTTCTTTCAATTAAAAAAAAATGCCAGTGTGATGCAGAGGGGAGAGGGATAGAAGTAGGAAGGCAGATGCTAAATAAAGAGGTAGAAGCATTTTTTAGAGGATCTAGTGGTCTGTCAAACCTCCAGCGTGTTTACTCTTTCCAGAGAATGTTCAGAGCAGGACCTGTTCTGCGCTCCCGCGAGAGTCCGACAGTGCCTGTGTGGCCTCATTTGTGCTGAGAACACAGAGATGTAGGTGTGTTCGCCCACCGCTGACCGCCCAGCTGCCCACTGGTGACCTCTCACACCTTCTCTGCTTCCTCTGTCTATTTGCGCATTGAGGTAATGATGAAAGAATTTCAAAAGCGACTCTTAGTTGTCACTGTTCTCTTGTTTCAAAAGATTCCTGTTATTCAAGTGACTAACAATCCCAGTTACCAAAAAGCACCCACGTGAGTGAGAGTCACCACAGAAATTCCTCGTGCCTCTACCTTTAATCATGTGGCAAATTACCTTATTAACCGCCAGGGAGTCTAGTCTTGTTACTTAATTAAACCATCTCTTTTCTTCTTATTAAAACCATATGGGTTTTAACTTCTGTGTGGTTTTAGATTCTTCCCCCCTTCTCTGGATGTCTGTGCAATAATAGCTGCATACAAGAATTTTGGTTATTTTGTGTTGACGACTAAAGGGTTAGCGACGTTCAGGAAAGGAGGGGAGGTGGAGATTGTCTGCAGAGGCTCATGCTGGCCAGTGACGTAACAGCCACTTGGGTGGTATGAAAGTCTGAGATGTGTACCCGTCGCTTACTGCTTTCTCTCGCCAAAACATCTGGAATACAAAAATCCCGTCATTAGACAGCCCACATGTTAGAAAAACAAAAGGACAGGAAAAAAAGAAAAAAGAAAGAAAACCCAGTCCCCCAAATGGCCGCATAAAGCCTCATTATTGCTGGTAGGAAATTAGACATTTAAGGTTATACTTCAAAGCAACTATTTTTATTGCAAGAGACTCAACATTTTGATTTATTGGGCAGCAGAGCAAGATTGTGACAGATATTTCCACCTCAAAGAAAAGACAAATCAGGCCTCTAAGAAGTCATAGATTAAGTAGTTTAAAAATAACATTTGTTGCAACAATAGTTGTGATGATAAAAATTGTGTGTTTCTCCTCAGCCCCACACAGAGGGCTGCCTTAGCCTACTCTCCTAGAAGAAATGATTGAATCTCGTGGGAATTTTCTTCTAATCAAAGGAAAGTCTTAAATTTTGTAAAACGACACAACTGGAAGTGTTAGTAAGTCTTTAAAGGTCAGCACAGCAGGGCCTGTGAACATCCCAGTACTTCAGTCTGAGCTGCACTGTGTAAGGGGCGGTGACACGTGGGATGAGTTCTGAGGAATCCATAAAGTATAGGGTTTTGAGATAAATATGAAGGCATTTAGGATGTTCAACCTGGTTGAAAAATAAACTTAGAGATTTAGGTTGCTACCCATTTGAGTTAGAAGAAGAAGTATATATCTTGCTGATATGTGACCACCTTGACCCCTCTCCATCTGGACATGCCCCTTTTTCCATAACAGGGTTTGTGTTGATTAGATTAAGTCTGAGGAAGGCTCCAGTGAGCATGTGCATGATAGAATCTGGAAAACGAGTTTCTCAGGGAGGCTTGAGAGTTGTTTTCTCTGTAAGTCTAAATAAAGAAGCACTTATCTTCCCAGGTGTGGGAGTAGAATGCAGTAGAAAGAACAGAAGTTCATAGCTTGGATGCTAGTTCCAGCTCCGCTGCTCATGAATACTGTGTCTTCTGGCGCAGTCACTGAACTTCTCTGTATCATCAAGTGATATTGGACTAGATGATCTAAAAGACTTGAAGTAACATACATGATTCTAGAAGGAAGATAGAAAGACCATAGGAGAGCAATAAAGTCCTTCTTCAGTTTATTTTTATGACTATTTGCTTGAGAGGGAGGTTTGAGTAGAGGTGTCTAAATGTGTGTGTATGTGTGTGTTTGTGTGTATGTGTGTGTGTTAGTAAGAAAAGGGGCTGCACCATAAGTATGTTCATAAAACTACAGACATAATTTGAAAGTATGTAAATTATTTTAACCTTTAAGTGTCATGCAAAGGGATTCTAAAGGTGAATGCTTGGTGAGTTGAGTAATTACTGCCACACGTATCTGTTTTGTAAGCACATGTTATCGTTTGTGGGATGTCTGCTGCCATTCTGAGTGCCATGTTGAGCTTTGCAGATGTGTGTACATGAATTAACTTCTAGGATAATCTATCCTTGAGTGCTTCCATAGTTGCTGTTTAAAACAGGGATAACAGAACTTCAGCCAAATGAGCCTAAAATACTGCACAATCGTGATGTTCTTATTGAATAATTAAAAAAACATGCAAATTACCCAGTACATTTGTACTTTAAAGGTGCTATACTGAGTACTATCTTTCTAAACAACTAGGAAACCCTCCATTAATGTTTGTTGATTGATTAGATAGTATGTGAGATCAATTTCTGTTAACTAGAAATTTGGACTTAACAGAACATCCCAGGTCCCACAGACTTTGTGCCATTGACCCACCCTCTTTTGTGATTGTGGGCAATTGGAATGGCAAGTGGGAAAGCTCTCTGCAAACCGTCAGGCTGATGGCCATGCAGGCAGCCCATTGTGAGATGTTGTCCATGGGATACTTTGTAAATCGAAAGTGGGTTCCAGGTCAGTCATGTCCTGGTGCAGGAGAGTCTCTGAAAGGCAGGATCCTAGTGAGTGGGAAGAGAGGAAGAGAGCTGGCATGTCTAATCATGCCCTCCAATGGCTCCCCCAAAACTCAGCCACTGACAATGACTGGGCCCCCAACTCTAGACTTCAAAACATTTGGAAAATGTTCATAAGCATGTCCCAAATCCCATGGTGTAAGTAAAACATTTTTATAAGATTATAAAATAAAGAAAACTGGCACACGTTTTGTTTGAACACGTGTGCTGGTGATTTCTTTTCCTAAGGTGAGGGACTCTTAAACAAGTCTTAGTAATTGCTCTTAGGGAATTTGACCTCTTAATTTTTGAAAACACAATAAAACACACAGAAATCTCTAACCCTTGTAGATGACAGATCCTAAATCTCGGACGTGTGTGGAGAGAATTTGGGTGAACTATGGCTCTGCTCAGGCTATATAGATGGAGAAACAAAATTTAACAGGAGGCAATGGGGTTTTTGCTTTGATCCTTGCTTATGTGGAAACATGGGGATTTTGGATGGCTTCTTTATCCAAAGAACCCCCACAGACTTCTCTAGGAGGTAAGCAGGCTTAAACATTAAAAAAACTAGTTGATTCCAGAGAAATGCGGCATAAAATGTCATTGTTGTGGCTAATTTGTATTAATTGCCATTATTAACAGTTGAAATCTTAAAAGGAAAAAATAAAGCAGTGGGAAACAATTTATTTTTATTTATTTATTTATTTTTTTTTTGTGAGTAGATGCAATAGAAATTATTCAGAATTTTCCCCACCCTGTTTTTTAAGGAATTTCCTAAAGCCACAGGAAAGTTGAGGATGAGTCCGGGAAGACAGAAGGGAATTATTGCTTGAGGAAGTTGTGGCTGGAGGCCCTCATTTTCCTTCTCTGGTCTTTGTTTGCTAGTTTCAAAGACATTCCTTTTAGTGAGGGAATCTGCTGAAGTAAACAGTCATGAAAAGGTGAAGTTGGGGCTCTCTCAGGAGAGTTAGGAGGTTGGGTGTCTTTTCTTTGTGAGTGACAAGAGATCTGTTTAGGTTGTGAGTAGTAGCTCTCTGACAAGAAGTAGCCATGGAGTTGGTCTCTAGGTTTCCAGTTAATGACCAAGTACGGGGAAGAGAAAAAAGATCAAAGTTGCTTTTGGGCAAAATTACTGACATTCCTGAAATAACCCCAGATTCCTCACATCCCAATAAGCAAGAATCAAGTTCACTCAGTTGTGAAGAGGACCCACAACAGCTCTTAGTTCTTTTGTTATCTTGACTTTTAGCTCATTGCTCTGTCTGACCTCCTCTTAAACCAAAGACTAATGACTGCTGATTTGATTATTGTTCTCTGTATATAAAGATGCTAGGGGTCAAGATCTGTAGCTGCAGAGAATCCATGCTCAAGGAGACGCTAAAAGAAGGCTTCATTCATGTGCTTAAATATTTAGACATGTAAAGACAGTCCACACATAAAAGTAATCTGAAAGAAGAATCAAAGGAAGTGAGAATCATAATGACCCCATTAATATTTTAAGGGGTTCCAGAGATAATCACACACATATATTCTATCAGCCTGGAATTATCTCAGGGTATTGGTGGCAGGATGTATTACCCAGAAATAATATGTATCATTTTTGAGTCTGCAGTCCTTTTCTAATTTATTAGAATCATAATACCCTTTAATCATCCTTGGTAACATTGATTCAGGAATTCCATGTATTCTAAGTTTCAAGAAAGATACGAAGGGGAGAAAGAACTGAAGTATTCGATGTTGTTTAAACTATTAAAAGAAAAATTACATAAAGAAAAATGTTAGCTTTTTAAAAATAGCAAAACAAATATTAATAAGATATCCTTTTTACATTAGAAAGTGATCATTACAAGTCTTTGGGTAGATAGATACATATTTTTTATTTCTCTTGGTAAACCCCTAAGAATGGAATTGCTGGATTACATATGTGTGTGTTAGAAGCTAACAAACTGTTTTCCAAAGTGACTCTCATTTTGCATTCCCAATCCCAATGTCTGAGAATTACAGTTGCTCCAACTCTTTGACCACAGTTGGTTGATCTATAGTTTCAGCTGTTCTCTTGAATGTATAGTGGTAACTTACCAGAGTTTAATTTGCATTTTTCCGAATGAGTCATGAGACTGAGCATCTTTACCTGCATTTATTTGTTGTACTTTGATCTTCTCTGAAAAACTGTCCCAGCTTACTTTATTGCCCATTTATTTTATTGTTTTTTTCTTATGATGGAGTTCTAAGAGTCTTTTGTCAGATACATGCTTTGTAAATAACTTCTGTCCGTCTGTAACTTACCTGTCCATCCTTAAGAATGTCTTCTGTGAAAATTAACATACAGAGGCCTTACTTCCATGAAGTCAGGAGGCTGAAAGAGTTGTGACTCAAGCACACTCAGCAGGCACCAGGGACTCTAGCGCAGGGTGGTGCCTTTCCAGAGCAGCGCTGTGTGCAGCCCAGGCAGGAGGAAGGAGGAGGTGGCTCAGTGAAAGAACAGTTCTTTTGTTGCTGTTCTGAGGAAATGTCCAGGGTCTTGCCATGGATGGTGCTTTCTAACTGCTTTTATTTTTTGGTTGCGTCTGAATAAGCTCATTTTGCTGGTTAAAAAAAAAGGGACTACTTATCTTTAGTTAATAGAAAAAGTAATTTTGATTTTAATGAAGCCCAATTAATCAGTTAGTATGTTCATACTTCCTGTGCTTTTAAGTCTTTGTTAAGAAGTGTTTCCTCAACCCAGTTCATAAATATTTGCCTTTGTGTTTTCTTCTAGAAGCGTTATTGTTTTAGCTCTTCTATAGCTCTTCTATGATCCATTTCAAGTTAATTTTTGAATATGATGAAGGAAGAATTGAAGTTTGCATTTTTTCTTCATAGAAATATTTTTCAGCAACATTAGTTGAAAAGAATATTTTCCTCACTGAATTACCTTGCAACCTTGTCAAATTCAATACAAATTCCAGCAGACTTTTCTAAAGATGGAAACTGACTAGCTCATTCTAAAGTTTGTATAGAAATGCAAGGGACCTAGACTAATGCAAAGCATTGTGGAAAAGAGCATCTAATAATTCTTAAGGTCTTGTTTTATCCGATTTTAAGACTTAAAAAAATCCAGACAGTGAAACATTGGCATAGATATAGCTGAATAGAAAAATGAAACAGAACAGAGTGCAGAAAGAACCCCGCACTTTATGATGAATTGGTTTCTGTTTGTCTTAAAAAAATTTAAAACAAATTTTGATGTATGATTTTCTGCCTCTACAAAGTGAAATCACAGTGACATCAACACTCCTGGTTTTGTCTCCCCTCTTGCTCATGAAATGAAGAGTCTCCATTGTTCCTGTCTTGCTCAGTTCCTGTAAAGTGTCTTCCTTGTGGGAATTTCCTGGTGCTCCCAGTGCTTGGGAGCAACGTGTGAGTCACAGTCACCCTCACAGTATGCCACAGACGCCCTCTTGTTTCCTACTCTACCTGTAGCCCACTTTCCTACCATTTGTCTGGTGCCATGTGAAATTGCCCCGCACACTGAGAGCGCCATTTTCCCATCTCCAATGTTTCTGTCAGTTTTTAAACTGTCAGGGTTGGGTTCTATGTAGCAGTGGGCAGACTGGCTTTCCTCTCCACTCAAGGGCCCCCAGGTCTCAGCAGTACTGTTGTTGGCCAGAGTCTCACAGAGTTACTCAGAAATCCAGCTTCCTCAGTTGCCGTTCCTACTCCACTTCCCAGGGAGCTCAGCACCAGCATCAGAATAAGACGGGAACAGCTCACAGTCTCTCCTCCATGTGGCCAGTCTTCCATTCACTCTGAGGGAAAGAGCACTGAAAAACTCAAATAATGTACAACTGCCCTCAGCTCTAACCCTGCACTTTCAGTTCCTAAAGCAAACTATTCCTAACATGCCTATCAAATCAAGATAGACAAATGTTAGAAATAATAATCATAATTATTAACATTATTATTTCTGAATAACAGTTATCTTGACCTACTGGTTATAAGTATTATTTGGTAGTATGGGGTACAAACAGAATAGTCTGCTTATCATTTTACAGTCCTGAAAACTGAGACAGGAAGTGTTTTTATTTGTGTTCCTGTAAGAAGGAACTGGTTGGTGGGCTCAGATACCTTGACCCTGAGATCCTCACTATTTAAACTACAAAAAGTTGCTGATTCGGTGTTCACCCATTTAGCCAAAGGAGGAATCACTTCAGGGAAGCAGTCATTAGTCTATTCTGACATTTGAATAAAGCGAATGATGAGTTCCATCAAAACGGTGGCATTAGTGACGCTCCACGGACTCTGTTAGATATGTCACGTGTGTTCTAGAGACTGTTTCTTTCTAGTAAATGTGTAGCTTTGAGCTCTGGGAGACTTCTTGAAGGTATTTCTGGGAAGTCACTGGGAAACAAGGAATGTATGTATATTTAGTTTTGTCAAAAGAATCCTCGTGTGTACAGTAGGGGGTATGCAGTCCATCAAATCAAAACATAATCAAAGGCATAATGTGAAAAAATATAATTATAACTTATACTTAATCTTAGAGTTCAGACCTCACACTTGTAAGCTGTCACTTCAAACTCAAATGAAAGTGAAAGCAGATCTGTTATATTTCAGACAAAGCAGTATCAGATTTATGAGTGAGAAAACTGATGAGGGGTGGGCCTATGGGGAAGACTTAGTTGTAGGACTGAAGGACTCCACTGAGTAAACCACTCTAAGCATTATAAAATCCAGACCCAGCCCCTGATTTGCAGAAACTTAATCGTCCATCTGGGAGAAAATGTTGTTCCACTCAATAAGGCTGTACTCCTTATTGATTGCATTCAATAGCATTCCCACTATTTGGAGACAAATGACACTTTCATTCTGTCCCCTTTAATAAATACTAAATCTCCAGCGACTAAACTCAGGAGTTTAAGTTCAGATTATCTTTCTATTCTGATAAAGAGGCTAGGACTGTAAGAGGTATGACTTTTCATATTCTCAAGAGCCAGGTCCAAAATATCAGGGTCTCAGAAGCAAGTACAAAGACAAGGGAAAGGAGTTGTGAGAATGTGTCTCACTGAGATCACACGTTAGGGTCATTTGGAGGACAGAGGTGCTGTGCTCTATCCAGAGACGTCACAATATCTGCTCCCATTGTGTGTGTGAACCCTGCTTACTTCCACTGAAATCCCAGTAGGCCCTAAGCCTTCCTTCTGAGGAAAGCCAAAATACTTTTGATACTAAAGGACCTGTATCCCATGTGTGTAAAGGTAACATGGCCACTAGTGTGTCCACAGAGTGTCTGGAGTGGAGAACTTGTCTCAGGTGGACAATTGTGTCCTATACCCATGGATCTGGGGCTGGAAACAAGAGTCAGAGTAGGGCCCTGAACACAATTGCTGAAATGCTACTCCCGACTGCTAGGGCGTCAATAGTATTTTCAAGATATATTGTGGCCACAGTGGTCAGATAATAGACAGAGCCTCTGGCTACTACCGTGTCTTCCAAGCAGAACGACAAAGCTACTAACTCCTGCAGGGGCAAGAGTTCCTTCCTGATAACCTCTGAGATTAACTGTGCCCCTTGGCTTTTCCTATGAATGATTTTTATATGGTTGGTCCAACAAAGATTTCCATTGTGACTATTCTAAAAATGATCAAAGAACTTTAGAGAAGCTGCTAATAATAAAGAAAAATTTGAAAGAAAGTTTACACACACACACACACACACACACACACACACACACACACACACACAGAGTTTGCCAGTTAATAAGGAGGGAAAACCTGCCTGAAGTCAATCCCAGATATACCTATTTGGGGAAGCGTCACCTATAGTCTTCATATCCAAATTCTTCTCCATTACCAAATGTCACTTTGATAAATTTTAAATTGCCTAAAGAAATGATATTATCTCAGAACTCTTAAGGGGCCAGATTATTTGCATAGGGGCTAATGGGAAGAAAAGGGGTGGAGGAAGCATCAAATAGGGCGCTAAGAAAGTCCCTGGCCCATGCAGTTCAGTGGGTTAGGCTGCAGTTTTCTCATCCAAAGTATGCAGCACTAATTTCCTCCGCCCAAAGGAATTTTCTAAGCAGCAAATTAAGAAGCTTAAAAAGAAACAACCCTTAGTCACTGTAGATTAGACGATGAGTAACTTTGTAGTACAAGATCTTGATGGATGTGATACAGAGCTAAATGTGGGATCTGGAGGTGGAGTCTTGCTTTCTCTAAAATGATAGCAGTGAAAGGGAGTGATTTGAGGGTTTTATGTGAGTCTCACTTAAGAAAGAAATTTGTGTAGGTCAGAGGATTTTTCAGGCAGCCCAATCAATGCCTCTTGAAAAGCACCCAGCACTGCTCCTGAAGACATTGCCATTCAACAGATTTAGGTCAATTGCATTGAAATGGAAAGTTTGGGATTTGGCCCATTGATCTTAAAGCAGCTGATCATGTTCTCAGAGACAGTCCAGAGACAGAAGTTCTGCAAAGGTCTGTTATCTTTGTGCCTTTTGGACATTTTTCTCCTGCTGTTCCCCTGTTCTCTAATTTCTGTAAGTGTAGCCCTAATAAGATGATCCAACATTTATCATATGCATATTTTGTGGTAGGTTTTGCTTGGGCCTTACATTTACATTTTTCTCCTTCATAGCCAGACCATGTAGTACAATGGTTATGTCCATTTTGTCAATGGGGGAACTAAGATACAGAGATGTGAAGTAACTCACACAAGGATTCATAGCTACTAAGAGAGACACAGGAACTTTAACCAGAGCTTAAGGTCTTGACCATAGTATGTGTTATTATATTTCTATCATTGTCCTGTCCTTCCAGCATTCTTTGTTCCCTTACAATTAAGTTACTCTCAGCATTAACACTCACCCACTTCTTTTCATTCCTTGACCATTCTGAGCTTCCATTTTCAGTGTTCTGTCTGCTGTCCAAAGTGAGCTGAAATTAACCCTTCTGAAGTCAGATATCGCTTTTTCCCTTAAACTTACTTTTTATTTTTACTTTTTTTAAAATTTTGTAATTTTTAAATGATACTGTGTACTCCCCTGGACCTCAGCGGCTAAGGTGCAGACCACGTAAAGCCCAGGGACCTGGGTTTGAGCGTCAGGGCTGGAGGAAGGAAGAAAATTAAAATTAAATTAAGCCAGATTATACAATTAATAATAAAAGCTAACACTTGTTACTGTGTACCAGGTACTGTTCATTTAATTCTCATGACAACCTCTCGAAGGAGATGTTATTATAAATCCCATTTTACAGAGGAGGAAACAGGGAGATTACAATTAGTTGGGCTGAGAAACTAGGTTATAGATCCACATGTTTGACTTCAGTGCCCACAACCTAAATACTGAGCCTTATACTCTATCATTTTATCGTTCGATTTACTCATCCAGTCCACCCTTGTTTAAACACTGGTTTAAACTGACAGACACTGATGCTTCTTTCTTTCTCTCTCCCCACATCCTTCTCTTACTTCTTCCTACTATTTCTTGCATGCAGAGGTGTCTCATTGGTCACACCTCTTTGTCACCAGGAGGTAAGGTCCTCACTGGTCCTCACTAGGCCTGTGCAGGCCAACACCTAAGGGGTTGCCCCGCACAGTCTCTTCCTCTCCAACCATCCTAACCACCACTACCACCTCAATTTTCCTAGGACACTGCTTTCTACACATCACCCCCTGTCTCAGAAGTCCTCAATATTTTACTTGTAAGACGAAGGTCAGATTATACATTTAGGACTCTAGAATCTACAGACTGTTGGTCAACTATGACCTGTGGGCCATATCTGGCTCACTACCTGTTTTTTATACCTCATGAGGTAAGAATGGCCTGTGTATTTTGTAATGGTTGGGAAATTTCAAAAGAAGAATACTACTTTGTGACAATGTGAAAAATGATATAAAATTCTAAATTTCAGTATCTAAAATTCTACTTTGAAATTCAACTGTTTTAAAATCAGTCGGCAAAATCCCAAACTTCCCATTTAAAGTTCTAAATTCAGTATTGGCACATATCCACTGTGGTCTAAGTTACATAGTTGCAGCAGAGATCTTAAAGCTTGCAAAATCTGATATTGTTCTCTGGTCCTTGACAGAAAAGGATTGCTGATTTTTTATATGAACTATGTTTTTCTACCCAGTCTTAGAAAAATTATCTAGCAAAATTGGTGGTATTCTTTCCTTTTGTTATTATTTTGCTCTTCTCATTCTTTGGCTTAGATGAGGGATCAGCAAACCTTTCCTGTCAAGGGCCAGAGAGCAAATCCAACTGGAACTCTTGTGGTCTTGTAATAGGAGTATAAATTGATACGAATACTTTGTGTATTCCTTAGCTATATCCACTAGATTTGGGCTTAAATATACTTATGTAACAGAAATTACACCTGTAGGTACCTACCCAGTAGAATTTTTTTCATATGTGCATATGCATTACATTCATTCTGCCACCTCTGGCCAAGCGCAGTCCACAGGCCTTACAAGGGCTCAGGTTCTAGGCCAGAGGGAAAAAACCAAAGTGAACAACTGAACTAAAAATAAGTAAGATGTTTCTTCGTCTTCCCTCTTCCTGCCTACTTGCCTAGTCACCCTCATTCCTGCCTTCACCTTTCCTAAATTTAAAATAAAATAAAATAAAGGGGAGCTTCAGAACTGTTATAGTCTATCAGTTGTACTGAGTTGGGATGAAGGAGCTAAGTTTTTATATTCCCACATTCATCAGCCATTGGATACCTGATGCCGCCAGGAGGGTATGTGAACTTGGTTAAGGTTCCCTTTATTCTGAGAAAGTCTCCCTCCGAGAGGCTCACAACTGTTGGCCACAAACACTCCCAAGACCTAGAAACTGAAGTTTCACATGTGGAGAGTTTCTGGGTGATACCCCAGCAGTATCTACTACTAGCGATGTTCTGTTTCTCCAGGCTGTGGTTATAAGTACGTATTTACTTTGTAAACATTGATACTCCTTTTTGTACTTTTCTATATTCTCTGTCAATAAAAGAGCTTATTTGAGAATGAAAGGAAGGAGTGTACAAGAATATCAAATGCTGCTGAGAAGTCCAGAAGAATGAGGACCTCACAATGTTCTTGGCTTTTGTCATGTGGGGGTCAATGGTGATGCTAATGACGTCACTTTCATGGTGGCAGTCAGGTTAAGGGGTTATGGAACCAGTGAGAAGAGAAGGTAGGAAAGAGTGAGTGTGGGTGAATCTTGTGAGATTGCTAGCCTGAAAGCAGTGGTGATTGGTGGGGAAAGGTGGGGTCCGATGAGGATTGTTGTTTTTATTGGAATATACTCAAGCCTTAAAGGTCTATTGGGAAATATCCAGGGAGAGGAAGTTTTTGTATATATTGGAAAGATAAGGAAAGGTTAATGGGGTGAGGTTCCTAAAAATGTGGAAGGAAATGGAATTCAAGGCACTGCGTATTTATTAGTTTATACATGAGGAAGGCATTTTTATTTTTTACCCTCCGATTGTACCAATTATTCCGGCCACTCATTGCTTAGCACATGATGCCTAGTGTTGCTGTGTCTCTACTGCACATCTGATTTCTAGCTTCCATTACATTCTCTTGGAAACATGACTAGGAGTCTTTGTATCCCCACTAATTACTTAGCATAGTGTTCTGTACACTGTAGGTGGCCAATAAATGTGCTGCTATGGTAGCAGATGAGGGCAAGAGTGATCACTGCCCTTTGTTCAGGTCTGCTATGGAGCTTAAAGCAAGGCAGAAGTAAGAGAATTCCCTTTGAGTGAACTCTGATATCTTTCAGTTCTTTGCTTCTATTTGTGTAGTATTCACACCTGAAGATGGGATGGAAGGGTCAGTAAGTGAACAAAGTGGGACAGCCCAAGTTATGCAATAAAGAAAGATACATTTTTGTGTTTTGATTTCTTACCAGCAGTATGAGATAGCCTTCCTTTCACATCAAAGTATTTTCACAATTCAGAGAAAACAAGCTCAGAGATCTTAAACAATTTGTCCGAGCTCACACAGCTATGCACGATATGCCTGGCTTCAGGGTCTCCTTCGCCAGCAGCTCCACAGACTTGCTGCCTGTCTGCCTGCCTGCACTGGCCATGTGTTCCAGATGGACTGCACATGCAGGGGTGTGAACATGCCAGGCCAGGAAATAGGAAATGTGTGTTTGATCAATGAAGGTGAGGGCTTGGTCCATGGTGAAAACCTACTTTTCCCTTGGACTTGTCTCTTCAGACGTATTTGTATTATGATGACAATTAGTAATTACATGGAATCTTTCAACCTCGAAGACCTCAAACTCTTAGAGATTATAAATGCACTAGTGCCTTCTGTTTGGCTTCACAAGTCATTCTGCAGGCCCAGGAAGCATGGAGGTGGCTAGTTGTTGGAGTGGCACTCCTGAAGCGTGGGTAGAAAAATCCAAAATAGAGAAAGAAAAATCTGTAGGTGAAATTTTTATATGACACATGTCTAGATTTACTGTTGCAGACATTTTGCATCATAACATTTCAAGCAACAATATTCTATGCAGTTTGATTACAGATTGCAGTTAATTTTCTCCTTGTCTTTTCTTTCTGCCAACAATATTACAATTAAGTGAAAAAGGAGAGGGTATGCTTTGTGTTTTCTCTGGGTTAATGGAATCTAACAGCAGCTCTTTTTCTTAACTTGTTCCTACTAAACTTGGTTCTTTTTTTCCTTTTCATTTTGAAATCCACTCAGGATGATTTATGGAGCAGACACAACAGCCTCAGATAACATACCACTTTTCTGTGTCAGATGCTGTGATTCCTTGCTCTGTGGTCGTTCATCCTCCTCTGAGCTCACCTGCAGCCCAGGTGGAGGGTTCCTGCAGAGACAACGTCCCCCGTCCAGCACCTTGATCCTCTGCTTTTCTTGACTTCTCTGAGGTAGCAAGGGTGCATCTCAGCCACATGTCCATCCTGAGGCTTTAACATTCACAGGCAAACTCTGCAACAAGAAGCCTATGGAGTCCACAGATAATTACCCCAGGTTCCCCTACTCTGCTGGGATAGTTTGAGGATAGATTTTAAATTATTTCTCAGAGAATAGTGGGATTGAGCCCCTGTTTACCTACAGAAGTGACCTGTGGCTTTTCTCTTTTCCCTTCTCACTTCTCATCACTCTGTTAAGTGAGTTTCCTGGACTCACTTTCTGAGTAGTTACCTGCAGACAAGCCTTTATCTCCCTGTCTGTTTTTGTGTGGTTCTCATGTGAAGACAATTCCTAAGCTGATAGTCTTTAAATTGTCAATTTATTGGACCCAACCAGCATTTTTAAATAATGGAAATGTCATTGGGCATCACAATTAGTAAGTATAAGAAATGTATCATGAGCACTTTGATTCAGCTCCACATATGAATATACATGTATGTGCATACGATGTATGCATATGTCATATACATCTATTCTTTTAGCAGAAGGACAATACAATGTGTGGAGATGAAACAACAAAAGAAAGGGATTTGGGGTTTCTAGGGGAACAAATTGTGGGAAGGTAACTATGTAGGGCAAACTAATTGGAAGAATTGTTTTAGCAGGTTTTTATGTTGATTCCTAGGCGGAGTCTCTGGGCAGAGATAGTCTAGAGTGGTCTCCAGTGATTAAGAATCATCCACCCTTCCAGGCAGAGAGGTGGAGGACAGGGAGTTTTTCTTGTGTTTGCTTCTTCTCATTTTTCTTCAGCTTAAAATAATCTGCATGCTGGCATGGCGTATTGTGGGGTGGCATGCTCTGTACCCCATCTCATTGAGCCAGATGATCTCTGGTGTTCTCACTGACTGATACTCTGGGTGTTCTGTTCACTCCTTAACTGTGGGCAGGTATGCATATCCTGTCCACTCGGGTTGCTGTAGTCATATCCTAGCTTCAGGAAAGCGACATGTGACTCTGGTGCCTTCCTCTCCTCACATCATTCCCCAACCTGGGTTGTCCTGGGATCTTTTTTCCCTCTCTTTTTATTTCATTTCCTTCTCTCCTTACATTTTTTTCTCACTACTTAATCCCTTGTGATATTTCCTTTACTTTCCTTTCTCTACAATAAGCTCCCAAAAGGCAGGGAGGCCACATAGCTTGGTACAATGTTGTGTTTTCTTCTTGTGTTTTTTGTCTTTTATTATTCGTTCACTTAATAATCAATTCACCTTTTCTACTAGATGATGCTAAGGAAAGAAAAAAAATTGGGACCCATAGCCTTCCTTACAGGATAGGAAATAGGTGTGGTTCAGATAAGAATTCAAGGGAGAAATTTTCCACAAAAATGGGTGTGCCACTAGATAGAATCAAGATAACCCTATGAAAAATTTAAAAAGATAATAAGAGGGTAATAAGAGTCGTTAATGCCTATGGAGTGATTCCTCTATATGTGGAACTTTTGTAATAACTTCATGTGTATTGACACATTCAATTTAAAAGTTACTAAATAGAGGGTATCTGTACTAAATAGAGGGCATTTTGTAGGTGAGGTGACTACAGAGAGTTTGAGTAACTTGCTCATGGTGGCACAGATGCCAAGTGGAGGTGTTGAAATTTGAATACAGACATCTGGATTCAGAGTATATGCACTTACCAGGACACTGACATTTCTCACACTCATGGGTCTGGGAAGATTAGGCAAAACTTCAGAGGATGGAGCATTAGTTGCTGCGCTTGGAGAAACAGGTTGAATGTTTGGAAATAGGGGATCGGATATTTCGGTTAACAAGTAGGACTGCTTTTTGAATGCTGCCACCTCTGTGATGGCCCTCACGTCTGAACCAATTTGTTGCTTTTGGTTGAGTACTGTGATATTGCTAAGTAAAGAACTCACTGTCCATTTGAGAAGACAAATGCTAAGGATGAACAAATCAAATTGATTATGCTTTACACTTGGTTTCCTCATATTGTTTTTCCTTCAAGATACTCAGCTGCAAGATGCAAGAAATGTTCCTTCAATAAAATTAATTTAAAAAAGAAAAGCCAAGTTTGGGAAGATTCGACTGAGGGCAGGGGAGAACAGTATATTCTGGGAATAAGGGTCTCCTCCTTTAGACCTCCTTGCAGTGGAAATCCCCATGTAGATTATATCTCCCCTTGGTCTGCTGACACACAGATAAATGCCATGACACAAGGGCAAGAGAAGCTTTTAAAAGATAAAACATGCTTGAAAGCAGAGAGTGTTGTAGGGCTTAAGAAAAACTTTTATCTCTCAGATCCGTTTCTCCAGGGAGTGTTAACTGCTCCAGGATTTAATATCATCTTTGAGTGACCAGGATGAGAAACTGGTAAAACTATTTTGTTGTCTCGAACAGGTCCCTTAAAGACCAAGAGGTCGGTTCCTCAAAGAAGACATACACATGTCAGTTACAAAGCGCAGGGCAGCAAGAAGGCGGTCTGCACACTTGCCTGAAAAAAAAAGTGAGAATCACAGGTGTATTTTACAAGCTTGGAGTTGATCCCTCAGAAGAGTTAAGTCTGAATGCTTCTCAGGTATCAAAGTTGTGTTCCATGCAGCGTGGCCCTTAAAACATTTATGTTGTGTTTATCAGTGACTCGTGACTCCAGGTCGCCAATTACTAATTACTCTTGCGTGGCTTCTTCTGCTCCCTCCCTTCCGTTTGCTGCAGCCAGGAATTATAACCCTGATCATTCCAAGCTGTTTCTGCAACATTTATGTGTTTCCCTTAACTGGAAATATTAGGCGGTACAACCACCTCCCTTCTGGGACTGGAAGATGAGATATTTTGTAAGCTTGTCTCATGCTCCACAGTACACATGGGGTGCGCTTTCCCCTCACCCTTCCCAGGCACGGCATCCTCCCTCCTCTGAATGCACAGTCACTTCCTCAGAGTCCTGCTCTCCTTCCAGCAGGATAAAGAAGGAAAGCCCAGCCCAAAATGAATCCTCTGTCCCCTGCTGTGATGAGTCTCCTGAATGTTAAATATAAGATATATTTATTCCATTTTCATGTTTAGGAGACGTGACTGGCTCCTGGCTCTGGCTATATTTGAATCAAAGATAGTAGAAATAGATATTTTCATTGAACAGGAGTAAAATTCTGAGCTTCTCTAAAGTCATTCCTTTTGCAAAGCACAGTGTGGTCTGGGACTGGGCAGGGATAGCTTTGTCATTCAATAGCCAGGTGGCTAGTGACCAAGCCTTCTGGGAGAGCCTTGGGAAGCCTGCCCCAGAGCAACACGCCTCATTCTGGGAATTCATCCCAAATCTCTCCTGCCATTTTCCGTGCAGCTGGTGGGGCCACATTCATCTACCCAGGAGCTGAGGGCCTTGTTTTTTGCTTGGTTGATATTTTTCTTCCTGACAAGCTCACATCACCAGGCAGGCTCTCACCCTGGTAACTGCCAACCAGTGACCTCAGTGTCTCTGCTGTCAGAGGCCTGTGGAAACCTCTGTGCCCTTCCAAGAAACTGTTCATTATTCTTCTTCTTTCTTAAGGAGATGAGGAGTGGTGAAAATGAATTCCTCTTCACAAATGTCACTTCACAGTGCTGCATTCTGGAAAACTTTGCCATAGTTTGACTCTGACCACAATTGTCTGCTTTTCTCTTCTGCCTCTTTCCCTACTTTGTAATGCACTATTCATTGCTGTATTTTTCCTCTTTATTTTCAAGTGTGCATTATGTGAACACTGCACATGCATAAACAAAATTCTAAGTAAAAAACAAGAAAAAACATCCACCATCCTATCATCTCAGTCATCCACACTTTTTCAGAGCTGTATGAACATGGAATTTCCCTGGTTTGACTACAGTAGAGATTATTTTGTGCATCCTCTTTTCTGAAACAGAACTAGACTTTATATGGCAAACTTTTTTCCACATCATCACCGAGCATTTACATTTATTTTTCTATTCTTTGTGTATCCATTCCATGGAGTACAGACAATAAAATGGATTGAACTATTTTCCTACACTTAATATGATTGACTTCCAGCTTCTGGCTGTTATATGAAAACTCTGTGCTTTTCCCCTTTGGAATGACTTCCTCAAGATAACTTCCTAATACTTTCCTCTCTACTTTTGCTTGGGGTTCATAGGTAAATGCTATTTTCTTGTTTGCTTCTGTGGTCTGAGTTCTGGGGGTCTGGGTGGGAATGTTGGCCCCAGATGTCTCCGACTGCAGGAGATGGACGGGTGGAGGAGGGGCACATGCCTTTATAAGGAAGTGGAGAAAACTGTGCAGCTAATTAGAAAGTGCCATGAAGCAAGTCCAAACTTTATGGCTTTCCTAGAATTGATGAGGGTTTCTAACCAGGCCTGCCTGTTCTCCTGCAGGTGTGTGCAGCCTCCAAGACCATATGGTTTTTGGCTGCACTGGGCCTCATTCTTTGTTCAACCCATGATCCTGTAACTGGATATCAGTTAATAACTTTTTATAATAATGTAGCTTGGATCAGCTTCTTGGTCCAAAATGAGGCCCTGTATAAAGTTTTGCCTTTTAAAGACTCCTGCTGCCTCTCTCGCACACCTGCTGGGAGACACAGCCCATGTCCATCCCTGCCCCCCCCCACCACGCACACACACAATTGTAACATCTGAGTTCACAGGAGGCCAGCTGCAGGTCAGCAAGAGCAGGGGAAGGGCACAGAGCTCATTCTTTACCAATCACTTGGGATCTCCTGGAAGGGTTGGGGGTTCTACGACTAAAAATAAAGGGGGGAGTCAGAGCTTTTGACTAAAAATATTTTAGGGCAGTTTCTAATATACGGGTAGTCTCCGGCTTATGTGAATTGATTTATAGGAGCTCCTGAGAAGCACGAGATCACTTAGGATCTTGAGAATTGCTGGGTCAACCCTGGAACTAAAGTAATTCTCCACCCTTCCAGTGAGCTGTGGGATTTCCTCCTCTTTGTCCTCCCCCACTTGCCCCACCGCCCACTTGAAGGGGCCCTGCCACCTTCCTGCTGTTTCCTCTCCCTGGAGGCAGTGATAGAAGGCTTGAATGGCCCTGATCTGCCTCCCACCAGGTCCCTGAGCCTTCACATTCTTCCTAGATGTTTGACTGCGCTTATGGACTGCTGACCGACAGTCTCAGAGATCTCAGTGTCCCTAAGATCCTGTTAGACTCTATGTGATCATCAGAAACACCATGAAACTTTAATAAAAAATACTCCTATGTGGGCCTCATTGCAGACCCACTAAAAAGGTTCTTGACTCGTTCAGATAAGTGGTTATAGGCAATAACTACTTTCATGAGTTTGCACTTTGTCCTTCATGTAAGAAAAGATCACTGTCACTTGACACATTTCAGTGTCTTTCCTTCTGCACTTTTGCAGGAGTGAGGGGAATGACGATAGTCAGCAAACAGCTCTGTGTTCCACTATGCTAGTATACCACACCCCCCAGCTCCCCAAATGGCTAGATAATTTAAATCAGAAGGACCAGGCAAGCAGAGTCATGAGACAAAACTAATTTGTTAGACACTTATATGGGTTGGAGAGTCCTTGATATTAGATCTGATAGATGGAGACTTGGTTGGCGCAAGTTCTACATACCCCCCAAAACTAAAGGCTCTTTATAGCCTCCCTTTGGTATGCATTTATCTTACCTTTAGGTAAAAGATTAATGCAAGTAGTGAGCCTCGCTGGAGTAGCAGTTGGATCTACTACCTCCAGTTCAGTGTAGTCCACATATATCCCAACGACCTTGGCTCATGTCTTGAACTGGGGAGTGGGAACAATCAAGATGAACAACTAAAAAAATTTTTTTTGAACTGCATCTTCCTCTTCTCTCTTGCTGCCTGCCTACTCTCCTTCATTCTTGTCTGTAGCTTTCCTTTAAAATAATAATAAAAATAAATGAAAAGATTAATGCAAGAATCTTGGTGCCAGTATCCTGGAGATAGACCTCAGGGTCTCTGTTCTTGTAAAGATTAGTATGATGAGTCTTGGGAATATGGGAAGAATGGGTCAAAATTTCCAGGAACTATTTTTGTAATACCTGGAAGAGGGCAGTCAGGAGTCTGCCATTAAAGGCTAAGATGGCGCCATTCAAAATGTACAAAATGTAGTCTAATCATTCAATTTCATACACTTGATTTAACTTAGCAATCACCTGAAACCCAGCTAAAGCAAAAGGTGTGTGAATAGATACATCCTGAAGCTCTGAGAAGGAAACAGAGGGAGTCTGGGACCTGGACATGACCAGTAATTTGCTTGGCAGGTTATCCTCACCCCTTAAATGTTCTTGTCCAGTCAGCTAGATGTGTGCCAAACATCACTGCACCTCAGGCCTGAGAGACAGCAGAGCAAGGGAGGGAGTATCGATTTTTCAACTTCATTCCTACTGCTTCCTAGCATCCAGCATAGAGCCTGGCTATGCTCAGTCAATACTCATTGAACATTAAAAGCAAATTTTTATTTACATATGTATAATGATTTAGGAATATGTTAACCATTTTGCTTGTGATATCTCATTTAATCTGCACAACAACTCTCAAAGGCAGTCTACTTTAGGGGTCAAGTTGAGGTCAATTGAGAATAGACAATGTGCTTGGAAGAGAAGAAGAGTTGGGATTGGCACCCAGGCCTTCCTTCTTCGTAGTCCTGTTTTCACTCTATCATAGCCCATAGGACTGGCAGGTTTTGTTCTAAAGATTGGCCTCTACACTAAAAATAAATTGTCAATTATCACAGGCTTTTGTGAGTGTCCTTAAAACCTAACCCTAATGCCTGACCCTATCCTGATGGGAGAATATCGTCATCATTCCAAACTTGAGACTTAGGAAAATGCTAAACCAAATAGATGGAGGCTAATGCACAGTTTGAGATTCTCGGTGTTCCTAAACTTTAGTCTCTTGGTTGACATTCCTAAAAATAAAGCCAAAAGGAAACTTTGAATACTGCTTGAATTTGTATAACATCTGTCCTCTATCCCTCTCCCTTCTTGCTCCTTGAGATCGTATAAGGGGAGACTTAGAGGTCAGATTGATTGTGGATAAGAGCTGGGAATGGTGGGACAGTGATCTAAGGAGAAAGCTTTCCTGCAGTGCCGGCATCTATGCTATTTCCTAATGATCCATCCCACTTTGAGGCTGTGCTTCAGCCAATTGGCCTCATAGATATTTCCTGTAGGGATCCAAATCCTTACTAGGCATTCAGTAGTAACCTGGGGACACAGGCAGAACCTCAGTATCCTTGTGAACACAAGAAAAAGTCATGGGCAAAAGCTAGAGTGAGAAGATTGTCCATTTTGCTCCTTTCCATTCTAAGTCAAAGAGCTATCTTTTTCATTCTCTGGGTCAGTGGGAGGGAGGCATCCTGGAATATAGCAAAGCATTGCTATTAAGCTAGCTAACTTGGTGGGCACACTATAGAGAAGGATGGCTCAGCCTTAAGAAGTGTTTTATAGCAGGATGTGAGAGGGAGTAACTCTAAAAGTGTGTATGTGGTGTGGGGGAGTAGCAATTCAGGATGGCACTAAGCCATTCCACAGAAGGGTAGACTTTTGTTCCCTCAGCAACATAAACAAAGGTAGCGGTGGCCTCCTAGTGAAATAGTTTCTCTTTTGTATTAGTCTAAAACCCTTTCTTTATTGCAGTTAATAAATATGAGTGATCATTATTCATTGGTCTCAGGATTATGCACTAGCTTAAAAATGTAGGAAGAGTCATTGGTTTATGTCATAGACAAATAGATTCATCAAGTGAGAAGCATGTGGGTGGTGAGTATGTGTGTGTGTGAAAGAGAGAACTGAGCATAGCGTTTCATGTGTGGTATGTGTGTATAATAATACTATATGGGGGGAAGGGTTGGAATATGTTGGGTGTTGTGCAGTATGTATGATGTGGTGTGTTTAGTGTGTATAATATGTGGTGTGATGTGTTTGTGATACATGTATAGCATGGTGGGGGGGTCTGTGTGTGCCGTGGTAATATGCGTGAACATACTGGAGAGTGCACTTCTTGCTTCCACTTGATTAGGTAAAATAGCACATTATGGGTAATGGGTGAACAGAAAACATCAATTTGCTTCTCCTGGGACATGCTCTCCACAACAGATGAAGTCAAGCAGACATGAGGAAGAGAAAATGCTAGATGACACAGGTTCTCAATATTTCTTATTAAGAAAATGGTGAGTGTGTTCACCTTTACTGGAGTGAGGAGAACATTCTGAGGGACTGGCAAGCACTCTTGTACCTTGTCTGCCTGGGACATTGCCACAGTGCTGCCCCAGCACCTCCCACTAGCAGAATTGATTCTGGACTGAGGCTGATTCTTGTCTCATTGGGATAATAAAGTAGGCTTTGGCCTGCCCAAGACAAGGTGGGGTCAGAAAAGGGGCAAGCACTAGAAAGCATGCACTCATTCAGTCCCCTTCTATTCAATCCTCTGTCAAGACCCAACAGCCTTGTATTGCCCCAGGGGTTTCTCTTTGGTTTTCTCAGTTTCTGAGGGCCTCAGTTTCCCTCCCACTTCCTAAGATTTTTCAGAATGGCATTCATATTGCCATATTGTCTAGAACAGAAAAAGATTTTGCTTTTGATTTTTTTGTAACCAGTCACTTTATCAGGTTACCTTATTTGTTCTAATTAGTTGTCAGGATTTGAAGCCATTATTTGACTCTTACCTTTTGTGATTTAGTATTACAGGAAACTCTGATGATATAATTCATTTCCATTTTGAATATAATTTATTTCATATACTAGTATATTTTGGGGTTTCCTAGTCTATAAATTCAAACTTTAATTTGAATGTTTACAATGTGACCAGAATATGCTTGCGTGTGACTCTTTTTTCCCCAAATAATGTGTATCTTTTTTTACACACACTAAAAGTGTGTATGTGGTAGGGCCATCACCTCTGCTTTCTCCAGAAAAATAAAAAGTTGTCTGTGAATTTGTCCTCTATATTTGTCCCTTATAGGTTGGGTCATTGTGTAATTTTTTTTATCTTTTCCCTGTGAATAATGGGCAAATTTCTTGTCTTACAATTTTCATTGATTCCTTTACTATCTAGCTTGATGTTTATTACCTCTTTTGTCTCCATTGCATCTTGAATTTATTAATTTAAACAAATATTAAAGCAATTCTTAATCTCAGATTATATCTTCCTAGATCTCTGAGAAAACATAGATCTCATATTTTTGTGTTTGTCTTGTTTCTTCAGGGCTGGCTTTGAATCTTAAGAATAGTCCTTTGTTTTGAACAGCTTTATCTTTTTATGTATCTACTTATCTCCCTTCTATTTTTTCTCTCCTTCTCCCCCTCCTTTCCTTTTGTTCTTCCTTCTCAACCACAGAGGGAAGTCTGTGCGTGTCTAATACTAGATGTTGAGATAGAATTTATCAGCATTTTTGTAGGTACTTGTCCAAATATTTTAGTCCCAGACTAAAGAGAAACATTGAAAGCTTATATTTCCTTTTGTCTAATTTATTGAAATGAGGTTTTCATTGTCCAGGAAGCACAGTAAATACTATCAGAAGCAGCTATGGGCAGTTGCATTATGACTTACCTGGGAAGCATTTCCTGTGCATAGGTGCTATGGCTCACAGAAGTTAACTGCTCTTGTTTCTGAAGTGGATGTCCTTTTGAATAGATGGCTGGAACAAAGGTGGAACAACACCTTACCTAGTCCTCCAGTCTGCGTCAAGTGGCAATTCGGTGAGCTCCCTATTTGAGCAGCTTCCTGTGTGGGGTTGGGATTTTCCCAGACATGTTTGCCTCTCAGTTCACTCCCTCTCCAGCCCCTGTCCCATTAATTTCAAAAGATTATTTTGGCTTAGGTAGTGATTGCAGTCACCTCCTCCTAGTTGTGTTTTTCTGTCATATATTTGACAGATTCGATTTTTCAAATTGGTCACATGTCTTCCTGTTCTAGAACTTTGCAGCCCCTTCTATCACAAAGGGACATGTAGTTCCTGTCCTTGAAAATAATCTGACCTTTATGAATAGAATGTGGTAGAAGTGACACTGCATGACTTCTCATGCTAAGATATCAAAGGCAGTATAGCTTTAACCTGATGCCCCCACCTTTGCTATCTCCCCCCACCCTTCTATGTGCACCTTGAAGTTCTGGACTGTTTAGAAGTTTGTTACCCCTAGATCATCATGCTGGAGAGATGGTATGAAGAAACAATACGGAGATAGTGAGAAATGTTCCAGGTATGCCCACGAGTCTTCCAGAATCATCTAGGCACCACTAGACACATGCGTGGATAACCCTTCAGATGATTCTGTACTCCAGCCTTTGAGCTATTCCAGCTGATGCTCAGTAGAGCAGAGATAAGCTGGTCCTGCCAAGTCTTACCCCAAGTGCAGATCCATGAGCAAAAGAAATGACTGTTGTTTTAAGTTGTTAAATTCAGGCTGCTTAGTTACACAGCAGTGGGTAAGTGGGGCATGCCGACTTGTAGGCGGGACTTCTTCAGTCCCGTTCTGTTTTTATATATTGCCATCATTTTTCAAAATGTCTGAACTTTCATTTGATCCTTCCCTGTTTCATATTGAATGCAGATATTCTGTTACTGTATTTATTTTCTTATATTTATTTACCTAAAAAGACTTTGAACACTTAAAAAATTCTCATTGGCTGTTCCATTAGCACTGGAGGTGAAGAGAGAGAAAATGTGGCCTCAACTTGCCGTCTTAAACAGAAACCAGTGATTTCATTTCTGATTACAATACTGTATTGTGTGGCATATAAATAAATAAAGCAAACAAACTAATAAAGCAAAATACTCTGAGACTCAGAAATCAAAGCAGAGATTAGCTGAAGAGGGAAGACACTGTGGGTCAAGGGAGTCAAACTGAGAGTGGTAACTGAATGGCACTAGCACTCTGGTGGTGGGCAAGGTCTGATGAACACCGATCAAGGTGTGAATCTATCCTCCTGAAACTTACATAGCGTTTTAAGCCAATGGACCGTTAATAAAATTAAGAAGATACTGTATTGTATCCTTAAGTCCCATCCCTTATTCATTTGTCTGGGTGGATTACATGATCAGATGAGCTGTTGTCCTTAATAAGAAATACCCGGCTATGCTGGACTGTTTGGCTCTACCTGACATTAAGTTGTAATGTAGAGGGACTTTTTCAAAGTTTTTTTGCTTTATGAATAAGATAACCTACTTCTATATATTAATCTACTAAAACAGCTTGGCACTGTTGCACCCTAGTGGTCTAGCATATAAGACCATTGGGTGTAGTCTACATAAATCCCAGGGACCCAGGTTCAAGACCCAGGTCCAGGGTGGGGTGTCTGGATTGGGGACAGCCAAGATGAGCAACTACATAAATGTTAAGAAAGAAAACCAAAAAAACAGTTTGGCACAACACAACCAGAGCAGAGTTTTACCTAAGGATAAATAAAAATAATAATGTCTTTCTAATTTCATATGGAATAAATAATTTAAGCATCTGTAAACAGAATGTCAAGACCCAAAGATTAAAATTCCTAAAAAGTTACAGATTTGTTAAGTAGGAAATAAATCATTGATCATCTTCCATGTGGGTTGACAGATGATTTAAAGTGTTTAAAATATTTTTAAACATGCTGCAGAACAGAGGGATTTTTAATACCCTTTTGTCCTGGTTAATGTCCAAAAGTTGAGCTCTGAAACATTCTTTTCTTCTTCATCTTGATTGGCACTTCTTTCTGTGTTCACCCCTTTAATGAGAACATCTGAATAGGTTGTAGATCATTTATGTCTTCGGGAATAAATTAGCTCTCAACAGTTAAGAAGAGGAGAGAGAGACTGATGCCATATGATTTCAGTTGTATGTGGGGTCAAGGAAAAAAAAAAATGAACAAACCAAAACAAACCTGTAGATTCTGATAGCATAATGGTGGTTACCAGAGAGGAAAGGGGAATTGGTAGGGGGTGGGGGTGGTGGGTCAGGTAAAACAGGTAAAGGAGGTCAACTGCATGGTGGTGGATGGAAACCAGACGTGGTGAAAATCATAATGTAGCACATGTAGATGCTGAAATACAAAGCTGTGCACCTGGAATTTATACAATGCTATAATCTAATACTGCCTCAATGCAATTTTAAACACGTAGTCAAGAGGAGGGATGTGTGGGAGAGAATCACCTGACAGGGTAGAAAGGACTCAGACTCTGAGACTGGATTTGGAATTGGATCTTGGCACTGACACTTACCATCTTGTGATTATGAGCAGGTTACTTCCTTAGTGTGTCAGATTCTTTATGCAAAAAGTAGGCAGAGTCACCAGTGTTAGTTTGATTCAACTGCATAACAAAGTGCTGCAGGCTGAGTGAATTCAACAGCAGAAATTAATTTTCTCAGATTTGGAGGCAACAAATTTGAGATCAAGGTGTCATCAGGGTTGGTTTCTTCTGAGCCCTCTCTCCTTGACTTGTAGAAGACCAAGTTCTCTGTGTATCTTCATGGTCTTCCTTCTGTGTGTGTCTGTCCTGATCTGTCTGTCCTGAACAAAGACACCAGTCATACAGAGTTAGGTCTCCCTAGAAGAACATCATTTTAACTTAATCATCTCTTTTAAAGCCTTATGTCCGATACAGTCACATTCTGAAGTAGGGCTTCAACACATGAATTTGGCAAGGGGATAAAGGGACATGATTCAGACTATATCACACAACCTATCCTAAAGGGATGCTTTTGAGATATTGTAGGTAAATTTCCTGGTACACAATAAAGACGCTATAAACTCTCTTTCTTCCTTTCTTTAATTCCAGATTCCTCTTCACTTGGTGATAGAAAGGAAATAGTTTTCTCTACCTTCCATCTAAATTTCCCTCTTTTTCCTTCCAAGATAATATTTGTAGGAAATCAGTGGAATAGAATCTGTCTTAGTATTTTTCTTTTTCAAAGACTGTACTTGATTAGCCTCAAATAGTATTATAATCATTTTCCTCCTCTCTTCTGAAATCTAGACATGATATTGGAACTCTAACTGCCATCCTGAGACTAGGAGATAACTTTGAAGTTGGAAACCCATTATAAGGTGAGGTAATGACAAAATAAAAGAAACTCAGGACATAGGTGATATTGTATAGGACCCTATCAGGATTGCCTACCTCAGGACATAGTGTGACATGAGAAAACTAAAAGTACTCTAAAATTATTCATGCTAGTGTTATTTTAGACCAAAATCCTTCTCACTAGTGTGTAATTCGACTTCAGTTGGAAAATTTAAGGCACATGTTAAAAAGCTAATTCAATGAGTTTAAAAATAAACTGATTATATGTCCTTAAAGCTTACTTTCAGTGTCTTAGAGATGACTGCAGTTAGAGAACTATTATGTGGGCACATGTTCATGATTTTGAGTTCCAGAAGGTAGGGAGGGAGGAGTGGATAGGATTAGAGTTAGCATAGAGGCAAATTCTATGAGATAAAGTCAGAGATGGATCATGCACAGGGTAGCAATCCATTATAAAGATTTGGAAATTATTCTAAGTGAAATAGAGAGCTGTAATCTGAAATGCGTTTTAAAAATCTTGATGTTGGCATGCCCTGGTGGAATTGTGGCAAGGTCCATATTCTCTAGCCCAGGGAAGTCCACATACATCTGAGAACCCAGGTTTGCATATCTAGGTAGAGGGAAACCACCAAGATATACAACTCTAATAAAAATAAATGAATAATGAAAAAAATAATCCTGGCATTGCATAAAAAAGGGTTGTAGGGGTGGGGTCAAGTGTAGACGAAGAAAGACCATTTTGGAGACCACTGACTTAGTAAAGGAAGCAGCAGCTTGGACTAAGGTGATGCCAGAGAGAAGAACATGGACAAATTCAAGGAGAACCATGTTGTATACCAACAAAATATGCTGATGGTTGAGACTGAGGAGTGGTAGGCTCAGCGGGGGACATACAATCATCTGGTTTCAACAACTGAACAGGTAAGCGATGCTAATTAAGGAGATGGGGAAGGTAAGGAGATCTGGGCATTTGGGGAGAAGGAAATGGGGTTAAGATGTCTGTTTTAGGTAGGCAAAGTTTGAAATGAGACACTTCAGTGTCAATATAGAAAAGGCAGTTGCCTATATGTGTCCAGACTCTAGGGGATAAGTTAAGCCAGAAACAAAAGTTTGAGTCAGTTCTGTAAGATGGCATCAGAAGCCATGGGATGATCTTATATAAGAAAATAAGTATGTATAGAGAAAATGTTCTGACTTGAACCCTGAAGAATTCTCTTCTTTAAAAGGTAGAGAAATAAGTTCAGGAAAATAGTCTGAAAAGGAATAACTGCCGAGGTAGGAACTATTATAGAATGCAAAGAGAGAGACAGAAGAGAGTGGTTAAAGATGTGCAATATGTTTGAGAGTTTGAGGACAAGACAGTAAAGTGTACATTGGACTTGGCAAGATGTTGATCATCTCTGACATTGATAAAGGAAAGCAAGTCAAGGAGCGAATGGGCGGGGAGGCAGTAAATGGATGCTGAGATAACTCTTTTGAGTTTCCCTATGAAGGGAAGCAGAAGAATGAAGTTGTAGCCAGATGGAGATATGGAATCCAAAAAAGATTTAAAGATTTGGGAGGGAGATATTGAGCATATTTATATGCTTAACGGAATGTGTTCAGTAAAGTGTAATGAGATAGCGGAAACAATAGAAAGAATGAAAACCTCAGAGAGTTGAGCCAGTGTGTAAGTTCTAGGGCAAAGGTGGACTCTTGTGGGAAAGGAGAAAGTTTTGTTAATTCTACTGCAAACACGGCTGCATAGATGAACCATTAACGTCGCTATTTTTCCAAATTTCTAATATGTTCTTTGGAAAAAATTGCCAGAGTCAAGAATCCTTTGTGATTATTTCTATTGATTTTTTTTTTTCTCCCAAGCAATAATTCAAACTTTAAAGGATGATTTTGAAGCATGAGAACACTGTCTCTAGACCGCCCTCATTTCTGTAAATTTAGGGCACAGCAATGGAGAAATTCACCTCACCCCTTCACATCGTCAGCCCCAGGAAATAAAACATTCCCAGGGAAAGTGCATCATGTTTCATGTTTGCTAAATAGAAAACAACAGCATTCAATCTACATCAAAACAATTGGCCATAGCATCTTTCACAAATGAAATTTTTTGCAACATCAGAAGCTAAGCCAGTAACTACAAACCCACATCATAAAGCCCAAAATGCTGCATCAAGTTACCAATTTACTGTGGAAACTTGCTTTTCAGTTGTTTATCTGATGAAATACTCCTCTGTTTTACCCAGGGAAACTAGACTGTGATCAGAACTAACTCCCTCCCTCCCTGCATCCATCCCTTTGTCCTTCCCTTTATCTTCAATGTGCAGTTATGGAAGTTCTGATAGACTTACATTTATTATAACAGGAAATTAGATGTCTGTAGTCTCTGCTATCATGTCAGAGGAATAAAACATGAATCAGGCATGTGTGCTTATTTCATTCTGTGGTATGAGTGGTTGGACCAAGCTTGAGGAAGAATCATTAGCTTGAAAAGTTACTTTTTGGAAGATTTCTTCTAAGTCTTTATAATTCTCTATTTCTTGACCTTCTTATTTTCTGTTTGGTATGACCGTTAGACATGGGCAAGATGGTCCTTGTCCTGGACTCATGTTCAGGGGTCCTGCTATTGTTTTCCTCACCCCTCTCCAAGGAATGATAACCTCACAGGCCAAGGGGTTGTGCATATCTAGAGCCTGCTCTTCTTCAAGACCATCTTTTAAACAATCAGGATTACACATTCCCTGGCCAAGACACACTGAGCCCCTTTCCAGAGTCTGCCTGGGCTTCTTCTCTTGGTCTAGCCTCTGATGCTAAGGTATTTCTCTTAAGTCTGATTAGTAGCCACAGGAAGCTGTTTGCAAAGGGTGTGGATGGAGTCTATAGCCTCACAGACTGGCACATGTGCACATATGAACGAAACCCTTTATGATGCTGGGACCGAGCTAGCATAGGATGAGAAAGGGAGAGGGTTGTGGGCCAGAGGTCAGGCTGGATGATCTTTCTCTTTGAGTTAATGCATTCCAGAGCTCTGAGGAATCTAAGAATTCTAAATTTACCCTGCCAGGACTTTCAATTTGCTATGAAGACATATTTCTCAATGTAGGAGGATATTATATATTTTGCTTAATAGTCTGTTCCCTTGATATTCATTGGATTTATAACTTTTATAAATATCTAGACATACAGCATATGGGTCTTCATTTGTCCTTTGGCCCCTAGCCCTGCAAATGCCGGAGTGGGCTTGCTCCTGTCCACTCCATCTGTTTTCTCTTTTTTTTTGTTTCTCATCCCTTTCATTCATCTTTTCTTCTCTGAGAGATAAATCACATTAGAAGTGACTCATGCTGGCGAAAATCTTTCTGTACTAGTAGTGTTAACGCTTTCTCTTTCTGCTTCCCTACCTGTTCTGGGTCATTTCTCCACCTTGCCACTTGGACAATCTTGTACATAATGATGGTTATTTATAAAGGACAAAGAGCTTTATATGGCACTGAAAACATTAAAACATTAATTAATAAATGAGTAAATGGAAACAGATGCTAACTGCCACTCACGTAGGTTCAAGTATATCCGTTCTATTTGCTCTGTCTTCCCATCACCTATCTCCACATGTCCTTCTTTTCACACATAATAATGGGGGGTGGTCGGTGAGAAATGGCAACCTGTTTCACCACACTGTGGTTTTTTTAAGACTCTAAAATGATATCCTTTATTTCCTTTATTTATAGATGTCAGTGGTACACCAGCCTAGCATGTACCAGAATCACTTGGCTATCTCTCTAAAACACATAATGGGATCATTCCTTGAAGTTTCTGAATCAGTTAACCAGAATGAGGTAGGATGCAAGAATTTGCATTTCTAATCATTTCCCATCTAATGCAGAGTCTACGCAGGTCATACTCCAGGATCCACTTCTATAGGTCATCAAAATTTATTGGATTTCTCTGTTTCACTCTCCGCTGCTAATATGAAATACCTTGCATCTTGTGGTCCATGAGCAGACCCTGAGAGAGCTCAGAACATTGCCCGAGAGCAAGAAAAGTGACTTGGGACATCAGCTCCTCATCTTATACTCTCCTGTCCCTTTGGGGAGGCAGGCTGCTTAGTTAGCAGAGGCATGGGGTTATCCCACAGAGGCAGCTTGAGCCTCAACTTGGCAGAATATAAAACAGCTTTGGTCATACCCTATCCTGCAAGCTTCTCTTTAATTGCAGCCTGGGTGGCCTTCCTACAAGTTGTTTGTATAGCCAAGGAAAAGAGATAAGTGCAGTGATCTTGGAAGACCCAAACTCTTTCTTCCCGCTGTCCCGAGAAACAG
Source organism: Solenodon paradoxus (assembly GCA_004363575.1). Lineage (NCBI taxonomy): Eukaryota > Metazoa > Chordata > Mammalia > Eulipotyphla > Solenodontidae > Solenodon > Solenodon paradoxus. The sequence continues at coordinate 71,801 of RJWH01001700.1, forward strand.
TGCCCAAGGAGTAAACACTGTGTGTGGGAAACCAGAGAGGGACGCTGGAGGAGGGAATGGCAAGGCCAAGGACAGATTGGCTTTTTCTAAGAGTAAATGTCTCCTAATCTGTCTAAAACCATGTCCAGCTGTGTGAGAGTTCATTAGCTAGAATTCCATAAATGACAAGAGTCTAAATCTTTTTAGCTAGTCTCCAGGCCAGGATTCTTCTTATTAGGCTATAATCACACACAAAAAATTAATCTTGGCCCCAACTGCTGGGTTCCAGCAACCAGTCCAAAAAAAAAAAAAAAAAAAAAAAAAAAAAAAGACTTTAAAAGTGAACCTCTTGGAAATTTGCATCTTCTAGGGACAAGGAACTCTCTTCCCTGTCAACAACAAACTCTACACGCTTCAGGGCACTGACTCAAGCAGTGTAAGCTCAGTCACTAGCTGAGGTACCTGGGATCTAGTCCTTACTTGCCTACTTTCTCTTGTGCAAATCTATAGGCCTATCATTGGCTTCCTTTTCTAACCCCACCTTTTCCAAATGACTTTTGTTGTGGGTTTCTTTAAGTCTGTCCTGGATCAGTCATGCTGTGAGAGCCTCCTCTGCAGTGGTACGGTTTCAATTTCATAATAGCATAACAATAACAATAATAGCAGCTACTCAGTGCACATGAGCTCTCCATCGGGACCCATGCCAAGCATTCTTCATATTCATATTCTAATATAGTCACCACCATAATCCTAGGAAGTGGGGTTTATCATCTAATCTATAGGTGAAGAAACCAAGACTCAGGAATTAAATAACTTTCTCAAGATCATGTAGCCAGTGAGATGTAAAACCTTGATGGAAACCCAAGCTTGTGACAACACCCATACTTTGGTACTTAGTGCCTGATGAATGTTGGTTAATTTGAGCCAATCAGTATATCTGCATATAATTAAGGAGAATTTCAGAGGCAGGTTCTAACATACTAAATTATTTAGAAGCAGGAAATTCACTTAACCAAGTACCCTGTTTCCCAGCCAAGTCAGTTAACTGCATTGTTATAGTATAATCAATGCTTAATCACAACTCAATTACTTCCAGGAAAGGAGGCAGCATTAGTGGAAATGAAACTATGGACAATCGATATAGCTGTGTCTGTGATGAAGCTCTACTGCCAAATACGTGACAATTTGGTGTAAAGAATATGGCAGCCAACTTGAGGGGTGTAGCAGGTGGGAACAAAATTCCCTTCTTTTCTGGGAATTTCTGTGACTTTTTTTTTTTTTTTTCTGTAGCCTATCCCTGCAGACAGACCTTTGCATAGAAAGCTTCACTTCTTCCCAAAGCAAATTCCATGCTTTTACCATTGCCTTGGTGTCTTTCTCCTGGGAGTGTTGGGTAGGTGTGTATGCAAAGGCAGATGAATGTGTTCATGGTAGGACAAGATAGCCTGTGTACGAAAATAGCGCCTGCTATTTTCCGTTTTCCTGCTATAGCCCAAAAAGGGCATAGGAATTACCAGACTGGGTTAGATGATTATTGACCTAGAGGAGCAGTATCAGACGCAAGATGCCTTCAATGCCAAGTTCAGAAGGTCAGGAACAGTCTTTAGAATATTCTAACACATGTCAAAGCTTCATTTCCATGCAGTTTTCTAAAACCTTTGCAAATGTATGATCTTAACCTGTAATAGCTTTAGGGGGTAATAACTTCACGAGTTTATCTTTATACTTCCTTTGCTAAAATTCACTTTGACTAAGTCTTTTGGCTCTGTTGAGCCCTGAAAGAAATAAGCTGAAATTAAAAACTGCCTCTGGAATTAGATACAGAATACCTGGATTTGAAATCTAGCTTTCTTGCTTATTAGCTGAGAAGGACACTTAGCCAAGATGATAGATGTACAGAGCTTACATGGGAAACTCCCCAACCCCAGAATTAATGCTTGGACATGTCTTAAATTATTGAAGAATTTTAAATACCTGCTTGAATTCAAAAGCAAGGAAGGACCAGAGAAGAGAGAGCTGTAGTGTGTTAAGACCTGAGACTATATAACTCTTGGTGACATGGTACATGGGTGACTGAGAGAAAAAGAACTTATAAATGTCATGAAAGGGCATTTTTCTGGCCTCATGACTCAGAGGGATCCAGGACTGGTTTCTTGAGACAAAACTGAGAGCCAAATAGGTTCTTGTAAAGAGGACAGAAAATCTTTACCTCACCCCAAGGATGGGACAGACTTGAACTCCTTGCCCTGGACTATGTGTGGAAATAGTCAACTGAGAGCATCACACGCAACTTCTATAGCGCAAGATGGGGCTGTAGTTTATGCTAATATTACATGGTGTGTGGGTATCTTATAGTGTGGGAACCCAGAGAACACACTAAGAGCTGGCACTTGACTGATGAACTTTGTAGGTTCTAGGTAAAGACAATTGTAGGGACACTTCCAGTTTTCTAATTAGCTCACTGACCAAAGGAGGGCACCCCTTTCAGTCTTGCTCCGTCAACCTCATAAACGCACATGTGCTTTGGCGGATGCCTGTAGGGTCATGAAATGCACAGCATCTGCTTGTTTGAATTTCCAGCTTGGAGTTCAGATCACTAGCCAGTCCCCTCCATATGGCCATCTCTCCCCACCATCCCTGGGAAAGTAGCCACAGCCAACTGGTCATCTCTCTTTATCCTGATAGTGACCCTTTCCCACTGTCTTTCCTAGCAGTGTTAATGGTCATTGTTTCCCAGAGTAGACCTGGCTGCAAAGACTTACACTGTGGGACAACCAAGTCCAGTTTTCTCTGATGGCAGACTTTGGTGACACTGTACTCAGAATAGTCCTTCTAGGTTCCATAGTCCAAACAATGCCTATTTCATGACCCCACTAGTTTGCCCCCAAATTATTCCTTCGTTTCTTCCCTTTATCATTACATCATTTTTACTTATATTCTATATGAAATATGGAAATTAACTAAACTCCCAAAGTTCCAAGACTTTTTATCTGTCCTTTTATACTTTTGTCACTTTGCTGTTATATGGTTCTCTCTCTCTCTCTCTCATTAAAAAATTGTTATTGAAAGAACACTGCATCACAGATATATGAATTTAAGGTGTACACCATTGCAAACCAACATTGTAAATCAATACTGCACTAAGTTTACCACTAACAGTCCAATTCTGTCCTTCACCTTATCATTTTTTACCCAATTTGCCTATCCCCTTCTCTTCCTTTCTGGAAACCACTAATTTGAGTTTATAGACTAAAAGTGTATTTTTGTTTAATTTGATTGTTTACTCTATACACCACATGTGAGTAAAATCACACAGCATTTGTCTTTTTCTGTCTGACTTGCTTCACTAAGCATAGTATCTTGTATGTTTCTCTTTTTACACCTGTCTCATCTCTCTTTTTTGCAAATTGTTTGATTCCATGTCCAAAGGAAAGGAGAGCCACTGAACCACACTCGCCCCAACTTCTCGTCTGCATAGACCACTGAAGTACAAACAAAAATAACAACTTGTTTCCTTTCTTGTTGGAATCCACTCTCTTCCTTTTCTTTTGGTATGATAGGTGCCTTTTTCTTTTCTTTTTTTAAGGAAAAGTACAGGCAGGAATGAAGGCTAGTAAGCAGTTAGGCAGGAAAGAGGAGGAAGAAGCATTTTATTTTTATTTAGTTGTTCATCTTGGTGGTTCTCCCCGTCTCTGGGAAGTGAACCCAGGTCCTTGGAATGTATATGAACTATGCTTAGCCAGAGGTAGCAGACCAAACCACTACTCCTCCACCAGGGCCTACCACCCTAGGCGCCTTTTGAAACAATGTTTATTCACGAATTCTTCTCTTTCTTCTTCAGGGAAGACTTTCTTATTAATTACTTACAATGGTTAGTTTTAATGCTGTACTGTAGATATCGTTATTTATTAAAGCAGATCACACAGTGTGTGTGTTAGTGTGTGTGTGTGTGTGCGCACAGTTGGGGTCAATTTATGTCAGTCTTACTCTTGGAATAAAGGAACTAGGCTAGACTCCAGAGGCATCTTTAATTCTTGTTCTACATGCTACTAAAACAACCAAAGACCTACTACCTAAGGTGGATGAGAAAAGCCATCCTGCGTTTCAAAGCTAGTCAGGTGCCCCACCTTCTTGTTTAGGGCAGGAAGGAACTTTGATCTTCTCTTTAGTGTTACTCACTGTTTGCTTCTCACGAGTTGCATGTCTGCCTCTTTCCCATTTCTCATCAACAATCAACAGCACTTCTGCCATTTAGGCACTCCCCATGGTTGAAAGTGATTGAAGCTACTGGGAGACAAGAGCAGGGAGACAACTGGTTCAAAATGAACTGCCAGAGTGACTAGAGAATGTTTTAGCCTGGGAGCTTCTGGTTTCTGGGAACAGAAATCCTTTCTAGGAAGCTCAAGCGAGTAAGAGTTTTATTCTAGGATGCAAAGAAATCCTACAGAAGCATTCTTACAGGAAGGACAGTAAAATCATTGGAAGAGTGCTGCTTTTTACCTTTCTCAATTATCTTTCTCTGTCTTCATTATTTAAATTCACTGAAGAAAGACTTTTTTTCCTGAATCACTCATCACCTTGCAGCTCATTACCATGACCACTTAAAGAAGTTGTCCCAATCCCTGAGTCTGTATGATTTTCCACTTCCTTCCTCATAGCTAACGTGCTCAGTCCCTGTGCTCCAGTTCCAAGCTCCTGGGAAAGTAATTTAATTGAAATTGCTTGCTTTAAGGGTCTATCCAAGTATAATATTGTAACCAGGGATAGAAACTGGGAGGATTAGAATGGGGAGGAGAAATTTCTAAGGTATATATGAGTTGGACAATCTCTTTATTTAAAGAGATGTGGATAGGAGAAAATTTTGAGTTCAAATGGAAATATGCAGACTCTGTACTCTGTACTCTGAACCAGTTTGAATAGGAATCAACGTCATGGCCCCACTATAACCCAATATGACCAGCCTTTCAATGATCCTGACCAGCCTGATGAGCCTTCTCAGTTAGGTGTTGGTATTGAGTGATAACCCACAGGGATTAGACTGAAAAGGATAAAGTCTTTGGAATGACCTTATCAGGAGCCTACTGTCAAGTCTTTGCCTTTAAAGAAAGTCACTGAGTCCTGTACAGGATTCACAGATCCTCCAATGGAAGTGTTTTGAATTAGAGTTCCTTATTCAATTTAAGCATAAGAAAACAGTTTACATTTCTGAGAACATTCACTTCCCAGAGCATATTTCTGGAAATTTAACAACCTCTCTCAATATTTTTAAGGACTGATAACTTGAGAATGGAACTGGGAGGCTTTAACCTCTCAAATATAAGAAAGGAAGAGTTACAGTGTTTGTGTTTTCCTGAGTGGTTTTCTGGCCTGTAGCCCCTTCAGAGCCGCAGCTCTTGTTCCGCAGTGTCCTCCAAAAGAACCCGAATCACTGTGCAAACCATACTGATGGGTCAATTAAGTGACTGGTTGAAGGCTGTGAGCTGATAATAATGGGAGCAGAAACAGAACCAGTGCCCACAGCCATCTCAGTGGCTCTTTATCAAAGCTCTCTAGCATTTTACAGCCATTACGTTGTTTAATCCACTACAAAACTCTGAGGATGGCATTGTTTTATTATATAGAGGAAAACCTGGATGATTTGATTATCTTAGTTCTTTCATCCATTTAAGTTGTATCTGTATAATACTCAGCAGTGAGTCAGATCAAGGTAATTTGCGAATCTTACATCTGCAAAGCAATTTGTAGAACTAGTTTTTATTTGTGTTAAAAGTGTCTTTGCTTAAGTAATCCAGAGGTTATTTCTCAGTATCACTGTTTGCAAATTAGCATTTTCCTACTTCTGCACAAAATGAAATGGAGATTTCAATACAAGGTCTGTTTTGGGATATGTGACCTACCAGCTCATTCAAAACAATATGTAACAGTTAACTCAATCAACTACAGGCATGATCATTATTCCATAAAAGCAATAAAAGACATAAAGGACCTCGTGGCTAGTTTTGCAGGAAAAACAAGAGTAAGTTCCAGTAAGTTGAATAAAACAATAATGAGGAGATCATTTCCAAACTGTGACACAGACTTATCTTTAAGACCAGCATTCCAGAGTGCTCAAGTCATTCTTTAGTGAATTTAAATAATGAAGAAAAAGAGATTTCTCTATTAAATAGAAACATTATGATATCCTACTTATAAAAGCTACATGATTGACCACTGTGTTCTAGTAAATATTTTATATTTCTTTAATATTGACTGTACTCTCCATGTGAAACTTGAATTAGGAACACATTCATTGAATATTGCCCTTACTTTATTTTTAAATTTTCGAAGTCTGTTGTCACAGCAGACCTCTCCAAAGTGTCTAAATCAATGTGATCTGTAGGATAAAAGTTGGGATCTTATGAGTTTTTAGTTTTCATTGATGTCACTGGGACTTCTGATAGAAACTTAAGCTTCTTTTGTAGTATCTATACTTTTGAAATGGAACAAAAACTTGTTTTATAAATAGTGACTTCATTCTCCTTTCCTCTTAGCAAATGTACTGTCATAATCTCAATGTTCAGGAGGCCTTTCTTTCCTTTTATTCTTCAGAGTAGCAGGGGGGTTTGGGTCAGATAGACCTGGCTTTAAATCCAGGGCCTATCACTTACTAGTTTGTGACCTTAGTCAAAACACCGTTTTGGGATTCAATTTCTCATCTATAAACTAGAGGCACCAATGATTTCCCAGGGAAGTGGAGAGAATTAAATAAATGAGCCTAAGTAAAATGCATGACATAACAGACTTACAGGAAATAGTTTTCCACCCCTACTAGATTATATAAAACGTTATAATCAACAGTTTCTGGTGGTTTGGAGTTTAAAAAAAAAAATCTTTCTGTTTTATGAAGATGACTTAAGAACAGAGATAGATTAATGCTTTCTCTTTTCATACATTTCGAGTAAAGTCATTTTTTCCTATATTACTTCATTTGCTCTTTTTTTTTCTCATTTATTCACCATATATTGATTATCCATTAAGTTTTAGGAATATTTGAGAAAAACTGAGGCAAGAGATACAGGAGTAGGAATGTAGCATCAGGTAATTTAGCTATTAAATAAATATGAAAGAAAGCGTGAATTCAAAATGTCTAGGAGTCACTGGTACATATATGGGCTTGTGACCTGGGTTGGGTGGGGTATCGTAGTTTAAATCCCTCACTTTGAAAAATTAGTCTTGTTACTTTTGGTCACTTATCAGAGTCCTTTTTGACTTCTTGGTTGGTGGCAAAAGTTTTATTCTGAGAATCAAATTTTGTAAAATGTCCAGAGTGTCATGTTGTGGTGGCCTGGTGGTTTAGTCCACTGGATGCAGTCCACATATACCTGAGGTGCCAGGTTTGAGACCCAGGGCCAGGGGGAATAACTAAAATGAACAATTAAATTAAATAAATAGTGATTCTTCCTCCTCTCTCTTCCTGCCTTCCTACATACTCACCTTATTCCTACCTGTAACTTTACTTTGAAAAAAAAGTGGTCAGAGCAAAGAATCAGAGAAAGAGATTCTTTTATTTTTACTATAGTAGCTGCCAAAGTTAATTATCACGACACTAACTTCATGTAATTCCTAAGCCATTGTTAGAATGTAAACAATCCTTCTAGATATAATTCCATGTCATTTTATTTATCAGTGAATATTTTTGAAAGCTAGTGAGTCATTTTGAAAATGAACCTAATGAAATTAATCAAGACCTATTTTGAGGGAACAACTAAAATAGCCAATGGGAAATGGAAGAAATCATCAGTATTCACAGGTAAAATTTGTCCTTAGCTGCACATCTAAAGTTCCAGTTCCAGAATGCTGGAAGTGGTCTAGCAGTTAAAACAAAGAAAGGAATAGAAGAACTTCAGTAATTATTCCTGGCTGTTATACCAAGCCACATCATTTACTGTCATGGTTTCCAGGTCAGAGAAGGGCCAATAGTGCCTTTCCTTAAGCCTCTGAGAATGTTCAGCTCTCCTTCTTTTGCGCTCTGAAGAAACAGCTTCAAGGCATCTATGTTTAAAAGAATACATCTTTTCTTCCATAACTAAGAGCACTTTTAAAACCATTCAAGTCATGGGGCCTATGTTGGCTGAGGCATGAGACAAAACAATTCTCTTTGTGGGAACTAGTTCTGTTGTCTGTCTTGCCTTTCAAAGTCATTAATAGAATACGAAGCAATTTGAATGTCCACCCAGTGATTCAGCTAGGTTTCATTGTTTTGTTTATTTGGCTTTTCATCTTAAGCCTCTTCTAATTTGCTTTGTATAAAAGCCTTCTTCTGAAAAATTTAGACACTCAAATTTGATATGAGCAATCTAGAAAGGGTTTTCTTAATTTGGATACAATCCATTTGAACATTAGTCAGTATTTTTACTTACCTGTAAGTGGGTATGTTTTGCATATTGTCACACACACACACACACACACACACACACACTTATGAGCAAATGACCCACTGGAATTGGAGGTTGATCATTCCAAAAGCAGACAAAGAGTGTATTAGATATGACAGAAAGCCCTGGAAAACTGTCTACAACCTACAAAGTTTTGATAACCGTCTTTGTTTCCTGAATGTCGGGATCTACCAAACTATCAGGATGGGACAAACTGGGCATGAGTGATGATAAGATATACAAGTCAAAGTGGAAAAAGCAAGATTTAGGTTTTAAGGACTAGAAGGCCAGGCATCCCGGGTGATCAGTGACCAGGAACTGCTTTTACTTATCAGAATGATTGGAACACTTCACCTGTGGGGTGCAGTGTCCTCAGTTGTTTGAGAGAGTTGCTGTAGACTAGCGTCAGTCTGCTATGGTCTGGGGGCCAAATTAGTCCATTACCTGTTGGTGTAAGTTAATAACTTTGACATATTCTGAGTTTATTCTAAGTGTATTGGCACACAACCATGGCATTTGGTTAGGCATTGTCCATGCCTGCTTTCCCACTACTAAGGCAGAGTTGAGTAGCTTCAACAGATATCTAGTGGCCCACAAAACCCAAATATTTACTATCTAGTCCTATACAGAAAAAGTTTATTCAACCAGGTCTAAAGGCTTTCTGTTATTCACACTCTAAGCTCTGGAATTCTACATCTTAAACTAATCTTTTTATTTAAGCATACTATGGAGAATACATGTTTCCCAGAGTCTCATATATTAGATAATTACTTATTTCACTTTGAAGGCCAAGATATATTCATTTGACAGTAAGTGAGACTTGAAGGCAAAGAATCAGATCCTCGAGGAGGAGGAAAGCAAGATGGAAGATGAGGGGAAAGATGAAGACTTGGAATTAGGTGAGAAGAGAGCATCTGTCACACATTGCACTGTTACCAAACTCCCTCTTTTAAGGTTCTTCTGGGGCAATGTCTGTACATAATGAAGTCAGTTGTGCAATGGGGATGTTCCCACTCAGTCATGTTAATGGAATGAGGCCAGTCCAGCTGGTTGACAAAATGGGTTTCCCCTTTGGGAGATGCTACTGTAATTCATGCATGTGGGTTGACTTCAAAGAAGTTGAAGTTGGGGGACAGGAAGAGAGGGAGGAGGAGAAGGAGGAGGAAGAGGAGGAGGAGGGTGAGGGGGAGGAGGGTGATGGGAAGTTAAAACATCAAGAAGCAGTAACCACTTACCAGGACCAGTGCTTTGTGTTAGGCATTCTTTCAAAAGAGAACAGGGCATAATCCCTACACCAAAAAGCTAGCATTAAACCAGAGCCTTAAAGACAAAGGCACAGTTTCTGATAGAATGAAAAAAACATCAGAAAATGGACAGAGCAAGATGGATAGAATCAGTCTTCAAGAAAAATATGTAGAAAAATGCTTAGACTGTCCAAATCCCACATTTTATATCTAAATCCTAGCAAGGCCTGGAGCTGTTAATGATTAAAATTTCTGCTGAAAATAGGCCCACTTCTTGATATTTTTCAGCATGGTAAACAAAGTCCTTCTTGGTCTATTAATTTCTAACCTCTCCAGCTTCATCACACATCTCTCTGCTGATCCTGGTCAATGCTTTAGCCATGCAGGAGCTTTTCCATTGCTTTTATTAAAAAAAAAAAAATATTGAGGGACCATTGCATTATAACATTATGTAGGCTTAAGGTATATACATCATAGTAAATATCAGCATGTAATATGTTAGGTTCACCACTATTTCAGTTTTTCCTTCCTTATCAGTTATCCCCAAGTGCTCTCCTGTCTCCAGCCCTTTGTCATCCTGAGCCCTCTGACTGGAATTCCCTGCTTTGCTCAGTCCCAGCCACCTATTCCTATTCTTACTTGCCCTTTGACATCACTCAGTCACCAAGTCCTGTCTCCCTGGAAGCCTTCTTTGGCCCCAGATGAGGTAGGGTTCCCTTCTCCTATGTTATCTCCCTATCAGGTATTTCCTATCATACAGCACTGTAATTTCCTGTTCATTTTGCAGATTACATCTGGGCTCCCTCTGAAGCAGACTGAGAGACAAGGATTTGAGTCTGGACAGTTCAGATGGGAGGTAATCCTAAGGAGAGCATCAGGGTGTAGGCTAATAAGACAGAAAAAAGAAGGCGGAAAATAAAGGCATTCTTCTGAAGGGAGTTATCACTGTGGGTAACAGGGATGAACTCTCCCGGGAATCTGGAAACTACTTTAGCACATGCACTACAGTTACCCTGCCCAAAAGGTGAGAATTTGAGGGAGTTCATATACCATGTACATTCATCATTGTTTGAGGGCTGCTGTTGGTGGGGAGAAAGGATACATTTCCTGAGTTTCTTGTCTACTAAATAAATAGTGGGCTTTTGGAAGGGGGAGGGCGGGTCAGAATAAAACCTTCAGTTAGGAAATGCAGGTGCTGGAAGTCAGAAGTAAGTTCGGTGTGCTTTGAAGTGGGAAAGTCAAGACATTATAGGAAGGGCTAATTTTTGGCTATTTCCTTAAAGTGGTTAAGCTCAAGATAACATGTAGCACAGTTGTGCCTACTTTTAGAGTCAAGGAAACTATAGAACTGACCAGTTTTATAGAAGACAATGGAGTTTACAACCATAGATTAGAAAATGATGGTGGCTGGACTGTCTCATTTCCAGAATGTACATGTGGAGAACTATAATAACTAGTAACCTAGACAGGATGGAGGTGGAGATGAGACGAGTCAGAAAGGACACATTACATTCCCTTGCACCATGACAGCTCCAGTCCAATATTAGGGCTGAAGGTAAGAGTGATCCCTTATTCCTGTAATGCTCTGTCACTTTCCAGGAGTCTGCAGTCATCAGAGACCTAACTTCTGCTTCTTCTTCCCCTTCATTTGTAAAAGGTGTCTAGCCTAGTTCCCATGTGCCCAGAGTGGGGAAGGCCTTTAGTGCTTGAGCTCTATTCCCCTTCTTTGGCTAAAGAATACATTTCTTTCGTTGGTTCCTGTTTTTACCCACCATCTTCATTAGCCAGATGGGAAAAAGGACTTAAACAGTATTTGTAGGATTAAGAACAGGTAGAAGGTAGAAGATACTGTTGCAGCAAATTCTAGAAAATACAGTTTGTCATACTGATGTTTCAGTACCATCAGGAGATATATTTTAAAGTTTCTCTTCATTGTAAGCACAATTACTATCTATGGATACTTTAGACTGTCCCTGGGCCTCTTAATATCTTTGTTCGAATTCTAGCAGAAATCACTATATGTCAAAGCTGTTTAGCTTACCTAGAGCTCACCTGGCATGTGAACTGACTTAGGTTATGTGTTATTAGCTCATATTTTAACCATGAGATATACCATAAAATAAGCAATCTCAATAAATAGTGTAGTGAATGTCCTCAATGGTAGAAACCATAAAGAAAAAGACTGACCTGTTTACCTCCAGTAAAATTAAAACTTCAGCATGTCAAAAATACTATAAACCAAGTTGAGAAAACAAAAACTAACTTTTACAAAAGACAAGTAACTTAATAGATGTATTACTTAAGACAAGTATTCCTAATACATAAAGAACTCTTGCAACTAAATTAGAAAGGACAAGCCATCAATCAGGAAAAAGTATAAACATAAGAAACACAAATTATCAAAAATAAATGATCTAGTTTCTTTAATAAAAATAATGATTTGCCATTTTATATTTGCCCATCAAATACCAAAATAATGAGACACCATTTTATTTTCCACTATCAAATTGGTAAAGATTAAAAAGTATAACCTCCACATTGGTCAGAACATAGAGAAATGGGCTCTCACACACTGATGGAGGGAGGATAAATTGGCACAAATTTTCTAAAGGACAATTTGGCAGTAGACATGGAAAGTCTTTGAAAAGATCTGCCCTTTGATCTACCTGTCCCTTATCTGGGTTTATTTTTTTCCCTACAGTAGTGCATGGGCAGATATACTACCTCCAGTGTTGTTTATATTAGAAAATTTGTAATTAACAGTGGTGAGTAACAATAAAATACTCTGCCACTTTTTATATACATATAAAATAAAAACATTCATAGTATATTTTTGAATGAAAAGTATAAGTCAATTCAAAAGATTAAATATAATTTATATGTGCATATGTATGTAACTCCAGGTTAAAAATAAAAGGATGAAATACTATGCATCCAGGTATTAGCATTACCTCTGATATGTATAGTTACTGATACCCTGTAATAGGGTCTTTTTAGATGTGTACCTAAGGTTTCTTTTAATGAATATATTCATACTATTTTAAAAAATTCTAAATGTAAATGTGACATTCAGCTTGAATAAAATGCATTTTAAATTGTACAGGAGTAAGTGGATATAGTCTAATTGTAAAAATTCAAGCAATACAGCAAATATAAATAAGTGGTATATATGACATAAGTATAAAAAAAATCTCCCTATGCCCTTAAGTTATTTTCCAAACACATGAGGCAAGATTTCCTGCCTCACCTTGTAAAGACATTCAGTGATGGGAAAACACAATACCAATGGACTTAAAAATCTGATCACAGTTTAGTAAACTGCCTATTATCTCAGGTCAATGGACCCAAATACAAGTCAGGAAAAGATGTAGTAATAGAAGACAGGGCCTGGTTCACTCTGACAGAGTGAGAAGCATCTAGAAGCCTGAGTGATCACATTTTAAGCCAGAACTTCGTAGTTCCAACCAGAAAGGCACTTTGTTGACAGAGAGGAAGGAGACTAACGTGAGGCATAGTCAGCTGGAACACAGGGTTCAACCTGTATTGAAAGAAGGCCAAATTGGGAGGCACGTCTTAAATGGAAACCTCAGGAGGGAAAATCTGCTACCTAAAGGCTGATGGGCACCAGATTCAATTCAAATTTCACATTACATTAGACCTGAGCTGTTTTTATAAAGCCTTGACAAAATTGGTGCTTTTTTCTATCAGTAAGTAATGCCTTAAGAAAGCTTTTCTTCCCTCTCATTTATCCCCCCTGCCTTGGCATTTCAGAGCTTACAAGGGGAAAAGCCTGCCAGTGTGAATTTCCCCTGAGTGTTTTCATTATTGCCTGTGAAAAGCATTTTAGGTTCGCTGATGAGAATCTGTTTGTGTCGATAATCTCTTCCTTGGAAAGTTAGAATATTTCTGCCTGCTGATTGTCAAGGGGTGACTTGAATCTCAAAGAAGATTGGATCATCAGAATCCTCACTCTGTTTCCCTCCTCTGGTCCCTGAGTACACATCTAGGACATATTCAATTTTGTTATGTGAAATGGATATAGAAGAAGAAATACTCTAATGATAGTACTGGGAAAAAACTGGATGTTTCTATTACATTACACATTACCAAGAGACATCAGGGTGGTTCAAGGAATGAAGACATACAGGGCTTCTTCACAAGAGTTTGGGGAAGCATTAAGTTATTAGAGGGAAAGAGCTGTGGAGGAAAGATGCTTTTTTACTGTGCTGTGTTAAAGAGAAAATTCTCTTTTTTATTATACTACTAGGTACTTTAATTTGTTGCTTTACCTGCTATTTTCTGGCACTGCCTGACAGGCTAAAATAGTTGTTTTTAAGAATCAACTAACTTTGCATTGTAAGCAGTGTCTATAGTAGATTTATGTAAGCTCTAACTCTTCAGACCTGCCTACTGGTTCTGTGTCCACGTAGATCACATTATATTTTAAAGTGCTGCTCTGTCTCTCTGGCCTTGTCTGCAGTTAGAAAGCAATTTAGTGTGGTAAGAAAGAGCACAAACTTTGGAGCAAACCCTTGCCTTGGGGTGCCAGCTCTGGTGCTTATTACCTTTCTCCTTTTAGCAAGTTCCCTGGCTTCAGAGTCTGTTTTCTCATCCATAAGACAGGGAGGATAACAGAAACACCTGTCTCAAAGAACTGTGTGAGGCCCAATAAAATCATGTATGTCAAGGTCTCAGTACTGAGCCAGGTAGGAGTAAACAGTTTATAAACGTGAGGGCTTCAAGCCTCTTCCCCATAAGACAATGATTTGCTCCCTTGTGGCAAGGCTGCCTTCCACTCATTACTTCTTGCCAACTTTCTGCTGCTCTGTGAAATATTCCTCAGATTTACATGGCCCAGCTACTGAATCTCCCCTCTTGTTTTCCCCTACTATTTTGTCATGTATCCATTCACCATCCTGGATTATAAACCCCATGAGGCCAGGGAATTGTGTGTTGTTTGTGTGCACAGACATATCGGGAAGCATAACCACGACTTTCGGTATGATGCAAAGTGGGGAGGGTGTAGAGTCAATTTTAGATACTTCTTAAAAGGCAGGGTTTTAAATAGAGATGGAAACTGAGGGTCAGGGAGGGAGAATTACCTTCCCAAGAACACAGAACCTTTTGCTGAAGCTAGAACCAGCATCCCTTTGTGTGGCTGTGGAATCCCATCTGGCCTCTCTGGAACCCTCCGGTTCTGCTGTCTCTGACCCTGTCACTCATTCTTCACCCCTTCAGCCCCTTGAATGGCTAGTGCTTAAATGTGTTTGCATTCATCTCTGCTTTTGGGTTTGACTCAGGGGAACTGTTATCCAGTTCAGGGGGAACGGCTCCCTCCCAGGAGCCCAACGAAATACTTTTGGCTCCTCATTTGGAGTCTGCAGGATTCTTAAGTGAGGCTGAAAAATGATGCAAGACGCTAAAAGGACATTATGTCTCAAGTTCTCCAGCCACGTCGATTCTGGGACATGGTCAGCCCTTGGCAAACCTTTGCCTTGGCCTCAGCATCACGCCATTTGGGTGCCATGTCTGCTTGCCAGTCTCCTGGATAAAGAAGGTTTCAGGACAGCTCTCTGCCAGTCAGGGCTTAGAACTTTTCATCCTGCATGAGCCAGCCTTGGTCTCACAGCTCCCTTTTAAATTAAAATAGTCAAGCGGTTAAAAAATTCCTGCTTTGCTTATTTCAGTATATTTAATTTATTATGTATCACTTTTCTTGGATTTTATATAAACTTGCCTAAGGACTTTTTTTCCCCCAGTTTAATGTCTGGCAGAATGTTCCCTTTTCCTTGGCAGAGTGTTGATTAGTTAAAGAAAATAAAAATGTCTGCCTCGCTAAGAAGATAATCTTTTTTTTTAAATAAATTGCTCTTAGACTTAATAAAAATGATAGCAGAGTTATTATCACCATTGTTAATTAATCTTTAGTGATCATTACTGTGGGACTCCACACGAGGTGCTATTAAAACATCTGCTTCATTGCCTTTGGCTTTTCTACCCAACATTTTGTCTTCATTTAGGATGGTAAAATGAAGTAGAGATTGGTTTCCTTTTTTTTCTTCCCATTTCTCCCACTGGTAAAAACAGAATCATAACTTCCTTCTCTCTTTTTGCAGAGCAAGTCTTCACCAAATTCTATTTGGTAACAGTCGTTATCTGGAAGAGGTGATAAGAATGCTATTTTTCAGACCTCAATAATAGGCTCCCCTTTCTTCCAAAGCTTCCCACAGGTCTGCGTTTTGTGATGCCAGAAGTCAAAGAATTATGCAAATATACAACTTTATCGAGATTGGGTTGAGATTCAGAACTCATCTCGATGTGCAAGAGTGTTTTCTTTCTGTATGTAAAATAAAGATAGCAGTTGCTTAGAATTCAAGGTCCTCTAGGAGAGCTGTGGCTCTTGGAGACATAATTTTTTCTCTTTTGAAAAAATCCCAAGTCCGTGTTGCACCCAGTTTGGAAATATGTAAATAACGATCCCCTCGCCATCAAGCACTGACTAAAAATTATGGGCATTGTTGTCCCTCCCCCACACACACCCCATTACTAGCACAGCCTCTTGCCACCACCCACATGGCATCTGCTAGAACCTAAAAATGAGTTTCAGTATTAGCCGAAGAAAATAACAAGCAAAGTTAGAAATTTAAATTAGCTGCCAAAGAAAAATCAGATGTCACTCTTCTGCTCAAAAACATTATATAAGCAGCAACAGAAGAAAGAAAGAAAAGTGAGAAGACAGGGAGAGAAAGAAAGGGAAAGCTGGAGGGAGGGGAAGGGAGAAAAGGAGGGAGGGAGGACAAACTGGAAACAGTAACTGGAGGAATGATATGAAGGAGTTACTGGAGGATAGAAAACAAGAATTTTCATAATAAGAGAGTGGGGCTGGGAACAAGTATATTTTATAAAGGTCAGCTCTCTCCAAATTAATTTATAAATCGAATGCACTTAACCTTACATGAACATTTTTTTAGAGAGCTTGAAAAAGTTTTTCTAAATCTTTTGTTATCTGGAAGCCTAATTAGTTAATAATCGTCATTGTAGTTTAAATAATAAAAGTTTACTTGTGTTTCTAGTTATGAAATTAAACGGTATAACTGGAAGTGTTCACTGACGCAGGACTAGACCAATAAATAAAGAGAATAACACGGGCAGAAAAAATGTATATTAAATATTTTTTATGTGATAGAGATGACATTTTAGACAAGTAAGAAAAAGATGGATTATTTCTTGTTCTCAGAAAATATTTGGGGGGGTATTATATTAATTTATTGTGGCTGCTGTAACAGCTCACTACAAACATGACTTAAAACAACAGAAATTTTATTTTCTCACAGATTTGATGGCCAACTCAAACAGGAGGTGTTGGCAGTGCTAACTACCTATGGAGGCTCTGGGTCAGACTCTGCCCCTCACAGGCCCCCCACATCTCAGTGACCCCACCCACCTGGTCTCTGGTAGCTGTTGGCTTCTTTGGCTTGTGGCTGCATCAGTGCCTCCATCGTCCCTTCTCTGTGTCACATTTCCCTCTGTCCTTTTATAAAGACACTTGTCATTGGGTTTAGGGACTACCCAGATCATCCAGAATATGCTGCCCTTGTTAAAATCCTGAATTTACATCTGTCAGGCTCCTCCTTACTTCTTAGGCAATGTTTACAGGCTATGAATAGCTGACATCTTTGGATATTCATTATTCAGCTTACTACAGGGGTAAATGGGATTCTTTTCTCACTTCATACATCGAGTACACTTATACGGTGGTAAATATTTAAATAGGAAATACAAAGATAAAAAGCTCCTCATCTCAGAGAAGGAATGGCCCTTCTTTTAAAAACTTATTTTATTATTTTTTTTATTGAGTTGACATTGATTAACAACCATGTAAGTATTATATTTTCAGATTCACTCTTCCATCATACCCCCCAGCAAATATCTAATTCTCCATTGCTGTGAGAATGGTCTTTTTACGCATAAAAGATTAATAGTTTTGTTTACATATAAATTAAAAAAAAACTTATTTAGGTCTAAAATTATCATGAACAGTAGGATAAAGAATTGACCAATTGGAGAAGGAATTTACAATAAACAAAAAGTTTATATCATTAGTATAAGAAACACTTTTATAAATCAGAAAAAAGAAAAATCTTCTAATAGAAAAATGGTCCAAGAATAGGGACAGTCATTTCACAGAAAAAGAAAAATTAAAAGGTTAATGACTGTATGAAAATTTACCCTTGTAACAATCAAAATCAAGTTGAATATTGATGAGATAATAGTTTTGGCCAACAAGTTGGCAAAAAATTATAAAATTGCAAAACCCAATAATGGCAAGGAAATGAGGAAATTTCCATAGTTAATTTCTCATGTTAAGTTAATGGTATATGTTGTTTCAAGAGTTATTGTGCAATATATATATGTATGTATATATATATACATATATACATATACACACACCTCTTCAAATGTACATTTGCTTTGAACAGAAATTGTTTTTAAATTATGGTAACAAATGGAGAACTGCACAAACAGAATTGTACATATATGATCTCGTCTATCACTTCATTACGGAAAATTATTAATGGCTTAATATCTCACAAGAGAAGATGCAAAATGTTCACAAAAGGCGATTAAGTGAAAAGAGCAAGTTACAAGGCCATCTGCACTTCTGGTCCTTGTTTGTGGGTCTGTTATCTGAAATGATGAGTGAAGATGTTAATAGTGGTCCTCGTTTGGAGGTAGGATTATGGGTTGATTCTTCTTTTTCATTAAAAAGGAATTTTCATAATCAGGATTATTATTTTTGTAATTTGGAAAGGAGAAAAAAAAATTTAAATTAACTGCAGAATAAAGTCAGATCTTCTAAACCTGGCAGATAGATTCTATTTCTGTCTACATTTCCATTTTCACTTCCCTTGACTACCTGTCATCTGCCCAATGTTGCCATAGCAACACGGAATCTCCAAATTGGATCCTGTGTTTTCTAAGTCAGTGTCTTTACACATGTTGTTCCTGCTGCCCCAAATCCCCACAGAATTCACTTATTGCAAAACCAGCCTTCATTTAACAGCTGGACACACTTCAACATGCTGTGCTTAGATGTCTGTTCTCTACGTTATATAGCTCTTCCCCTCATTGGACCAGGAGTCACTGCAAGCGAGTCAGAGTACCATGGGAACACCCAGGGCCCCCAGTGGATATGAGATGAGGGCTTAGCTTGATCCATGTAGAGCCTAAAGGAAAACACAAACTACCAGAGAGATAGTAAGCAAAACAGGAGAAAAGGCACCAAAGATGGTCAAATGTGATTTTGTGTTAAGTTGGATGTAATTAGTTGAACCTTCTGATTGCTGTCATTTGAAATGAAATCAATACATTTCCAATTTGGTTTGAGTTGCCTGCTTATTTTGGATTTTTCAGTGTGAAAGAAAGCTGTTTTCCTGTTGCTGCTCTTTAACTGATAATTGGTGTGCTAAACGGTGATGTTTTGCTTAGCATATGCTAGTTGTGTTTCAAAACAGTCTCACCTTTTTACAAAATCAGATTCCTCACTTGTGCTGAATCATTTGCTCAGTGAGTCTTTGAGGATTAATAGCAGCAATTGTGGGGGAAGGGATGGCTTCACACATGCCTTTCCAGAAAATTCAGAGGACAAGTGAGAAATAGTCATCAGCTGATAGGCCTCTCAGGTCACTTTTCAGAGTCTTTATCCTTCTTTCCTATTTAATGAGGAAAGTAGCAACTAAGAAATGTGGTTGATACCAGTGGGCAGGGGCTTTGAAGGAACTGAGCACCCAGCCAGGAGTAAAGAAATGGTGCTAGACAGGGAATTGTTTAAGGAGATCAGGGTTGAGTTTACAGTTAATAAGTAAACATATGCTTAGAACCAACTTTGTTGCTTTGTAAAGAGTGAAGACAGGATATTAGGAAGCTGTCCACTTCTGCTTTCTTATAGCTGGTGTTCATTTAGAGTGAAGGCATGTACATATTTTGATGTAGTCATTGTGGAATACTACTTTCTCTCCCAGTTTTAGCGGTTTTAAAAATATTTTGTTTTCATATTCCCAAGGAAAGCCTATGTTGTCTGCTCCCAGAGAGGGCATAGAGCAGGGATTGGCTGGAAATAGTGTGTGTGCAGAGGCAGGAATGTGTGTAGAGAGACAATGGACAACCAGGCTGGCCCTCCATTGGTGCTGGTGGAAGAACTAAGCAGACTTCAGGTGAGTCACAAACTGCAGGGCTCACCTTATTTTTCAATAAGAAAGGGACAAAGGCTAATTCATTGTTTTTTTTGTTTTGTTTTGTTTTTTCAAATTTTCTTTCGGCAGAGGAATTGCCTTTTCCCCAGTGGAAAATCTTACACAGAATCCCATTTGACCAGTGCAATGGAATGTTTAAGTGAAGCAATTCTGGTAGAGAGAGAGAGGAGGGCCTCATGCTCTGGTCTTCCCTAACTCCCTCTCTGGCCACTCGAAGGTACCTCAGACCTTTTCCAGGAGCAAAAGTGAAACTAGGTTCAACCTTGGTTCCTGCACCTTCATCGTGAAGGTCATGGAGTTTAAAAAGGAAATGAAAGGCTAATAAAATTTCACTGTGACTCACTTGAGCTCAAGGTCTCACTGGAATATATCAATCCAATATGCAAATTAGTTGAAAAGCAATTTAAAGGTTTATTAGAGTTAAAAAAAAATCAAACAAAAAACAAAATACTTATAACCACTCTGCTCCCTCATCCCCCACACCTACTCCACTGCTAATTGCCAAATGTTATTAAATTGATTAATCACCAAAGCTTCATTTCTCTCTTGGTGTCCTCTACCTTCACCCTCTCACGGTTAACTGTTTCCAAAGTCCCTATTTCCTTCTACTACCTATCGACTCAGATCAGCTGGCAGCCCTGTGACTGGTGTCTTCCCCTCCCTCTTTCCCTCCTTCCTTCTGCCCGCTCCTTATCAGGTCTGTCTGTTCTGTCCCTTTCTCCTGTCCAATGGGAATCTGCCACTTTCTCATTCTTTTCCTGTTTTGTTTCCTTTTGCCCATTTCAGCAACCCCATCAACTCTAACAGTCCCAGTCAGGTAACATTAGTCAAGTGTAAGATCCACGAATACCTTTTTTTATGAGTGGGTAGTGAGAAGGGTTGAATAACTTCTTTATAACTTCTCTCCTCACCTGTGATCCAAAGGTCCCGTTCCTAGAACTGCCTCCCTGCCTGCTGCTTCAACTCAAGTCCGTAAAAAGAGCACATGGCTGTGCAAGGTTCACCTTTGGGGAGGTGTTTTTCACACTCCTTTCCTTTTCATTGTGTGTCCCTCATTCTTTTCCTTTTTTCCTAATCACCAGCCATTCCCGGGACATTCTGTCCCATGGCAGTGGAAAATGGAAAGACATTATTCTCTTGAGGTTACTGGAGTCCTTTAAGGAAGCTCTAGAATCTTCCTAAGTGAATTGCCCAATAGAATCCTTCTGGATGTGTGATGAGAGACCTGGAGGTGGCTGTGGCCGGAGAGGCAGGTCCCGCCTGAGTCCATCGATGATCCTCTGTGGGTAGATAAGGCTCTGAAGCCAGACATACAGCACCTACGCCTCTGCCTTCACATTCGCTGTGTCCCCGTGACTGGGACTTTCTCAGGCACAGTCAGTGCAGGCTTAAGTTCTTTTTGGCTCCACATGAAAGAGAAACATGATCTCTGCCCTCACTTCAGGATGACTCTGTGTTTTTCTAATCAGCGTGCCCATATTTACTGTCTTTGACATGTGTGGATCCACTTCCTTCTACTTTCTCCTCTGGTGCCACAGTCCCTGCCGTGACCCCCACACGTGCACACGCACACTAATGCCTCTCGACAGAACGCACTCATGTTGCCCAGCTTTTGACAGTGCCAGGGTCCCCAGAATGTGCCTTCTATTCACTGCCTGACAACAAACTCGCCTGACCAGAAGTACCATTTTAAACAGGACAGCCCCGTTTTTTCCTGTTTCTGAACCATCCTGCCATTTCAATATAAATGTTAATTTTGTTCCATTCTAATAAACTAAAGCTGTTTTTTTTTTTAAGCAAGAGTGGAGGCAGATATGAAGGTGAGTAGGCAGACAGGCAGGGAGAGAGAGGAGAAGGAAGTGTTTCAGCATCTTTCATTTTATTTTTATTTAGTTGTTCACATTGGTTGCTTCACCCCGGACCTGGGACTCGAACCCAGGAGTATGTGGCCTGTGCTCCTCTGGAGGCAATTGACCTAACCACTCCTCCACCAGGGCACACCACTCAGGCCATCTGTAATGCGGGGCAAAAGTGGCCATTGAATTGCCCTGGGCCCAGTCTGTTGAGGGGGCCCCAAAGCAGTTACCCCTGGTGCATGTTAAAGATGCTCCTCACTGGTGCTCAGGAACTGCTGCTGTTCCCACACCCTGTGAGGAGCCAGGAGATCCAGAGGAAGTGTATTTCCTGCCACCCACCACCTGCCTGTTTCTTCAAAGGCAGCAGAACTCCTCCGCAGAGTGGTAGAGCTGCAAGGAAGCTCTATGGGGGTTATTTCTGGCCCTGGGCCAATTACTGGGTGTTTCTGGCACTGGGATGGTTAAAGCAGCGTGTGTTTTAGGCAGGACGTTTAAAGTGGGGCTTATAGGGTTTTCACCAAAGGTGAAAAGGTGGACCATACTGATGGGCATCACACAGTACTGGCCTGGCTGCTCTGCTCCGCCTTCTCCCCTCTTCTTAGTTACCAGCTCATAACCCTGTCCTGTTTATGCCAACTCAGTG
>RJWH01001700.1:101005-326636 GCA_004363575.1 Solenodon paradoxus
TAGATCTTATTCAATTTTGGATCCCAGCACCTACACAGTGCTTGTCACTCTGTCACAGCCCAATGACTTGTGCTAGAAGCAGCCGTCTGTGTACCGTGACATACACATCACCTGTCAGCCAACAACTGAAAGATCTAGGTCAAAATTACATTCTACAGATATAAGGGATGTATTTTTATTAAGTTGTTGTTTTTTTAACAATACAGATTATTGAGCAAAAGTTCGGAGACCACTGTCATAAATAATATTAAATGCACTGTTTGCCCCCCACCCCAAGCCTCTCAGGTCCAACGTACCCCCCAAGGTGGTGAAGACCAAGCATCATGCCACTGGGGGAGGTCCCAGGCGGGAGGATGAGCTGCACCCAGGCTGCAGCTCAGTACCCACCCCACCAGATTAATCTGGAACAGTACTTCATTATCCATGGGTTTTTAGGATGCGTCAACGTTTAGTCACAATATTGCAATGTGTTCCCTTCCTGAACTTTGAGTTGACTCCTGAAGAAGTTATGGCTGGTGGCTGTTTGTGTGGATGAGGGACTGACTGCCTGCAGCTGGGACTGACATCTTGATGGTTTCTCTTTTCTGTCTGGGAACGTGGTCACCCCACTCCTGTGTGTTAGCACTACTTCCTCTGTGCCCCTCTCAGGGTTGACAGAGGCCCAGCCTCCCTCTAATATCAAGGTTTTCAATACATTAACAAATTAATATGCCCAAACAGTCACATTAACAAAAATTGTGTATTTTTTAAAATTTACAGCTAAGAAAATGTTGCTTTATTAAGAAATATCACTGTTGATTTTCAGACACACAAAAATGCAAAAATACTTGATGTGAAATATCAAGAACTTTATATCTAAATAATGTGATTTTATACTTGGATTATCATGGCTATTTTAAGAATATCATGACCATTATGTTTTAATAATGGCTGCATTCTGTTCATAATCTATAGACTGCCTTCTAAAAATAGACCAACAATGTCCTGGCATACCAAGAAGTGTCACACAATATAAATGTGCTAATTTCAAGATAATTATAGGAAATACTGAAAAATCAATTTATAGTACTGGGTCAGGGAATTCAAAATTGAGTGATGATATCTTTCTATTTTCCCATTTTTCTCTGCTAGAGCAAAAATTTAAAGTTAAGACTCTTTATGCCTGGGTGCCATAAATGGGGTCCCCCTTTCTCCCTAGGACAGCATTCTAACAGGCCCTGCCAGCATCCAGCCCAGCCCCCTGTAATGCCGCAGCCAAAGGCTAATATAGAGCCACTGGATGAAGGCCTACAGCTTTATGCCCATGTCAGCAACGAGGGTCTGTCCTGTTAGAGAAGCATGGGCTCCAGCCCACCTCTGGGTCCCTCTACCATTTGAAGGCATCTACTTCTCCTCCTTTCTTCTCAGCAGTCAGCCCTGTTTTCTCTTTGCTGGAGCGTTTCCCTTAGACTGAAGAAGCAATTTGCCTGCTGAGCAGGGGAATACCTGGGAGTTTATATCCCATTGCGGTTAGCCAAACGCTGACTCTTTAGGGGAATACCCCGACTCTTTTGCCCCTGATTATATTAACTCTGAGCTTTCTTTTGAGACTTCTCTTGACATTGCAACTTTACTTGGCTACTTCCCTTCCTGGCCCTACTTCTCTGTTCCTTTATCAGTTTTCCTAGGAGCCTCTCTTGATAAGGCATTTTCACATGAAGCTGTCTCACTGCCTTCTTCTGAGAATCTCAACTTACAGCAGGAACTTAACCCTGTTACTGTGTTTGAACAAGTTGCCCATCCTCCTTGAACCTGTTTCTTTATCTGCAACCTGGAGATAGGCATACGGCCTGCCAGGGCCATTGTAAGCCTTGGAGATAAAGTTTTTGAAATATTTGGCACAGAGTCACAGTAGATATCAGTTGTGAGTAGTTATTTCCCCAAGGCCATGGACCTGCTCAGTCCGCAATTGGCAATATTCTCTATGACTCAAGCATGCAGGGACTGTGAGAGCTGAGATGGAGAAATAAATCCAGTTACCTGTTGCCCTGAGACTGAGCTTGTGGCCCTTTCAATTTAAATGGGCCCGAGTCATTCTGCTGTGAGCTCTTTTAAACCCTTAGGACAGAATCAGGATATAAGAACATGATTTGAGGTGCGGGTGCCAGGAGAGGATTCAGGATTTGATCCTAATCATTCTTGGGCTGGTACAACCTGATTAGAAATTTTGAGTAGGTTTTTTTTTGCTTTTTTTTTTTTTGTGTGTGTGTTTTTTTGCAGGGTTTACTCTCAAAGAGAGGTCCTACTGTGCTCAAGTCTAGAGCTGTGTTTGGGGCTCTTGGAGGGCCTGTGAGTTGGTGACAGGCTGTGGGGCCAGGGTTCCCAGGGGCAGGCAGGGCCAACATGAGAATCAAATGGCCCTACATACAGGAAACGCCGAATGTCTCGTGTTATGTACAGTATCAGTTAAACAAGTCCTAGTGATTCATTTCCTTTTTCTCTAGACAGAGCGTTCTAGAAATTGAATCCTGTAATATCCAGTCTCATGCTTCTGCCCCCAGCTGTTTCATTTTCTCTGACTCCTTCATCTCATTTCATTCTTTCTAGACATAGAATATAATTCTGATAGTTCAACTGCCCTAACTGCATCTACTCCAAGGTCTTTTGCATCTGCTTTGAGTTGCTACCTCAACTCCCCAAGAATTCCCTTTGCTGTTAATTGTGAATGCAGATGGTGGAAATGCCCCTTTAACATGAATCAGATCACGTGCTTGGCAGGCAAGACGGTGTCAGGAGAGAGCTGGGCTTGGGCAGGTCAAGGGAGAGCGGTCTCTGGAACAGAAGTGAGGCTGGCAGGGTAGCGTGCCTGAGTGCAGTGTCTCACAGCACTTCTGGCCTGATTTGGTGGCAGAGCCTGTCCAGCATGCTCCACGTGCTCTTGTTGCCTCAAGTGTCAGAGGTTATGAAAAACAGCCCTTGCTGGCTTGCAAGTGAGCAGTGAGAAGAGAAAGCAGAGGGACGCACTGTCTGACTCGAAGACTGTCACCCTGAACAAGTGCTCATCTTGAAGGAAGGGATGACTTCCTCCAGGAACAAAGCCCCAAGTTTGAAAAGCAGAACTTTTCTGGAAGGAAAGATCTAGGTAAACAGGGGTTGGGGCAGATTAGTACAATGGACTCCTCCCTCTGTAATCTTCATTCAGAAAGTGCTCACTGAGCCCCTACATTATGAGTCCCTCAAATTCCTTGCACCTAAATGAGGCAGGATTCTGTCCTCAGAGGAAGGCTGTTCCAGATGATCCCTGTGGAAAAGGGAAGTTGGAGAGGAGCAGGGATGGAGCTTCGTTCCCAAGTAAAAGCAGGTGGTAGCTGAGAACAAATGTAGAGCCAGATATCAGGGAGCCCCTTGTGTAGAGCAGCTCAGATATGCCTCCATCCACAACCCCTCACATCCAAGGCTCATGCTCTGGAGAAAGGATGCAAAGCCACTAGGTGATTGTCCTTTCTCTATTTCACAAGGATTAAGCATTTAGTTTCAGGCCACAACATGTCAAAGTGCACCCGAGACACGTGCCACCTTGCCGTGACCAGTCTCGAGGCAAAGAAGAGTCATTGAGAGCAAAGTCACAACCAGGAGAGGTTTTCTGTTTCCTCCAAGGACATTAATAAAGGGACTACTCTCACCAGGGGATATAAGCAAGAATGTCAATTAGACCTGAAGCAACTCTCATGTTACTAAGCCTCATGCTATATGGAGTCATCATAACTGTCTCCAACGCGCATGTACCAACTCACCACACCTGCCAAATCATCCTGTGTGCCCCAAACATGGACCGGCCCTCCTTTTGTTATTCCTAATCACCTCTAATCCCGTGTATTGCTCATGTGTTGTTCAGGCTCCACCCTCCTCCATATCCTGGGGCACCTATTTGTTGTTGTTAAATCATGTTTTTCATGGAAACATGGCACGTGGGTAGGCAGGGATTACTTCTCCTTCCCCACTGTCCATGCATCATCTATCTACCCCAGCAGTGCTGGTTCTGCTCTGAGCCTTTTTATTGTTATTTTTATTTTTTTGGCTCACATGAGGCTGCCTGTTTAGTTAATAGCATGTCTAGGCAAATAATCCTTATCCATTAACTGAGCATTTATAGACACACCCTGTGTTGTCCTCAGACAGGAGAACTGGATGCTTTGGGGAGGGGTGTTTGACTGCCAAACAACAGGGGTCTGTAAAAAGAGGCCCTATTGTTCATTTCATGCCCAGGTCAACAGCGAGCAGGAAATTGGTACAGCAGAGTCTGGCCAAATCTGTGTCTCCACTAGTTATTAGGGGGTGGAGGCGGCTAATGGGTGGAGTTTCTTCCTGTGGTGTCCTCTGGAGAATGCCCAAGAGCTCTCCAACACCCCTGGAATGTGAACTTCAGGGCTGGAAATGGACTTCTGTGCTGTAGTCCCGACTCCATAAGCACTCATTTGAAAGCTGCTGGTGGAAGGCCTTGGCTGTGTTGTGGATTACTTGGGGTGTTCTCAGGGGAAATCTTTGGAAATGAAGTGCTCCGTGTTCTGTGCTGTCGGTGTGATCTCAGTCCAGGAAATACAGTGTCAGAATCACTTGGCCTCCCTTTCTAAGTGTCCCCATGGTACACTCCCCTTGTGATGCTGTCTCCTGATATCTCCATTGAATTGATTGGCTGTATGACACCTCCGTTCTGGCTGGCTGCTGGCCGTCACTGTAGGGTGGCTTTGAGGACTTGTCTGGGGGCTTCCGTGATTCTTTACCACTTCGTGAGGGTCCTATAATGGGTTTACAGAAGCCAGACAAGGTTGGATGAAGGAATCTAATGTGTGAAGAACCAGTGATCCTCCCACGACAGAAATATGTGACAAAGGTTGCTGCGTCCTTGGAACTCACAGCTCTGGGAATTCAGCCTGGTGTTGGTGTCAGTAAGAGCTCAGGTCAGAGATGCCTGTAGCCTCCTCAGCAAATTCGTACCAAAGTCACTCTGCAGAATGGCTTTCCTTAGTAGGGGCTAGAAATAGGTTCAATGTGCACTTAGCACTTTAAGGAACTCTTAGACATGGCATCATCATACTTACTATTACCAGCTGCTCAAAGGGAAATGAATTTTCTCATAAGATAATATTATATTTAAGAGGTATGTCCCTGAATAAAGACTTGGATAAAATGCAAAGCTAGTGATCTGGGTATCTTGCAACACCCTTTGAAATGAGCATGCTTTTACTCTTAGGGCTATTTTCCTACTTTACTCCACTGCTTCTTATACCAACTACTTGGCTCCCCTGTTCTTTGTCTTATAAATTCTGTTTATTCATGATTTTAGTCTACTATAGAGTCCCTTTCATATGGATTTTACTGTCTCAGGACTTATGCTTATGCTTTGTCTGTGTATCTTTACATGTTTTACAGATCTTGCTTTTTACTATCAAATCCCAAAATGCATTTATTTTTCCCCTCCTTCTTTCCCTCCCTCCATCCCTCCTTCCTGCCCTACCTCACATGTATGTTCAGATGCTGCCAGAGAAAGAATTTTACTGGACGAGTTAGTTATTACCTGAGTGTTAAAACTGTCAAGTTTTTAAGATTTGCTACTAGTTATTCTTAGATCAGGCACTTGTTACTGATTTAATTATTGTTGATCAGTATAGTGAATCTCATTTGGGTGGTTTTTGCTGGAGTAACTCCACAGCAGGGTATTATGGGCATGTCAGGCTTTCTGAGGTTTGTTGTGACCCGTATACTAATTCCTCCCTTCAACAGCTTGACTTGAAACCTTATTAACATGCTTTTAGCATAGTACACACTTCATTGGAAATTGATGCCATCAGCTTGCCCTTAGCAAGATTTGTTACATGAGACAATGGCTAAGACAGGTATGGTTTACTGGGACTTGAGAAATTAAAGGAACAGAGAATGTGAACCATGGGAAACTAGAGGAGGGCGAGTAGTGAAGTCATTTCTGTAACCCAACTGTTAGGGTTGTCTGTTGCTATCTACCTAACAAATCATTCCAAAAGTCAGTGGCATCAAGCAACAATCATTTATGATACAGAGTCTGTGGGGTAAGAAGTTGGATGGGACACAGTGGCCCTGACTTTTGTCTGCGCTACAATATCTGGGGCCTCATCTGTGACTGACTGAAACAGCTGGTAACAGGAACATCTGTAGTTTTCTTCATGCAAATGGTTGGTGCCTGGACTGGGATGACTGAAAGGGTGGGCTCAGCTGGGTCTGGCAGCCAGAGCATCTACACATGGTCTT
This sequence comes from Solenodon paradoxus, assembly GCA_004363575.1. Classification (NCBI taxonomy): domain Eukaryota; kingdom Metazoa; phylum Chordata; class Mammalia; order Eulipotyphla; family Solenodontidae; genus Solenodon; species Solenodon paradoxus. Next base: position 107,267 of record RJWH01001700.1, read on the forward strand.
GCTGCATGACTCAGAATCCCAAGAGTAAGTCAACAACTATGCTGAAATTCCATGATTTTGCATGATGTAACCATGGAAGTATATAACATTACTCCTACCATACTTCACTGGTCAAAGTAGACACAAACCCACCCAGATTCAAGGGAAGGGGACATAAACTCCACTTGAAATAGGAGACATGTCAAGAAATTGATAGCCTTATTGTAAAAAAACCACAGTAATGATCAATTTTCTCTTTCCCAAGAAAATCATCTCCCTTCGGTATACTTGGGAAGAGAGGTTTTCTCAACTCAATTCCAAAATCATTCACATAACAGCCAGCTGTTCCTCCATAAAGTGTGTGTTTTCCACCTCTAGTGAAGGTCACCAATCCTCTTCCAGAGTATATTGGCATCCAGTGGTGGATTGTGATTTCAGTGTTACAGTTCCACTCCCTCCACAAGGGTTTCCATCGGGAGGGCAAGGCAGCAGAGGAAAGACATATTCCTATTTCCCTTGACAAAAGCATAATCCACATTTGTGTGGATTCATCAGATTATGTTAAAGATTGGGAGAACCCAAAGGAATAAATAGGTGAAGAAAAGCAATTAAAACTACACTATGATATAACTCTATCCAGACCACAAATGAAAAGTCTTCAAGAAATCAACAGGGAGTTGATCATTTGTGTCTGCCCAGAAGTCTCACCCTTACTCTTAAAGAATTTTCTTTTTAAAATCTACCTGCTAATCTTTATGTAATTTTTCAGAAACCCAACTCTTTACCTATGAAGTTTCTGGCCCCAAGGTCAAGTTCTCTTCTTAAATAGCATATTTCCTTATGTTTGAGTTGTTCAGCTCATAATAGTATCCAAGGGGACTCTGGCAGGGTGTGTAGACTGTGGTGGGCTTGGGTATTCTAGATTCTTTAGATTTTCCCCAGAGGGAAGTTTGGTGTTCCAAGTGTCATCGATTCATTCCAGCATCATTCATCTAGTCTATGTGAGGTGTCCCCATCAGTGTGAGTTAGATCTTGTTTTCTTATTGTCTAGTTTGGTAATGATTTGAACACACACAAAGGCCTTTTCAAGGACACATACTTATTCTTAAATCAGTAGCAGTTAAAAGCATATGGTGGAAGAAAAAATATTTTTAATTTCCCAGAATTTCATGACCTCTCTGAAAATAAAAATAAATATTTCACTCCTTATCCCTTCCTCTCTCTTCAAGTTGTATTCTTCAAGTCTGTGGGAAATAAAAAATTGACCTGTTGCTGATCACATACAGTTTTGTACACAAGACCAGCTAAAACTTTAAAATTAAACTCTTAGGAAAGGACAACCTTTTCACTCAGTCTGTCAGGGCATGTGGGGTCGAGTGGGTTAGAGATGCGGGTGGCTTCATTCTTTAAGGCTGAGAGAGTTAGCTGTCAGCAATGCCAAAGAACTGGTTCTCCAGCTCTGTAGCATGAACCCAGCTGATGGCAGCAGATTTCTGCCAAGATTCATAGCCTGGCCTTTGAAAAGCAGTTTTCTAGGCAAGAAGACCATTCATGAGAAGATTTATGAGCCACATTCTTCCAGAAATATTGACATTACGTGTCACCAAACAAGAGCTCAGCCCTCCAGAAACCACTCTTTAGACCCCTGGTTAGGGTCCTCCTAACCTACACTTTCCCCTCAGGCACAGGAGAACCCAGCCTCCCAAATAAGAACTCCTCTCTCAGTGATTTTATCTGTAAGTCTGCCTGGCCAGTCACTGAGCAAAGCACCTTGGCATTGGTCCTCTTCACTCTGCCCACTTTCCATATTGTCTCCTGTCAGAATCTTCAACATCTCATTTCCATTCTGATTTTCTTTCTTGTTCCCTCCACTGCCATTTCCTAAAGCATAGCTTTTGTGGTTTTGATTGCTTTAACTCTATTTTCCCAGTACTTAGACCAGTACTATCTTTCCAATCCAGTTCTCCAAGCCTTTCTCCTTCTATTCACGTTTTTGAGTCATGTGTCCTGCAACTTTTAGCATGTTTTATTTATCATATGATGATCAGTAAGTTATCACTTATTAGATTTTAGAGTTTCAGTTTTGATATGAACCCAGCATGAACACAAATGGTCAAAAATAACTGTAATTATTATAACAGTCCTATTAAGAAGTCCGAAGTTGTCAGGTTGTAAGACCCCTGCTGATTTTGTAATGAATCTTTCCTCTTTGAATATCTTACAGTATGCTAAAGGTAAGCCTCATTAATGAACTCATTAACTTGTTTTCATTTCATCTTTAAAATATGCATAATGTCAATGTTTGAGAACCACATTTTTATACTTAGAACTTTTGCTTGATAGCTTTCATCTTCAGTAAGTGGATTAGACTCCCAAGTGAATTTCAAATGTAAGTCATATTTATCAATAATATTTTTGAGATATTAACATTCTCAATTATTTTAAATCATAGTTTAGGTATAGTAAACATCTTCCAAGTAAGCCTGAACAAGTATTATTCAATAACCTTTTTTTGGAGTCTGAATCACGTTGCACTCCTGCTTGGTTTCTAGATACTAGAAGAGTCTGTTCCCTTTTGAATACTGCCCTTCCCTTCCCTGGCTGACTCCTGGTGACCTCCTAGAACTGAAAGCTCTATAGCTGATCATGTCAGGTAGCTGTTTTTGACTCACCCTGCTACTCTTTTTAGTCTTGATCTCCTTCTTAGAAGTTCTAACCACACCTAGACTTTAAGGCTCATACTGTTGATGGTTGTAACTCGGCATGAGGGCAGGATCCAGGCTACCTGCTGCTACTCATCACTCTGTTCCCAGTGCCTAGACCAGTGTCTGGCAAAAGATGCAGGTAAATATTTATTGAATGTTTGAGTTAAATGATTGAATGAACAGATATTTGAATGAATGCATACATGGAAACTAGATAGGAGACACTTATGGGGAATATTACGTATGATTGAAGTATCCCACTGCTGGATATTTATCCAAAGAATATGAAAACACGAATCCAAAGGGACTTACTCACTCCCATGTTTATCACATTATTCACAATACCCGTGAGTCAGAAACAAGCTAAGTGTCTATCAGCAAGAGTGGATAAAGAAGATTGCTTATATATACACAGTGGAATACTAGTCAGCTATAAAAATAAAATCCTGCCATTGGCCACAACATGGACTTAGAGAGTATTATGCTAAATGAAATGTCAGAGAAAGATAAATACATACCATTCATATGTTGTAAAGAAACTAAACAAATAAAACAGAAACACACAGACTACAAGAACAAAATAGTGGCTGCCACAAGGGAAAGGAGAGGGGAGTCAGTAAATTGGGTAAAAGGGATTATTTAGGGTTCCTAAGACCAATTTTCCTACCAACAAGTGATTCCTCAACACCAATAAGGAGTCAGAGAATTCAACTCAATTCAGTTCAGTTCTGATACCACCCGGAGATAGCATCTCTGTTCAGCTCAGTTCTGACAATACCTGGAGATTGCATCAGACTCCACAGGTTAAGGACTCAGTTTCCCAAGGCCACCCTCCTCTTCATCCTCCAGTGACAAATCCAAGCTGTTACCTGTGCTTCTGACCATGTGACTCTGGATCACAGATTCCCACAACTCAGGTTTGATTAATAACACTAGAACAGTAGGACTCAAGAGAAAGAGTTTACTGGATTATTACAAAAGAATAGCCAGTGGAGGAGATGCATAGTGCAAGGCATGGAGAAAGGTTGCGTAGCTTCCATGGGCTCTCCAGGCACATGACTCTCCCAGCACCTCCATGTGTTCATCAACCTGGAAGTTCCCTAAAGCTTTTCCTCCTGGATTTTTACAGAGTCATCATTACTTCGGTAGGATTGATTAAATCACTGGCCACTGGCAATTAATTCAACCTCCGTCCAGCCCCTTCCCCTTATGCAGATGTTTGTGCGGGTGGGATTGAAAGTTCTAACCTTCTAATCACATGGTTGATTCTCCTGGCAACCAACTCCCATCCTTAGATTCTTCCCTATAAGTCACCTCATTAACGTAATAAGAAACACTTTTATGGCTCTTAACACAGGAAATTTCAAGACTTTTTTTGAGCTGTAAGACAGGAAATGTGGGTAAAAAATAAATATACATATACATGAGAACTAGATTGGTCATTTGAATGACCAAATATATATTTTTCTGATAAATCACATTATAGGGGTCATTTCTATGGTGACAGATGGAAACTAGGCTTTTGGTGAGGAGCACAGTATAGTGCATATAGATGTTGGTTTATAGTCTATATACCTGAAACTTATCTTGCAAACTGAAGTTAGTTCAACTCAAAAAAAAGTCATGGTTTAAGGTCTCATTGAAAACATGTTTGTCTTATTTGCTGCACATAATTATAATAAGTATCACTTTTCAAAAGTATATCTTGTTTATAATTTATATAATTTTCAATTTATAACTGTGACACTGAGTCTTCATCTTTAGACTGTTTAGCAGTAGTATCCTATATAATATTATAAGAAGATTACTGAAATTCCATATTGGTCTTTAAAGTCCAGATTTCAACTTATATTTCTACCTGTGTAAGTACAAGTCTCTGCCACTCATGTGGGTAGTAGCCACGGTCCTTGATGAGGCCCCAGCTCTTACCCAGAAATGACTTTGCTACTTGTCCCTGGGTCAATGGCATTTCTGCTAATGGATTCTCTGTTGACCCAGTATCATTCCCAAATCCCTTCTCTAAGTGTTGTTGAATCTGATTCTGGGGAGGTCTAATGACTCTTCATGCCCAAGCTACCAAAAGGTATATGAAGTATGTCTATGAAAGTCACCTCTGAGGTGAGCACCTTGGGGAATCAGTTGCTCTGTAGTTCCCTTCCAGTCAGAGGATTCTAAGTCTCCCTTAAGAAGCGATTCTCTTGTGTACCCAGTGAAGCCTATCTGCCTACCAAGAGTGACTTCGTCCAGACTCAGGTATTCTACACGGTGACTTACTTTTGGCAAGCTCAGGAGAAATGGTGGCAGAACAGAGTTGTTCCTCTATCTGGGAACCAGGTTCTTGAAGAAATTCAAGGATGTATGAGAGGAAAGTTTGAGGATAAGAAAAGATTCACTGGCAAAGTGAAAGTACACACACGAGAAGGGTGTACAAGCATGGTCTAAATTAGGAAAGCTTGCAGGAGTCTAGAGACTGGTATTTTATTGAATTGCTTGGGAGGGATTGAGTTAAATTGATTAATATTCATTATATTCCCGAGGAAATGGTATGATTTCCTTGGCGAAGGGGATGTCTTTCCTTCTTAAAGAGGACTCAAGTTAAATCCTTATATGTTTCTCCTTGTAGTGTTATAGCCCTTGAGGAGGTGTTCCTTCTAGTTTTCTAATTTATTAATGAGACGGAAATGACCATAGAATGAGGTTTGAGGTCAGATGGTAGACATTTCAGGTGCTGTGTTGGTTCTATCCGGTAGCAGGTCAGTCAGTCTCAGTTAGTTTCACACACTTGAGGCAGAACTTCCTCTTTCCACTGCCAGTAAGTTTCTATTGCTGACTATCCTGGCTCATAAAGAATAGAAAGGCTAACTGCTTATTTTCTCAGTCTTCCTTAATGCTAAGCTTTGCCATGAGATGAGTTGTGAGAAGGAGATACAAGCAGAGACATTCCATTTATTTGTTAATATTCCCGATAAAAGGAACAGATGTTGCTAATATCAATATGTCCTAGTTTTCCTGTCTTGAATGTGGACATGATGAGTAGAGATACAGCAGTCTTTTAAGAGTAGAGCAAACTGATGCTCTAAGGATGGTAGAGCAGATGGAAAAAGAGTGTGGGTCTTGTTAAGGTAGTGACCAACTCTGAACTTTGCCTACCTTAGGGTTTCTTGTTATGTGAGTAAAATAATCCATGCTTGTTTAAACCTGCATTAATTGAGTTTGCTATTCATTGCAGTGCAAAGCATTCCTAACTGATAGAGCTAAAATAGGCTATTTTTAGCCTGCTTTTTAACCTGTTTAAATATATCTTTAATCTAAATATGAATCTAATCTTAAACTAAATCTAAATATAAATCTCACCTTAATCTAAATACAAATATTTTAAGAAAGGGACCAAATTTTAGGGACCTTTCTTGTTTACAATTTTGTTTTTCTGATAAGAGTGCTAATAGCGACTTATGAAGAGCTTAGTCCAGATTTTATAAATCTAAGCATGACTTGACCCATCTTACTTCATGACAAAAACAGAAACTTCATACTTCGTGCTATCTTTCTCAGATTTTATCACATTAAAAACTTTCAAGAATCTGACTCATTTGTTAAGAAAAATAGAACTACCCTTTTCCCAACCTCTCATTGGTCTGAAACCTAGACACTATCCTCAATTTTATGTCAAAGCTGTCTTAGAATTAACTAATTAATGACATATCAGCAAACAATGTTTAACTTTTGGGCTCCATGCTGTGATTATATATAACAAATAAGATGGATAGAACAATAAGTCTTTTGGCCCATCACCCAAATTTAAATGAAATTGTTTAGACTATGGTTATTAAATAGAAATGGAGAAATATTTCCAAATTCACTTTATTGCAAAACCTCTGAAACTCTTAGCCCTTTTCATCTCTAGGAATTAGAGGAACCTAAGGCTTTGACTGAAACCACGAAGTGAGCTTTTCCATCCATCCATCCCGGTCTCTCCTTTCTCCTTGTCTTTTCCCTCTAAGCCCCATGTTAATAGGTTGCACATGCTTCTAACTAAGCCTCCATTCCTCCCCAGAGTCAACACTGCCAAGACACCCTGACTTGACTTTCAGTGTTGTCTCACAAGTTCCTGGCTTTGGTTTCATGTGATCTGAAGCGCTCTCACATGAAACCAGGAAGATCAGCTGTGCAGCGCTGTGGAAAATGTGAAACATCAGGCAGACGATGTATTTTTCAAATCTGGACGCTGGAACAGAAACTTGGCTTGTTTGCTGTCTGGCTGATAAGAATGGATGAGAGATGAAGATTTAGCTTTGCTGTCTCCATGGCAGAAGCTGAGCATTGATCTTAAAAGGGACATTTCGGATGAAAGAGGTGATTAAACTGGACAGTCTTTTGTTTACTATCTACAGGCAGTCACTGCTAACATGGGAGCTGCCAATTAGATGGGTCAGAAACTGAAGATTGGTAGGGGCAGGTGCAGAGTGACCGAATCTCAGGCCAAGGCCTTGGGAAAGTACTGTCCGTGCTTTCTCTGTGGCGGGGAAAGTTGTCTGTCGGTGGTGTCTGTCTCCCCAGAGAAGGAAGAGGGTGCTCCAACTGAAAAATGGCCTCATCTGTCTTGAGCAGGCCTACTGTTTTTAGGCACTCACAGCTGGTTTTTTTGTCAAAACCATTCTTGCTTTCCATCTTTCAAGATGGGTAGGATTGCACAGGGTCTTTTCATTAATTTGTGGTATGTCTGCTTTGCCTCCACAGAGGCAAGATGTCATATCTGTCATGTCTGTCATGTCTGTTCAGGGTTTTACGGTCTCTTATTGATTGCTCTTTACAGATCCCATGAGGAAATGGGGGTCTGTAAGCATGAACTGGCAAACTCATGTTTATTTAGCTCACCTAGAGCCCTGGGCATTCTTCAGACATTTTTTTCCTTTGCATAGTGTGGGAGTCACTGTTTTTACCAAATATGTTTTGGTGGCTCACTGCTATTTCATGGTAGGATGAAAATCTTTCATTTTCACCATCACCCTTGAAAAGAAATACAATTTACAATGTCACCTAGCACATCTTCTAACCCTTTTTGCATGTAATATACATTGACATTTTCTGCTTTATTTAAAAAAAAAATGCTAGTCATGACTAAATGTATTTCATGACTCATTAAAGAGTTGCAAATTACAGTTCAAAAAAACACTCGGATATCATAACTAATTTCAAAGGACACATTGTATTTTTGAATTAGAAAATGTTCCTACCTACTGAAAGTAATGGTATAAATCTTAAATTATTGGTGTTAAAATTACCCATTATGTGTGGTAGACAGACTTCTAAAATGACCCTCAATTACTCCTGCCTTCTGGTATTGACATTCTTGTTTAGTTCCTTCTTGAATATTCACTGGGCCCACTACTAGTTAACAGAATACAGTAAATCGGGATGTCATTCTGGGGAGTGATTTACAAAATATTGTTAATACACTCTTGCTAACATTCTTTTTCTGACTCTTCCCACATGTTTTTTTTAATCAATTAAGTTGGAAGGCCCATGTGGCAAGGAATTGAAGAGGCATTTGACCAAATGAAGATCATTTCCCAGTTGAGTTTTCAGATGAAACCACAGTCCAAACAACACTTTGATTACAAATTTGGTGAGACCCTGAGCCAGAAAATGTAGAAAATCTATGCTTGGTTTTCTGGACTGCAGAAACTCTGAGATGGAGAATGGTTCTTTTTAGCAGCCAAGTGTTGGGAACAATTTGTTTGCAGCAATAGGTAACTAATGCATTATCTTTTAGTGAAAGACAAGATTGGTGTTTACACTCTCAGCTTTGAGACAATGTCCTCTTCCCTTCATGTACAAAATGAAAAAGGTATTTGGAACATTTGGGTAACTGTCTTCACTTCAATTTATGATACTAGATTGACAAAATCATTTTAAAACTTGCTTCTGAAAACCAGTGACTAAAGATTCCTTCAGAACAAAGAAAATGGACGACTTTAGATTTATCTGTAATTTTAGCATTAAGCATTATTTCATTATAGGAGCACTCCAGTTGAGAACAGTTGAAGAAAGACAATGTTAAATTACTTGATTTGACAAAACAGAGTTTTCTGAACCATGGAGGATTAAGATTTTTATGAATAACACAACTGTCTGGACTCCTGTCATGCATATATTTCCAGATTCTGGAATGAATGTCTCAGGGTTCAGTCCTTGGATATCGCTTTTCTAGTCACATTTACTACCTAAGTGATCTCAGTCAGTCTCATGGGTCTAAATATTATGCAAATACTGATAAAAACCTGAAAATATGTTTTAAGTCTGAACTTTTTCCTTTAATTCTCAATTTGCTCCTCCAATTGCCTACTCAGCATCCCCATTTGGACATCTATTAAGCATATCAAACTTAATGCTCTGACCCTTCTACTCTCTCCATCCTTTGGTACTCAAGCCAAAAAGTCTTGAAGTTATTCTTGATTTCTCTTTTTCTTTCACAATCAACACCTAATCTATCAGCAAGTCCCATCAGTTCATCCTTTAAAATAATCCAGGATCTGGCTGCTGCTCAGATCTCTGGTTCACATCTGTAATATCCTTCCCAGTTGATCTCCCTACTTCTCTCTGCCTCCATAAAACCCATTTTTAACAATGGCTCCCTCTTACTTAGAGTAAAAACCCAAGTCATTAACAAATGATCTACCATGTCTGATTTCAATTGCCCACTGTCCTATCTGATATTAACTGGTGCCGTTATGCTGTCTCACTCCCCAGTTATGCTGGCCTCTTCTTTTGGGTTTCCATGGCTCTGTGAATGCTTTTTCTTCATATATCCACATGGATCACTCAACAGCTCTTTTAGATCTTTGCTGAAATGCTAGAAGGGCTTCTTTGATTACTTTTTATAAATTGTAGTCACCTTCCCCATTCCCAGAACTCTCTTCCTCATTGTACTTTTCTCCATATCACTTCCATTTGTCATAGCATAGACTTTACATGGGAGTACTACACACATCAGGCACTCATTGCCTGCTTCAGAGCCCTACAACGTGAACTCCATGTGGGCAGGCACTTTTGTCTTTATCCTTAATGCCCAGAAGAGTACTTGTTTCAGGCTGGACTATTTGCTGAATGAATGAATGAAGCTCTTTTCTCAGTGGCCTTTCTTTGCTTTTCCACTCAAATTGTAGGCATTTGGTTGGAAGTCCCTGGGCACCAAAACTCAAAGAGAATTCAGCATAGAGACTGGTTGTGGAAAACAGTTACACATTTTGTCTTTAATTGCAAATCACAATTATGTAAAGTCTGATTTCCTTTAGGCATTACTATATTTCCTTCAACTTCTGCCTTATATATTGGTTATAATTTAAGTAACCATGAAAGCAAAATGTCTGGAGTCTTGATGGTCTGAAAGAATTAGAAGAATTGAATTCAATGGACATCTATTCCATGAATAATAAGAGTAATATTGCTACATGCAAGAAAGCATGAATAAACATGTAAGAAGCGAGGAATAATAAACATTTGAAAATGAAGTTTTAGAATCTTTTTAGAGCTGACTCATCTTTAGTCTTTGAAAAACCTCATGACACCATCATTAGCATGTAGTGACTGTCGCAGAATATGTGTGTCTTTTCCTATGGACAGGGCAGTTTACAGATACTAGAATTGATTAATATCAAAAGACCTGCCCAAATAATAGAAAGGAATGCTACAGAGAGAAGCCAGAAGCCATGGACAGTGCTGCTCACATTCTTTTCTGAAGGCATCATGCTTTACCGGAGGAACAAAGGCCTGCTTGCTGAATTAGAGCTGCATGGCAATCAGAACTTTGAATTTCTTGGCATTCGCTAGTTTGAGGCTTAACCTTCTGAATACTTGAATGTAATTACATGTGGTTTCTTAAAAGAGTCTCAAACAAAGCAAATTATTTAAGGAATGTCCTAAAAGACATATCATTTAGAGGAACTATGCTTTAGTCCTTGCAGACCTGAATATACCTTTAAGGAGATTCTTGTGAATTGCTGGAACTTTCAATAGCACAAAAGACAATAATCCTATGAACTCAAATTTCTACTTACTCATGGTATCCAAACTACCCAAAATATTCCTTATGAAGAATTCTCTTAAGTGTAGAATTTCAAAGCAAAAGTTATCTTTGACAGCATGCAACCAGACCTCATTTACCATGAAGCCAAAAGAAAATAGGAGGGACCAGTGGACACGTGGGTGGTGAACACATTTTAGGAAAAATGTTTGAATGATAGGAGATAAATAATAGGAAAGTATTTCATTTGTGTAGTCATTTGGAAAGGGGCTAAAGCAGGTGTTTTGGAAAGCATAGGTTTTTGCTCTTAATTCTTCTTTTTTAATATTAATATCTACATATCTATAGAGCACTTTCTGTGTGCTGAACAGAGTGCTCGTTATATTGATTACTTCACTAATTCTTGCATGTATCTCTATAAAATAGAGACCATCCCTATTTTACAAGAGATAAATGGGTGGAGGGAGTGTAGTTAAGTAATTTCCCTGAATTTTTCAAGTTGTAGAACCAAACCATACTCTGGTCTGTATGACTGGAGTCCCTATTCTTAAAACACCCAGCTGCTGCCCTTCCCAGACTTCAGTGAGAATTGCATTGACTTTCTACTGACTCTTCCCCTCCCAGCCAGGAAGATCTGGATGGAAGTAGTTCTACAAGGTTCGGCTAACTGGAAAGCGGCTGCAGCTCATCTCCAGTGCATTTATTTGCCTCTGCCTTTAACCTAATAACACAATGCACAGAATGCAGTTGTAGTTCCTTAAATGGTCTGTGGATGACTTTAATATGTGGGGGTGGAGCCGACACTTGTCAGAGGCCTGTAGGGTTCTGGAATAGTGTTGCCAAGCCTGAGATTAGATCCTTAAGGATTTATTCTAACATTTTGCATTCCCCAAGCACAGTCCTGTGGTTTCATATCCCTTTCCTATTCCCCAGAGGCTATTTCCTTACCTACTCTCTTTATGGCCCAGAAGGTTTATTGGCTAACTCTGAGATTTAGAATAGTAGTGCGAGGCCAGGTGGGTGAGGGCTGCTTGGCTTCCAGGCACAAGGTCCCAAGGATTGGTAGTGGCTCTATTTATGATCCATACTCGCCCTCGGGGGAGAGAACAATGCTTGTAAACCCTCTATATGCATACGGATGTGGATGTGTGGCTGTTTGGGAGGAGGGAGTAGTGTTAATGTAAACTACAACTATAGTTGTCAAACCCACAGTTCATTTTAAGGAAGAAAATCTTAAATGCATGTACATACACAAACCTGAAGTCCATTAAATATCAAATACTTCCTATGTGCCAGTCACTGTGGTGGGGGATGGAGAACACTGTAAAATCTGTAACTTCAGTTCATGCCCTGAAGAAGTGCCTACTTTGAAGAGCACGCAGAGAAGTTGAACTTACGGAGGTCAGGGCAGCTGTCTTGAAAACGTAAGGCTTGAACTGAGATCTGAAGGAAGAGGAGACGTGAACTAGACAAAGAGAATCTTTCTAGGCCAGACTCCAAAGCGTATCAAGGCCACGTGGCTGGCCAGTGTGGCATGAAACACTATAGCTACAGGGAACTAGGAAGGGTAGCTTTTGGCCCCTGGCAGCACCCTCCCCACCCGCAACCACTCCAGAGCTGTCATTTACACGGCTTTGCTCTCCCCTCTGAAGCTGTGGCCACTCAGAGTGGTCGTTAACAGCAGCCCAACAATCTACCCAAGCCAGTTCCCTCTCCTTCAGAAAGTTAGCTCCTGGAAATTCAAAGCTGCACTGCCCCAGTACAGTTTTTATTTATTCCTGAGTGTCCCTTCTAACCAGCTGCAGGAAACATTTTTGCTTTAAAGCAGTGATTCCCTGGATGGCAAGCCGTCCCGTGCAGAAGTAGCAGTCTCCATTTTCCTGCGTTTGACTCACTGTAGACTTTGGTCCCAAGGCAGCTTGGACAGAGGCCATTGCCACCCTCTGGGAGAACTGCAGGGCTCTGGTGAGGGGGTCAGCCTCTTACCCTGTGAGCCTGTGACCAAGCGGGCCACTAGGAGGCACTCACACAATTCTTTGACGTGACAGGTGGCAAAAGCATTGTTTTGCTTCCAGAAAATTTCAGTCCATATAAGGCATAGGAACTATTCCAGGAAGAAAATGTACGCAGGCGAGAAATGGCAGTTTTTCTCCCCAGTGGGCCTCAGTGGGTTACTGCCCCTTTCCTGGGGCAGGGCTGCAGGATACTGTCTTCTCCTCCTGCACAGACTAGAGGCTCATGGATTAAAAACCTGCCTGACAAAGGCAGAGGGATTAGGAGCTTCCTCAGGAATCCTTCTTTGAGTACTTAACAGCCAATCTGGTTTTATTTCCCAATGATGAGGCTTACATGCAATTCAGAAGTAAAGGCAGCAATCCACAGACTTCCGCCCATGGCTCCATTCACATCTGACATTCATTAACTTAGATCCCACATCAGAAGGAGAAGGGCATCTCTGAAGCAAGACTCAGACCTACACTGAATGACGAGCTGGCCCCACGCAGATCATCTCTGTTCTCTCTTAACTAGAGTGACCTCCTCAAGCAGACCCAGCCCTGTAGACATCAAAGTGTGGGGAGTCTTGACCCAGCTGGCCGGGGTGCCCTGGAGGGGACGAGAATGACAAAGACATTGCACTCCTCAACTTCAGAGAAAGACAAAAACAATCTGTAACCGATATCATAATAGAACTGCATGCAAAAATATCAGTGTCAAAGGTGAAAAAGGAGAGAAGGCCACCTTTGCTGGACCCTTATGATTTGTGACCCTCCCCCTGATTTGCATGGGCTCACGCCATAGTGCACGAACATGAGAAGTTCCAGAGGGTGGTCATTTGTTTCCAGCATCTCACTGCTCAGGCTTCTAGAGAGGACTGCACGCCCTCTCGCCTCTGCTCAGATGCCTGCTTCAGCCTCAAGCTCACGACCTTCCACGGCTTTCCCCCTTTGGGGTGAAGCCCTTGAGCCTCTCTCTTTTCTTGTTTAACAAGTTAAACACTCCTTTTCACCTCGATCACTGCCCTTGAAGGCAGTCTCTGGAGCCTTCCTGAGTCCAGTGCTGCCACACATGCAGGGCTTGACCCAGGAGCCCTCCCCTGGCAGCCTCCGGACCTTCAGCATCTCCCTAAGCTGCGCTGCGTCTTTTCCCAGCTTCTCCGTCTGTGTGGGCAGTTGGACAGGCCTGCACTTATAGACCCAGAAACACCCTTTTGGGATGTCTGCTTCCTTGTCTGAGCTGAGGAGCTACTTCATTGGTTTTCAACCCAGGCTGCACATTCGTGTCACCCTGGGGGAACTTTTAAAAGCTACCATTGCCGGAGCCCCAACCCAGCCCTTTTAAATCGGAATATCTGAAACTACAACTGTGAAAGGTGTTTTGAAATGTTCTCCAGGTGACTCTAACGTGCAGCCTGTGTTGAGAACCTTGATGTGCTTGCTCCTGGTCCACACCCTCTGCCTTAAATCTGTCAGGACACAGGCTGCTCTAACCCATCTACTCACTGACATCAGATGATAAAATAAGTAATAAATTTACCAGTGTGAGTCCCAACCAGGAGAGACAGAAAGGCGGGAGGGGAGAAAGAGTTATTTTCTCATAAGCTTCATCCTCCCTGACCAGACCTACTTAACTGGGAGATACAGCTCCTGTAGGCATTTTCTTTTATCCTAGAAACAGCCACTACTTACAAGATGCCCTCCAGCCTCATGCCAGTAGTTCTTCCTGCAAACCCTTTGAAAACTCAGCTTCCTTAAAAAGAAAAGCATCTCACTTGGATTAGCTTCTTCCCCCACGATCCATCTAGAGTGGCGGATGCTTATCAATTTAAAAGACTGAAAATGAGCTGCTGTTGTAAGATGACATCAGGCTCCTCCAGTGCCTGGCACACCTAACCTTCTTTTCATGGGCTGCCTGGTCCCGACAGGCTCTCCCAGGAGACCTCTGGCACAGGCACAGTCCCTTTAGGCACTTCTCCTCCTGACCCCCATGATGATTTTTGTGGGAGTGTCTCCAATCTAGCTAACTCAGGGTAGCCATGAATCCTTGTTTTAAATAGTTTTAAGAGACACAGTGAGAAACTGAGCCCATTTAGATAATGGAAAGAATCAACTTGGTTGAAATGCAGATCAAAGCTCCTTAAGCTTGATCCAACTCTTAGGCAGGCACAGATAACATCAGAGAAATGTTACTTTTTAAATTTTTCTCCTTTTTGTCCCCCCACCCCCACCCTTTTAGCCTTTTTGCTGAGGCAATTGTTCACTTGAAATAAGATCATATTGTATTTCAGATGGAGAAATTAGATTCGTTGTTTTTTTTATAATTCTCCCCAAATCTCATGAATGAACCCACTTTATTTGGTCACATGTTTTCAGGGTGAGCTCACGTGAAATTGCAGCAAACTTCATCTCCAATTTTGAAATCTGTTCATTCTCTGGAGCATCCGCTTCCGATCAAGCTCAGCGTTTTCCTTCTCTAGCAATGCTGGTGCCAGGTCACAGCAATTATGGGCAAATGTCCGTTTCCAAGTCTGCCACTGTGGGTTAAATTGTACATGATCTAAAATAACAGCCAGGCGCCGGCTGGGTCCTTCAGGGTGGGGACCCACATGCAGGGGAGGAGAGGCACTGCCTGATGGTGTCAGACCCTGGAATGCCCAGCAGCTAAAATGCCAGACCAGACGAGCGGCAATCCCTTTGGACCAGAGACCCATGCATCCTCTTCTGGCACATGTTCTTACTCAAAACTAGCCCAAGAGGACCAGTCTCAGGATGTAAGAGTAGATCAAATATTTACTGGGGTTGCTGTAGGAAAGTGCCACAGACTGAGAGGCGAAGACAACAGAAATGTATGTGCACACCTCATTTTATTGTGCTTATTTTATTGGGCTTTGCAGATGGCATGATTTTGACAGAGGCCCCTGCCAGCAAAAAGATAGAACTCACTGAAGGTTCAGATGATGGGTATCATTTTATAGCACTATTTTTCAATTAAGCTCTTTTTTTTTTTTAGACATAATGCTATTGCATGCTTAAAAAACTGCAGTAACCATACTTTTACATGCACTGGGAAACCAAAAAAATTAGTGACTCATTTTATTGTTATATTTATTTATCGTGGTGGTCTGGAACTGAACCTGAATTATCTCTGAGATGTACCAGGTGCTTCTCCATCTCACAGTTCTGAAGACTAGATGTCTGAGACCTGGGTGTCAGCAGGAAGAAAGTCACTCTTCCAGGATCTCTCCCTGACTTCTTGATGACCATCTTATCCCTGTGTCTCTTCATGTCATCTTTCCTCTGTGGGTGTCTGTCTATGTGTCTATGTGTCCAACTGTCCCCTTTTTATAAGGACACCAGTCTTATTGGATTAGGACCCGTCCCCATAACCTCATTTTAACTTGATTATCCCTGTAAAGACTTTGTCTCCAACAGGTCACATTTTGAGGTACTGGGGATTAAGGCTACAATATATTCTTTTGGAAAAGGGCACAAATCATCCCTAAACTAAAATGGAGTCTAATTTATAGAAACTAACATTCATTGAGTATTTATGCTCAGAAGTTTGCATTGCTCTGGGTGCTTTATATTAATTCATTTAATAATATACTAATTTAATCCTCACAGTCCTATGAAATTGGTATCACTATTATCTAAATTTTAGAACCGAAGAAATCAAGTCATGGCAAGGTGGTGTAACTTGCCCAAGGTCATATGGCTGGTAAGAGCAGAGATGGAACTCAACGGTAGGGAGCCTAATTCCAGAGCTGATTCTATCAACTCGATGCTTGCTGATCCTGGCAGTCAGGAGAGTGTGCCTCTCAGACCTCCAGCTCAGAGGGGCCTGACTGATCAGAGCCCAGCCCATGTTCTCATAGAGGCCAGGCTTCTCACAGGCAGCTCTCAGTCCTTGCATGACCAATGACAGCAAAACTAAGGCAATGCATGTCTGGGAGTCAAGGGGCATCTGTGACAGAATATTTGTGGCTTGTGGGTTCCTTGACATCCCTGCCCAACCTTTCTGACATTGTTGGGCAGTTGTGCAAGCTTCCATGCACTCCCTGCTCTGCCCTTCCCTCTCTCCTTCCCTCAGGGTCAGCCCAGCAGCCCAGCTTTCACTAGCCCCTTCCTTCTGATAAATTATTGAATATTTAAATTTACCTTTATGTCTATATCTTGGAAGTCTTGGACTAACACATTAATTCAAATGCCTCAGACAAGAAATAGATTTGATTCCAATTCAAGCTGATTCAATTCACTAGTGCTTTAAACACTAATACTAGAAAACTCTGTTTTTCACTAAGGATCATTAGTGGTGCTGAGAGATGCATTTTTATCTAGTATACTGAAAGTTAATGGAGTCGATGCCAGCTTTAATGCCATTTCTTTTTGTCCTTGATTAAACCCTCAGAGTTCCCAGAGCCTAATACATAGCAGGCCCTTAGCAACAGACCAACAGGTAAACCCACTGAAGGGCCAAAAGACTTTTCTCCCCTGATGTTCTTTAATGCCAGCTTGGACAGAGGAGGGACAGGGGGAAGAGGGAGAGAGCTGACCTAGTTGATGATGAGATCATGGATATGATGATGAGTCATGGAACTACGGTGAGGCATCACTGAACATAAATGTGTTCAGTGTGCAATTGAAGAGATGGGAGACGCTGTCATGGGATTCTGGAGGAGATGATTCTGTCTTTAGAGGCAGGAACTCTGGTCCCCGAGTAACTTTTTAGCCTGGGTCATTTTATTTTTCAAATAAACAACTGTTGACAACATTTTCTTCTTTTCCTTTACTAGTCGATCCATCCACCTTGACAGTAATCCCCTCATGCTATTTCAGGGCCTTTAGACCTAGGCTTAGATCTACTGCTAGTTACTTAGCTGTCTAGTGGGCACTGAATGCTCTAGGTATGCGACTCCCATCTCGTAGTTAAACAAACTGAATTCCAAAATGACAAGAGTGGGGTGTATGATCTTTCACGTCCTTCTCTGTGCTGATATTCTCCGAAGTGTCCGTCTCGGCATGAACACGCATCAGACATATTTGAAGGATGTCGGGACAAGACAGAGAAAGCCTTATGTTATTTCTTCTGCTTTCTTCTCCACAACAGCACACACACATTGACCTCTGGATCAATGGGATATTCTGGGATATTCTGATCATAGGCCGGGATATTTGACCTAGAGGAGAGAAGGGCTCTCATTTACTTGTTGTACTAATCTAGATGGTTGCCATAAATACTAATTTTGTTTTAATTTTTTTATTTCAGAAAGAACAGAAATATATCTAAAATGCTCTATTGACATGCTTTGCTCTCATGATGTTCTGCTGCATTTTTCCTCCATGTTTAAAAAATAATGCTGCCGGTGACTTTTTTAGCTCATGAGACCATCTCAGGAATTTTTAAAGCAGGGCATGAAGCTGATGGAAACTGGCTCCCCTGACCATCATGAACATATGTGGGGCAGCTTTGATGTGACTGATGGGATAGTGTTTGCTGATTGGGCCTGCTAATAATCCAGTGAGATGATGTCATTCTTGGCAGGACCCAGAAAAAGCAACAAGAGGCCAACAGCTCTCTTTGGCTGACAAAGCCCCTTTTGGGCTCTTTGACTTCTCTGTTGCTGAGCAGATGAGATTGGAAAGTTCTGTGAGCCCAGCTGAGCGCTCCTACCTCCTGGGAATGGGAGTTTTTGTCAAGAAACCTTGGGTCACTAGCTGGTTTACATAAATCCCTTGGAAAGGTTTACACTGCCTTTGAAACTACTCCCTGGAAAGAAGATTTACAACAGAGCTGGGAGAATTAATCCCTGGGGAGATAGTCCTTTGTACTAGAATTGCTTTATCCCCTGGGGAGAGATTGAAGCTCTTCTAACCCTGTGACTCTTTCCCGATTTTAGATGTCAAGGAGGGAGTAGCAACAGGACTTGGAGAGGGCAAGAGGAAACATCACACTACATTTGATTCTAGAATTATGAAACACTTCTGTGCTCTTTAATGTAATGCATCTTTCCCCACTTTATTTTCTTGGATTTTGTGTAAGCCAAGGATTCAGGGAATCTTCATGTTTCCAAGTAGAGACTAATTGACATTTTTTTTTTTTCCCACCAACAGTCTGGTGGGCTGCCCCGCATTGCCAGAGACCTTTCCTGGGCTGGGCTGGCACATTCTCTGTGCTGGCACCTCAGACTCTTTGACCCTTTAGGGCAGATATAAGAATCCTATGTGTTCTTGCTGGAAAGCTTGGAAAACAGTTCACTTTCTTAAGGACAAGCATTTAGGTAGAACCTAGGCTGCCCAGAACATGGCAAAAGCTGGTACCCTTGACCATGATATTACAAATTGCACTTTCTCTAAAGGGGTAGTAGTTTCTACATTGGTTAAAAAAAGAAAAAAAATGCATTATTTACCAACTTGCCTAGGAATGTCAACCATTTGCACAGTGGTAAAACACATTCTTTCTAGAATTGTTGCAGAATAAGGGATTTTTGCATGGCTGATGATATTCTTAGTGATTATTTTCAGAAATTTTGTAAATATGTATAGTACTTGAATTATGCAGTAGGTGCTGTCAAGGACACTTAGAAGTAGAGTAAATGCTGGTAAAGCAGATATTTTCCAGTTGACTTTTATGATAATCAGAGCTCTGTTGCCACAGAAAAAAATCCATCAGTATGCTGAGTTGAAAATATTAGAACAAGGCTGATGGTTATTTCCAGTTCCAAGAGAGCATTATCCATCCATTCCACAAAGACTAAGGGGAAGACTATTATGTCCTACAGTGTCTAGGAGCAAGGGATCCAGCAATGAGCAAAGCAGTCACAAATCTCTATTCTCAAGGACACACGTTCTAGGAGGGGGAGACAGGCAATAGACAAATAGATACAACATGGAGTGTGTCAGATGGTGACAATTGCTATTGGGAAAAGTTAAGCAGAGGAGAGGGAGAGCTGAGGTGGAGGTGGGAATAGACAGGGAAGACTTCTTGGAGAAGGTGATATCACAAGTAGCACATAAAGGAAGGGAAGAAGACAGCCAGCTACCGAAGAGGGATAACCAGGACAAAATAGCAGTGAGTAGAAAGGCCCTGAGACAAAAGTCTAGGGTGGTTGAGGAGCAGTATGAGGTCAGTGGGATTGGTCTCTGGTGACTAATGGAGAGAGAAGTGGGGAAGAGCTAAGAGGAAGCCAGACAGTGGGTTGCACAGGCCTTTCCAGGCCAGACATCATCTGTTTCCCCTTCCTTTCCGCCAGGCATCTCTCTACCATTGACTCTTCCTTTGGCATAAATACCCATACTCCACCAGTCTAGAGATTCACTTGCCCTTGCTGACCTGACCGACCACAGCCTTTGCTGAAGCCCCTTCCTGTAGCTAGGGCATTCTTTCCTCTGAAGCCTTGGATACCACCATGTTGAATCACATAATTTTGTGTGTGTGTCTTCCATCTTCACTGAGATTCTTATTTTGTCAGGGTAAATTCTTGGAGTGTTTTTTCCTTTGTTTTTCTACAGCAGTGGAAAGTAAATGCAAGGAAAATAGCTGTGACATAAAACTCCTATTCTGCATGTAGAGCTTCAAGAACTTTATTAATTCTTTATCCTTTTGTTTGAATCTGGGAGAGAATGTTGTTCATTTTTATTTTATCTTGTCTATGAATCTTAAGTGCAGTGATCTTGTTTTCTTATGTCAAGCATAACGATCTAATACAAGAATTATTTCAGTCCCAAATTCCAGTATTACTAAGTTTCAGTATTTGCCCTGCCCGCCTTACTTTATTAGGTTATAATTGGAAGATAGTGTAAGTTTTTCAAATAATTCTAAATGTTCTCTATGCTCAAAATGAAAAATGTTTTTGTTTTCGTTATTTTTATGCCACAAGTAGTTTTGAAACCGTGAAGATATCATACATATCCTAAAGTTCTTGCTTACTGAATCCTAGTTTAATGCAAGAGTGGACAACTATTCCAAAAAGGGATAAAACACTCTGGGCTCTTGGACTCTTGCTAAAAGCAGGCATCTCACCTTGTCCAAAGACTCGGTGTGACTTTTATTATCCCCCATTTACAAATAAGAAAGTTAGCATTTGAGTTTGTAATTTCCTGAAGGTCACACATCATGGGTGGCAGATTCAGGATTAGAACCCATCTACATTTTCTTACAAAGTTTAATCAGTGCTCACAGATATCTTGTCAGCAGTGGGTATTTTTGAATGCATAATAGGAGACAAAATGTTTTAGACAACGTGGTTCTTTATTTTACACTGAGAATTTTTGTCATAAGACTCCAAAGGGACACATTGGGCAACATCTTGGGACCCTGTGTGGTGGAGGCAGAAAGATATAGGGATCCTGAGAAGACAGGAAGTGGGTGGGTGGCAGGGGGTGGGGGATCCTGGGTCAGTGCCTGTACTTGGAAAGCACAGTAAGGACAGTGAAAGCACTGGGGAAAAAGAGGTGACACGGGCCTCGCTATCTTTTTCTGCCATCAAAACTGCTGCCACTTATTTCTTTTCTGAGTCCTATAATGCACAAGGATTTGGATGAATCCTGCTAGCTGGTAGGATAAAATCTGGACACCAGTCAGGGATTTGGGCTACTGGGCATGAAGAGAGCAACGTACTATCCAGGCAGGAGACTGGAGGAGAGGTGCGTGGGGAGAAATGGTCCAGAAACAGTTGTTCCTGGGAGCAGCTTAGGCCTGGGAAAGGGTCTCTGAAAGCTGTTCTTCAACTGAACATGGCTATAGCCAGTGGTCTTGGTGGGGCTTCTTCCTCTCTGAGGAATGGCAAATAGGAAAGAGTCAGAGGTCTGGTGTCAGGGTGCTGGGTTCAGCCAGCCACAGACAGCTTCCACCAGCTGGCACCAATGCCTAACTTAGGTGTGTCTGGGCTGAGTTAAGGGAGACTGCAGCTTCTGGGGAGCCGAGTTCTCACCCTCCCTCTGATGCCCTTGTTCTAGCCTTTGGCAAGGTTCTGCTTTTCTTGCCTTACCTTTTGTAAAAGAAGTTTGCTGAACAAATGCTTGCTAAGGCCTTTCAGCCAAGCCCTGTGATTCTCTGACTCTTTTATTTCATAGGATCATAGAATCACCAAAATGTGTTTGCTGCAGGTAAAGGTGGATAGAGGGGAGTAAGAAGGGGAGGGTAATTTTGGAAAAGCTAGCGTGGGAGGCCAAGGAATGGTTCTCTGTGTAGCCTTGGCATCTGTTTGTTGTAGCAGGTGTTGATCAGTTCCTTTCTTTGTCATCTCTAGTTCCACTGAGGAATGATGGGAAATGAAGTCCTATTCTCATTTTTTTTTTATTTGCGGGGGAAGGGTCATTAATTGAAACCTGTATCCAGGTAACTTTTGACTGTGCTTGCGTAGCTGATTCAGGCCTTCAAGCCTCCAAACTCTGGCCCAGCTACAGTTTCCCAGTCTGTGACCCCCATTTTGAGGATGAATAATTCAGGTATTCACGCAGCTGAAATGATCTTGCTCAAGTTTACAAAGAGTGTCCACTATTTTACCCAGAAACTACAATCAAACAAAAATAATGCAATTATATTTAGGCAAGCATACTAGCAGAAAAAGTAATGATGCCCCCCACCCCTTAAATAGCCTTTTGGAAACCCCTTCAGCTTATAAATAGTGACTAATTTAACCCCATAAAAATGAATTGGCTCTGAGTCAGCTCGTTTGTGTCTGCTTGAGGGAAGATGAATTGCGTAATAGATCCAGCCAAAGACTGTAGCCTAAATATTGGCCCTATTAGAACCATTGAGCTGAATTTTTCAGAACACAATTCATAACATTTCCCCCTCCCCTACCTCCTGCTTCTTCCACTGCATATAACATGGCTTTTTTTTTTTTTTCCCCCTGTTTCTTAAACTCCAGACAGGATCCCCCAGAGTGACCTAACCCCCTTTGACATATGCAGGTTTCTGATTTATGGGAATCATGAAAGATTATTGTACTCAATGTGAATGAGAGTCCTCACTGGGAAAACCTTACAAAGACCACAAACATGGACAGTGGTCTGCTGTCGCCAGGCCTCTTGGACTTTGAAAAGAGTCATTCATTGTGCAGGCTGCTGCTGGAGCATACTTTGAACTCCGTGGGCTTGTTTTGCTAGGAAACTTTTTATGGATTCGGGAGCTTTTCTGGGTTCTGTGTAAAGGTTTGCTGTAAGCATGTGCTCATTCTGTATATACTAAATATTTATGAACTCTCAGAGTTGAGCACAGGGGACTGAGCAGAGAAACTCCAGGGGACAAGCACCAGGACACTGTTAGCAGCCCCATGGCTGCCAAGGCTGACTTTAACTGCTCGGCCAGAGTTGTGTGGGCTCAATGGAGTTCATCCAAGAGACAGCAGAGCCAGACCCAGTCTGCATCCCAGTGTGACCATGGCTGGAGCTGTGGCGAATAAAAGTGCTGGGCTAAGACCTCGCAACAGTATACAGGAATGGCATGTGTTTCCTCGGAGGAAATGTTTGGTTCTCATTATTGACTTCTGCTTTATGAAGAGAGAAGTTGCAAGAGGATTTTATTCCCAACCCTCCTTTATTATCTCTCCATTTCCCTGCCGAGTCTGGAGAACAGGGAAAATCAGAGAGCACTATTGGGTAGTGGTTCAGAGCTCATACTGTGAGTCTGGCAAGACAGGCACTCATATTCCACATCCACCAGAGCTTAATGAGTTTTTGTGGTCAAGGGAAGGCTCATTTCTGGCCTTTCTGAGCTTGAACCTATGTCCAAGTTGAACAAGCGGGCTTAATTATTTATCTTACTGAAGGAATAGAACTTTGACTTCTCCAGTGGAGAGGATGTTCTCAGGAGACAGCAGCTGCAGGACAGGGAGGCTAAGCTTAAAAATAGAATGGGTCACGGGAAGTCTCTTTTTAAATATTTGACTCTTCCTTGGCCCTTTTTTTTTTAATTAAAAATTTTGTTGATGTGACATTGCATCAGAATAGTGTACAGGTTTAAGCTGTACATCATGAAGCACTTTTTCTATATTATAATTCTCTTCTTGACCCCTAGTACTCTGGTATTGCTTTTAGTGCTTGATTTCAGGCTCTCTTTGTGAGAGGTGTCTTGCGGCGTGAAGGAAGGTTAATAGCACTCAGAGTTGGTAGAAGGGATGCTGCATGAGGGCAGCAACGACAGGGACTAAGAGTGGTAGCTGCGTGCCAGGAGACAGCAGGTTTGGGGGTGAACTATCTCAGTGCAGAATGGCACATCAACCCCCTCCTCCAAGAACACCAGAGAAAAGAAGGAAGTGGTGCGGGGTGGATCTGGGCCGCCTGTACCGTGGTAGATGCGGGGAGAGCAAACCGTTTTATTTCTGCTCTAAGGATGTGACCTCTAAAGGCTAGAAAACTTGGGAGCCATCCAGATGGCAGACACTCGGTCACTTTATTGTGTATGACCTGACAGTTCAGTATCCTAGGAGATTTCCCCCCCAGATGCTGGTCGGGCAAAGGGTTATAGAACTTCCTTGGCTCTCCTTTCTGCTCAGATAAGCACATGTCCCTAAGATGTAGGTAACCTTGTGAAGGTCCTCAGGGACAGTCCATGTGAGCTACCTCCTGTACCTCCTCCTCAGCCTCTTTCAGCTACTTTCATCATCTTCCTCGATGTACCGTGCCAGAGAATGTTCCGGGAAATCAGCCCCGAATCAGTGTCAACAGCACATGCTGCAGCCTGCACAACCAGCCCCCATCCTGGTCCAACTCCCCAGGTTTTCCCAAAGCACGTTGACTCTTCAAACATGTCTTAATGCATGTCTTCAGTTTCTGAGACAAAACACAAAGTGGGCAGAGAGAAAGATATATGGGGCCAAAATAATTAGCTGCCTTAGAGAGATCTCGCCTCTGAGACCTTACCTGTGTGATTCTGACGTCTTCATTGTAGAGAAAAGGAAAATCCAGCATCTAGGGCATCTGGATGTTTTGAGGTTCTATTTACAGTCCACCTTGGGAGGTAAGACTGATTAAACGGCCAGAGTTACAGACCTTCTGTGCCCTTGTCTTCTGGTCCTCAGCAGGAGAGACCAGCAGAGAAGAGACTGGTGGTTCTCAGGTGCTCACTTCACTCTACATTCCCATGGCCTAGACCTGGTCTTGGAATACGTGGTGATCACCCAGAGAGAAGGAGCATGTGATTTTCCTCAGAGGGAAAAATCAAGGCAAGGTAGGACAACCAAGTTTGTTCTAGTCTAATGATTATTTTACAGGACCCACCTCAAAGGAGTTCCAGGCATAGTCACACATTGCTTAATGACATCCTTCTCAGCGATGGACACTTATGCAATGGCTCCCCAGTACACTTTACCATAGAGCCTAGGTGTGTCATAGGCCATATTACCTAAGTTTGTGTAATTGTACTCAAAACATTCACACAACCATGAAATCATCTAACAAGGCACATCTCAGAAGGTACTCTTGCTGTTAAATGATACGTGACTGTACTTGCTTAAGTTAAAAAGGACATTCAGACTGAAAGCTGCAGACTCCTTGAAGATGTAGACAAGCACTGACAAAGTCCTTCATCTTTTCTTTCTGCTTTTTTAAAATTAACACATTAAAAATAATGTCCTTCCCTGGAGAAACAGAAAGCAGTATATCTACACAGCTTAGCATATCTGGTTGACACCCAAATGGACAATTTTTGTAAATTACTTGAAAATTTGCTCTCTGCTTCCTGCCTTTTCCACAGGGAAAGTGTTACAATAGGGGGATTCACTGTAGCGCTGCCTCTTTAAAACGGCTCTAGAAAGGAGCCGCCCATGTTCAATTTTAATAATGATTTGATGGAAACGTAAAAAACATGTCTCCTAGGAAAGGTCCAGAAAGTTGATGCTGAGACATTGGCAGCAGCAAGGTCCTGTTGCATCACAATCCCGGCTCCAACTACCCTGCTGAGGTATTGACATGTGTTTGCATAAAACAAGACACTCCACGGGTTGTCAGCAGGAGTCGGAGGGTCTTTTCTGTCGGAAATACATTTTGCTTGCAGAGTTTGTAGTCGTAACCAAAAAAAATTCCCTTAATGTGAAATTAACTTTTCTCGCACTCAACATACTATGTATCAGCAGACTCTGTAGCCTGTGCCTTCAGAGCAGTCCCAGTCACTGTCATCATTAGGCTGACTTGTGCAAAAGCCTTCTTGCCTCCTTCCTATCCCCCTCAGATCCCCTCCCTTCAGTGGATTCTGCAACAGAAGCCAGAATAAATTTTGAAAATGTAAGTCAGACCATGCCACTCTTCTACTCAAAGTCGGCTAATAGTTCCTTACTTCTGTAAAATCCAAAGTCCTCAGCTGGGCCCACAAGGATTAGCTAACTCTTTGGCCTTATCTCCGCTGCTGATCTCCTTGGCTTTCTTACCACTCTTTGAATATAAACCACTACCCCAGGGCCTTTGTATGTGCCATACTCTCTCATTGAAATGCTCTCCCTTCACAACTAGCTCCCTATTTCCTTACAGTCTGTGATAAAATGTCATCCTGTCATTGGGACCTTTGACATCCCATCCCTCCCTATTAATCCTGCCCTGATTTGACCTTCTTTCTATTATTTATTATCTCTTGACATAGTGCATAGGAATTTGCTAGCTTTCCTATGTAAACATGGACTTTCTTTGGTTCTTTGCAGTATCCCCAGTGCCTAAAACAATTCCTGGCATGGGGCCGGAGCTCACTAAATATTTATTGAACTCATGAATGAATTCCTGAGTCCGAAGGCTGGCAGCAATGCCCAGGAAGGCTCTTAAGTGATGAAGGGGATGTTAATAAGAACAAATTATCAAGATGGCCAAGGGTTTTTAGAGAATAGGCAAATGTAGGAGAAATGTGAAGAAATTAAGGGAAAAGAAAATAAGCAGAAAGTGATCTGGACTGTGCTCACGCACTTGCTGAACCAAAGCCAGGCCAGATTTGTTCTCTTCAGTTACCGAAATCTGGTTCTTGTCACGAACCAACCTAGACATCTATTTTGATACACATATTATATGTCTCTTGGCATCAGAGGACTCATATCACTTACCAGATTTATTGAAATTATGGAAAGTGGTGTGAAATGCCTCCTGCCATATGGGAAAAGAGGTTAAAAAAAAAAAAAAAAAGACATTTGGCTTTTAGCCAATTTCACAAAAGTTTCATGTTTCAGACTTTTTCTTCTCCTGGGTGTGGCGGCTCTTTCTTATCAACCCTGATGTCTCGGAGTGGCCGTAAAGACGTGTCTGTGCATCTGGTGGTATCTTCCTCTTTAAAAAAAATCATATTCCGATGTGCATAAAAATGGCCATTTTGGCCCAACTGTACAAGACTTGAAAAGGCTTTCTTTGCCCTGCTAATTGTCTGTCTTCCATATTGCACTTTAGCTTGAGTGAGCTATGAAGAGACTTGGGGGGACGGACCCACTTGATATAAGAACCATCAAACCACCCCATGTGGTAAGCTCAGGCCCAGCATGGAGTGTTCCTGTCGCTTTCTCTGTCTCCACTGCTCATCTGTCCTGTGACTTAGGGAAGGCTGCTCCTTTCTCTAAGCCTCATCATCCACTCTGCCTCCATCATCTCTCACCTGCAGTGTTTTAGGAGTCTCTTACCTGGTTTTCCGGTTTCCTCAACTGTCAGAAGAGAACTAATATACCTTCTGCAAGGGCTTGTGAGGATGAGATGAGATGGCCCAGGTGCTTTAGCGTGGTGCTAGCATGGAGGTGCTCTGGGCAGTTTCATTGCAGATTATGATTTCTTTTTCTTCTGATGATAGTTTGAGCTCTAGTGAGCCTCTTTTATTGGGGGTTGACAGATCTTTTTCTTTTAAATATAATTCATTGTTAGATTCTAATTTTGATTTAAAGGAGTCAGTTTGGCTAGGGTGCAGTCATTAAGAACTGTACATTATGCAACTTTTTAGATGGTGCCGGTATCTCCTGCCAGCCAGCCTGGCAGAGATGTTGTAGAAATACATCCTAATGCCATGCAATTGCCCTATTAATTTACAAACACAGATTTTGTTGTCACAGAATCTAAAACTCCTTATTTTCAAATTGTCTGACAAATGTTGTCATGAGGTGAGATTAACAGAAACAAACAACTGCTTCTCAAACCCTTATCTCAGCTTATATTTCCTGCAACAGATATGGTCCCAGCCAGAGAGAGAGAGAGAGAGAGAGAGAGAGAGAGAGAGAGAGAGAGATTTTTATCTTTCAAGAGAGAGAGATTTTTATCTTTCAAGAGGTCTTTCAGTTCTGCTGACATTAGACCATCATCCAAAACTCACCATCCATGTCTTCATGACTCTAGGCAAAGTATGAAGTATTTTCTTTCCAGATGGTCATCCAGATGGAGAGATCCACTGTCTTAAATATGAAAAGGCTCCAGGACCTGAGACTCCCGCTCTAATCCTCACCCTTCAAATGAAGTGAGAAATATGTCCTTACCTGTCCTTTATTCTCTTTTGTCAGCACCCATGATGCCCAAAGAGCAGGTGGGTTTTCTCAAGCTCCTTGGGAGGAGGGAAGCAAATGCATCTCGTGCCCCTGAGGCGTTTGAGCACAGTCCTTTACAGATGGGCTGACCAAGTGGTCTCTGCACACGTGGTTTTAATTCCTTTGCTTATCTAGCCTCAAATGGTATTTTAATGTTTGTTTGTTTACTCTCCAGCATCCTTCTGTTTGCAGTGGTAACCGTGTTCAGAAGGAAAATGCCCTTGCTTAGTACAGGATAAGAGTCTCATTTTTCCAGAAAAAATTATTTGTTTATCTTCAGAAAATTATGATCGGTAATTGGCTTAACATACTCATCACTGAACTGCATGGATGAGAGTTTGCAGAAGGTCATTGTATTTGAAGAATATGGCCTCATTGATACAGTAGTATCAGTGGCTTTCTGCTTATTGGTATGGGCAGATTATCCTAAGATTTTAAGTCTAAAATATGCATTGAACATTTTTTGACAAAATGGTGTTGAAGATTTATTTCAGATTTCTTGCCATTTAAAATCTAGTGAGTGAACATAACTCCGCTCTTCTTGATGACTCAGAGGCATCACTGTGAGCATGGATAATTTCACTGTGCTCTGGATAACAATGACAGCAGGGTCAGTTGAGTTCCAAACTGTGCTGGGAAAATTCCTAGGTAGATATCCCAGGGTCTGAAATTTACTGAACCCTTACAATTTTTCCAATTCTTTCCTTGTGGCAGAGCTTTCCTTGTTGCTGTCTTTGTCTCTGACCACCTCCCCCGACTCTCTTCCTCCATTCAAGGATTATTGTGACGACATTTACTGTGTGCCAGGCCTGACTCCATGTGCAGAGGGTCCAGTTCAGTGGAGACCATAGTGGCCAAGCGTGGGCTTCATGGAGCAGACCTGCTAGTGGGAGAGGCAAACAATAAGCAAGGCCACAGTTAATCAAGTTCATTCTAACTTGCTTTGGTCTGGGAGAGTGAATAATCACATGTAGGAGAGTTGTTATGCATAGATTAACCCAAGACATTGAACCCAAGGACATTGCATCTCAGAGTCCATTTCTGTGTACGTCTGAAGAATTCCCCAGCAATGAGATTATGGGCTTCATGGCTCTGAAGTGTGGAGCTTCTGCAATACTAATCATAATATTGAAAATGGCTCAATGTCACTGGAACTTGGATTTTTGGATTCTGCCAAATGGCTCTTTGCCTGCCTTAAAATTTAGGTCAAATGGCATCAGAGACTCTGGAGATTCCAAATGCACAGCTCTGGCCTAGTTTGCCTTCATCGCCACATTTGTGTATCCAACTTCCAAGCCCCCAAATCATGTGGCTGTCTCATGGTACCTGAAATTTAACCTTTGATGCTCACTTTCCACCACTGCCTCTGCTGTTTGCAGTCTAGTCTTCCCATTCGGCAAATAGAGCTCTAATCTTCCAAACATCAAGGAATTCTTCTCAAGATCTCTCTTTCCCTTAAACTTCACTCCCTCGAATCCTGAACAACATACAGTTCATCAACTAAACCTGGACATTTTTTTCCAAAAACATATCTCAAATT
Source organism: Solenodon paradoxus (assembly GCA_004363575.1). Taxonomy (NCBI): domain Eukaryota; kingdom Metazoa; phylum Chordata; class Mammalia; order Eulipotyphla; family Solenodontidae; genus Solenodon; species Solenodon paradoxus. Next base: position 136,984 of record RJWH01001700.1, read on the forward strand.
GGAATCAGATAACAATTCTTCCCTGCTCGAAATCTACCCACGCCTTGGTTTGCTATTTGAAAGAAATCAAAGGTTCCAACAGAGGCTGTAAGATGTGATGGGATCAGTCTCCTGTTTAAGCTTTTTATTTTTCTCTCACCATGCTGCCCCTTTCCTGCTGCTCCCCAGCCTCACTGACCTTCTGTCTACTCTTCCCCACTCATGTCTTGGGTCAGCATACTGTATTTCCTATCCTCCGTTACTCCAATGGCTGGCTCCTTCTTGTTATCACTGAAGTCTTTAAGGTCATGGCTTGTGCTTAGAGAGATCTTCAGACTTCATGTGCATATACCTCACTGGGATGCTTATTCTTCCTGAGTATGTGTTTTGCTCTTCCCAGCCTGTGGGAGTAGAAAAGAGCCAAGTCTCCAGTTCTGGGTGAGGGCAAACCAGATAGTCTTACAAGGCGTTTCTGATTCAAGCATTAAGGCCTTTATGAAGACTTTATCCTTTATCAAAATGCTGAAAGAATGATAATATGGTCTATTTGGAAAAACTGATGACATGATCAGTTACTGTTTTCAAGCGGAGTTTTGTTTGTTGTCAAAGTTCTCCTGATTTAGAGTTTGCATCATTCCTTGGAGTAAAACTTTTCAAATACACCCGTGGGTCAGATTGAAAGAAACAGGGCTTGCCTGCCAACTCTTTATTTACTGTAATACCTTCCTCATAAACACAGTCAGTGACACATTCTCAGAATGGGGATGCCATGCAGTGAGGGGTGAGACATTGCAAATTTGAGATTGTTCACAACTTTCTCTTGTGTAAATTTACATGGAAAACTAAACACAGATCACAGCTAGTGATACAGTTTTCTTTATGAATGAAACAGAGACCATGCCTTTATTGCTATCTTTGCACTGTTTTGAGTCAACCAATCGATCAACAAATGCTGGATTAATGCCTACTATCTGCAGGATATTTGTACAAGAATTTTAGAGCATGATCACTGCCTTTTGAAATTATTACAACTTCGGTGGAAGGCACAGCTATCCACAGAAAGTTGATAGTGCAGGAGAAAACAGAAGTAATAATTTATCAATTCGAAGGCAAGGGCCCAGTGTACTGAACTCCTAAGAATCAATTCAACTCCATGATACAGCACTAAATATAACACTAAATGAGTGATATGCCGAGTGCAGGCCAGGCTTTAAGGTGCAAAGAATGCCCTTGTTTAAATTCCGATTCAGTGGGTCTGGGTGGAACCTAGAATTTGTATTTCTAACAGGTTTCCAGTTGATGGCAACTCTGGTGATATGAGGACCACATTTTTTGTTGCAAGGTGATAGAATAGTGCTGCTCAGATTGTGGTCACCAAATTCCCAGTTACCTGCCCAGACCCACTGAATCTGAATTCATGGGATGAGTCTCAAGAATGGTGTTTTGACAAATTCTTCAGGTACTTCTTCTGCATCCTACAGCTTAAGAAGCACTGTACAGGCAGACATTAAGTGCTAGGGGCCAGATGTGTTAAATGCAGGATGCAGGATCCTCCCTGGTGATTAGCCCCCCAGGTGATAGCAGGCCTTGGCCTTTTTGGGAGCTGCCAGTTTAGAACCAAGTGGCCCACTTTTCCAACGTAGGCAAGCAAAAGACTGCTCAGAAACTCCACCTAGAGATTGACACAGCCTGTCATGTTGGTAGGCACAGACTGGATCAAACAGAAAAGAGCAGCCAGAAAGGAGTTGTGATTTAGCCAGATTGATGGCTATTCTTACTGTAATACTCCTGAGGAGCAGAGACTGGATTTAGCAGATGTGGGCATCCTAATGCCAGAGAGTTTCCCACCATAAAAGGAAGTTGTAATCATCCAATACATTTTCCCGTCCTGTGGCCTAAGACTGAGTTCCCACACTCTGCTCCTGGCACCCCAAATGGTGTTGGCTGACATACTCAGAGCCTGTCTTTGTGAGCACATGCAAACCATCTGAGGGCAAGTATCTTCTGGAGATAAAATGCAGGATCCTACCTCCTCCACCAGGTTCCTAAAACACTACCAGGAGGTGAGAGGTCTTGGGAAAATGCAGACCCATGGGAAACCTTTAGAGAGAGGCAGTGATGAGTGTATTGGGAAATTACTTTAATAATGAGTTAATGTGAGAGCAAAATATAGTCAAGTTCTGGCACTTTCTCTTTTAATGTCAACACCATTTGACTGTTTAATTTAAGAAGCATCTTTTCTGGAATGAACATAGAACCATTCACTCTTCACTCCAGCAGTGTATTAAAACAATGATTTTATGTGTGCACTTTACAATGTTATCATGATTTTGTCCAGCTAGTAAAAGTAAAACAAAAAAAAGGCAAATGCTAACTTGGAAATGACAGACTCTTGGAGAATTACATTTGATTGAATTGATTTTACAAATCTGAGAAGCTCATTAATCAGGGCTCATCACTGATTCTGACTTTGGAAGTTGAGCCCAATAGAGTCCAGTTCTATAAGATTCACAAGAAGCATATCTGCACTGGGCCCATATTATCTTGCCACCTTGGATTTCAAAGAGGCCCTTTCCATTGTCCCTGGGCTCCTAACACAAGCAAAACAAATAAATACAAGCGAGTCCAGAAAAGCTTTTTATCTCCAGCATCCCTTCCATTCATTGTCTTGCTGTGAATTCTACTCTTTGAGATTCAGCTGAAAACTCTGAATTCCGTGAAGATACAAATAATCTTGAAATGTGTAACACCTTTAAATGTTTCCTAAAGTGAAGATTTTTTTGCCAGGAACACAAGAGAAATCACAAAGGCAGGGGACCATGACTGAAGAATAAGCTCAGAAATCTTAAGATGAACCTAGGTTTTCTGTTTCCAGATTGTTCCTAGGAAGGCGTATGACCTTAGAACATAACTCAATGCCATGTAGGAATGAAGTTTCTTCATCTGACAGATTATGATAATACTTACCCAGCCTCTTCCCCTCTTCCCAAGACCACAGAGAGAATAGAATTAAACAATAGGTGTGGAAATATTTTGAAAAGCTGAAAGTCTTTTACACATATGAGCTATTGTTTTCTAAGGTAATTTCCTTGTCTTGTGCAAGGTAGAGCTCACGACTGGGGGAAGATCAAGTACCAACCAATAAACTGGAAGTAAATGGTGTTTTTAAGATGAAGAGTGTTGCCTATAAATAGTGCATACAAACTTGGGAAGTCTTATCTCCTTTGAGAGACAACAAAACAGTGGTTAAACTGCCAGCAGGAACCTGAGGGAATCTGTTACCACACTAGCCCAGATCACTCATTGAGAGCCTGGACTTCATTTGGTTTGTTCGAACTTGGGTTTGATGCTAACTTAACTGACTTCCTTTCTAGAACTTCTCTGTGTGCAAGAAGCTTTTGCTTTAAATTGTTTATTGAATTACTTCAAGCGTCCGAATCAGAGTGAGACAGCCCTGGAAAGGATAAAGATTAGAAAGAAAAGTCTTTGAATGTGTTAGCTATTGATCCCCAGAGTTTGCGAAGATGGACTTATTAGACTTCAAATCCCCCTAGTTGGGCCCTGGTTATGTGGACAACTGGAGGACTGGGCTGAATAGTACATGAAGCATGTCTAACAGAAAGATGTTTCCACCTGGAAGAATGGCCCAGTTCCAGCCCAATTCCTTGCAGATTTGTTAATTGGATTTGTTCTTGCAGTTAAGGCAAATCAGTATATATACTAGTTAGTGGTTTTAGTTCCTGCAAAGCTGCAATTCTGCTCAAGGAAAGGTTGGCCAAGAAATAAAAGTACTTTCTCGAGAGGTTTAGTCCTACTAGGCGGAAAAAATTTTTTAGATGTTAAGATGAGTCAGAAAGGAAAGTGAACATTCTCTGAGTCTAAATTTCACTACTTAGGATGGGAGAGTTAGATGTGATGTATTTCAGCATTTCCACCTACCAAAAAATACGTTGGTTTAAGAGTATATTTATACAAAGTTGTATGGCCCCAAGTCTAGCACCTCACATCCCATTTGAATACTGTAGTCACACAATAATTTCCATAAACAAATCATCATGCTATCTTATGTATTACAAGTTAGTATGACTGGCATTACCGTTAGTGAGTACAGGTGTGCCTCCATGACTCCCATACGTGAGAGCGCATTCCACACTGGAGGTGTGAAGGCCGCTCCAGTTTGTAGCTGCAGCTGTTATCGTATGGCCAGTGCAGCTGGTAGAATGAAAGTGCATCTGAGGTTGCTTATCACTTGGGAGGAATCACCGGGCTCTGGTGGACCTGACGGGACCCGGGTAGGGGCCAGATGAAAGGAGACAGAGGACAGCAGAGATCTGCGGCTCTAACCTAGGGGTAGTAACTTCCAAAGTCTGTGAAGCTCATTGCACTGTGGAATCCTGGATGGGATTCTGAAACAGAAAAAGGATTTTAGTGGGAGACATGGTGAAATCTGAATAAAGCCTGCGTTCTAGTTAATCGTGCTTACACTAACATTAAGTTCTTAGTTGGACAAATGCACTATGGTTATTATGGAAGGTATTAACATTCGGGGATCTGAATAAAGAGTATGTGGGAAAATTTCTGTACTAGTATAATATTTCTATAAATCTCAAATTACTACATAATAAAATATATTGTTTAAAGTGTTGAGGGTAGCATGTAACATAGAGGAATGAAAGGGATCTGGATGTGACAGTCACAAATTGATCAGCCCTTGTGCTATCAAGAGACTGCCCACTGCTTACCTGTTAGTGGTCGCCATCTCTGACGTGCCTGGTTCTGCCCAAATCACCGGGACCAGGGACTTTATTGGATCGAGCTCTAGGCAAACAAACACTCACTGTTCATGTCTCAGCATCTCTCCTTACAGAGATAACAGCTGGTAACTGGCTGAGATTCGGGGCCCTCACGATCTGGCCCTCTCTGCCTCTGCCATCAGAGATAAAACTAAAAGCTATTTATATAACTGATATGTCACAGAAGCATGGGGCAAATGAACTTTATTATAGCTACTCTCCAAGACATACAAAGAAAACTACAAAGCTTACTAGGTATTAAAGTGGGCACAGATTATAGCCATGCCCTTGGTCTAACCTCAAATTAAGGAACTGTTTTCAGATGACAACTCTATAGAAGTGTATAGAAACTTTTCAGGCAATTGTTAGGCTCATTCAATGAAGAAAGATTTTCAAAACATGGACACTGAAAAGTTACCAAAACATGAATACCAAAACATTACACGACATGTAAATAACCAAGGAAGATCATGAGATTTTGTTCATTGTTTGGGTTAAACAGAACATCTCAAACCCTACTTTCTGTTTTGTTCATTCATCAGATCTCTAAATGCATTTGAAGGACTTTCTATTCTCACCTGCCTGGGTCACCTGTATTGTTTTTCATTCATTTTCAGAATTAGTGTCTCTCTTCAGCATCTCTTTTCCCTTGGCAGTGACTCTTCTCTCTCCTGTTTTAACCTTTGTCTGTAAACTCCCAACCTCCAACTATGGCTTTTAGCTTCTAATGCTTTTGTCCTTCTCTTCTCCATGACACCTTTCCTCAAATTTAGCATTCACTTCAGGTTAAATTCCCACTTATAAACTTCTGCCTTCACCTGAGACTAACTTTCCTTCTGCTTTGTTTGGTTGCCCACGGTTTTCTATATCTTTTAGGTTGTTCTTCATTTTATTCCCCTCCATTTTATCCCTGATAGGAATTCCTTCAGGGGTGGAAAATCTGCAGAGGCTCTGTCTTTCTGATCAGTGATATCATGCATCTGTAGTAATCACTACTCTTGAAGAAAGAGCTGTATGTGATTTTTGTTTTTTAAAGGAAAAGTGCAGGCCAGAACGAAGGTGAGCTGGGGCAAGCAAGCAGGAAGAGAGAGGAGGAAGAAGCACCTTATTCTTGGTTTTCACCCCACTCCCAAGTCTTGAACCCCAGTGTCTGAGATATGTGGCCTGCACTCTTGGCCAAAGGCAGTTGACAAAACTGCTACTCCACCAGGGCGCGCCAGACTGTGTGTTATTAGAAATAAAGATAGGCTTGGACACTGGACCCGCTGACTTGGCAGCACAATCTGATGGAACTATTCATAGCTCTGTCTCTTACTTTTGATTCATTAAGAGAAGAAATAAGAAAAAATAATGCAGCCATAATTAAGTACTTCTTTGATGACTGAAATATATGGACATTTCTGCAAATGTTATAATATCATGTCTGTAAGATAGATGCACACATAGTCTATATGTTTGAAGTCAGAGCTGATGGTTTTAATAGACCTTGACTGTTGACTTGACTACACTTGGCTACAAAATTGTCTTGATTCTGCATCCTGAGCACATTGGTCCATTCAGTTTCTCACCCCCTGTTCAGATCATGATTTTCCCAGGATGCTTAGTACTTTTAACTGCAGCCTGCTATTTGGGTCCAGACTCCTATGGGAGATCCCAACACCCTACCAAAATACACACAACTTCCATCTTATTCCCTTGAGACCTCACTTTGGGAAGATGAGAGCCCACTGAGCCTAAGAGCCAGGAAGAGCAAAGAATGAGACCTCAATGCCTCAGCCACATCCAAAAGTAACAAACTACAGAGGAAGAAATGTGAATTAGAACCATGAAAGTAAGAATCAAAAGCAGTCAAGGGGTAAAAATTTGAAGAGAGAGGAGATAAACCCACCAAGGACCTTGCTAAGGAGAATTGCTGCATGTGAGCATGACATTGAACTCTCAGTCTCATGGTAATCAGAGGAAAGGAAGAGATATTTTGAGTTTATAGTTTTCAGTGTTTGTTCAAAGAAGCTTATGAGTTCTTTAGTAGGGATTTATTTCCTCATGGCAATAAATTCTTGAAAGGCGGATTTTCTTAAATTGATTTTTATATAAATGACAATATAGACTGAAAGTGGCTTACAGAAGTTGTAGAAATGATTTTCTTACAGATATTTCTTACACTGACCTATAATAAACATGGAGGGAAAGCTGTTTATTAGATCTTAACTCAGTGAAGATGTTTCTTTTGGGAGTTTTGCTAATGGGGTCCAGACTCAGAACTTCCTGGCAATTTATTTGACAAAAAGATAGAGCTCACAGGGTCTCAAGGAGTGGATGATTAGTGTGACTTCCATGCTCCTGCTGAAGAAATAATTGTTTCTGCTGCTCCTTGGGCAGAACCTAGAGACTGGTCCATGTGTTGAACAGAAAGTGACCGTATGCTCTGATGTGCAGTGTCAAAGCTGAGGTTTGATCATGATATAAATATTTCTTCATCCTGAAGGCAGGACTGTCCTACCTGTTCCTTGGTTTTAGACTGAGAATCCCACCTCCTTATGTAGCTAGGGCCAGAATTTACCTTGCACAAATAATTACCTAATAATTATTCCATGATGCTTAAAATTTTCCACATAAAAGAAACTTGGGACAACCTTGTTTTGGAAACTTTTCAGACAGTTATCTGTTGCAACTATAAAATAACCTACATACAGAGCCAGATCAAGCAGCCTTCTTTCCCTGATCTCTTCTTACCCGCTCAGTGAATGACATGCTCGAAAAGCATTTTGAACTGTTCTTCTGAAAGACTACAAAAGGACACTCATTTATTGTTGTATCTTCTGAATGGAGACCTCTTAGCAACTAACTGAGAAAAGCCTAGTCCAACAGAAAGACTCAATGACAAGAAATTATACCAAATAATGTCTTTGAAATCATGACCTAGAAAAAAGGGTCAGCATCATAGAGGAGCTTTCTTAGCTATTCTTTTAGCTCATAAATATCCCAATCCCTGGACAGCCCTGGATGGCATTCATCTACCACAGGGTGTTGGCCATTAGAACACTGTGTAGCCTTCACTCTTGAACATGAAAGTGTTGTGTGACTTTGTCACAGCCCATTAGCAGGACATACCTTAGGGGCTAGTCTTTGGCAATGGCTAATCACCAAGGGTCAGGAGAGAGGTGACACCAGACCTGTAGACCTTGAATCTGATTCTTGCTTAGTGCCAAATATATTGCCAGTGCTGAACAAAGGGAATTGAATATTTGTAGAGTATGTAAATGGATGAATGCCAACAAGCATAAAGTCACGAAAACTCTGGATCCCAGCTTGATCATAGTGCTGAGAGGAGGTAGGGTGTCACCCATGACTACAGGAGACTAGGGAAGACATAGTGATTTTGGATTCTAGATTTCAAGCAGCTGAGAACCTTGAGATCCTCATGATAAAAAAAGAGGTGAGGGGACCAAACCCATTGGCAGGAGCTGTACGCTAGTCAGATTAGGTGGAGGTTCTCCTGGTTGGAAGACAGGAAGAAGCTGGTGGTGTTTTCCTAATTCCACAGCTCTCCCTAGTCAATGTCTTATGACCTCTGTGATGCATTTCCTTCTTCCAGTCTCATCCAGAGGTCAAGTAAGCAAAGAGAGCCAAGTGGGAGAATCTCCTGGGTATAGTGGTCCCTGGAGCTTTAAGAAAATACCACTACCTAGATCCCACCCTAGAAATTCATATTTAATTAGTCAAGATGGGTGACCCCAGACATTGGTACTTTTTACACATTCCCAGGGTATTTTATAGGGCTGCTGGGGTTGAGAGTCACTGTCCTGGTCAGATATGAAACCCTCGCTCCCCTCCATTATATACTTACGTTTCATGTGAATAGTTGAATAGTTGAAGTGTACACGAGCTGTCTCTTCTCACTCCTTTGAAAATCTGAAGTGTTATGGTCTCACTTAACTGATTCATGTGTATATATGGCAGGAGATTTCTTCTCCGGAATGACTGAGGTCCAGTATAATTGCCATTAAGAGTGCTTCTGATGTTCAGATAATAGAACTTTAAAAGAACATTATGATTTGACAAAGATGTTTTTATATAATTTTCATACAACTGCAAATTAATGCCTCAAGCAACTTACTGCCTGCCCCAGTCAAACATAGGCAGTAGTCAGTAACAAATGTCCTGAATAAAAAATGACACACAGGGCAGAGCCGTGAATTAGCAATGAAATTACTGTGGTCTCACCAGGGCTTCAGTCATGATCCCACTGACACTGCCTGGCTTCAAATAGTTCCTCAATTATTTCAATGGGTGATTTTTATTTTATTTTATTTTATTTTTTTATGGCTGGCCATTGAAAAACCCTATTAGAAAAGTTCTGTGATTTATGTGCTTTTGGGGTGGCTTGATTTCCAGAACGTAAATGGTTTTCCAAGGCAAATGAAAGAAGAGAGGAGAAGGGCAATTTCTCCTCAGCTGTGATGAGAAGAGGAACTGGAGAAGATTAAGATAACACAGATCTTTTATATGGTTATATTCTCCCTGTCTTCATCTTCCAAACAAACAGTCCTCAGTCTTTCAGTCCATTGATTATTTTCACATGTGAGTTGACAATCTTGAAGATCTTCCTTCAATATGTTCCATGGGGGAAGAGGAAGGGCCATAGAGGCTTTCTGAATGAACATTTCCCAACAATACATATTCTAAAAATATGCCCAAAGCAAGAAATGTGTACCCACATTAAAAGCATGAATGGATCTATTGTGGAAATGTTGGATGGGTTCATTCAAAAGATAGAGGATAAAGAAAACATTCATCTCCTTTTGTAGCTGCAGGACACACTTTTTGTTGCTTATTGTGGTATTTTTAGATGAGAAAGGTTTTAGTTCAAAGAAAGGACACAGTCTGCCTCAAGTACATGCAGTAATCTGTGACTGGTCTCTAGGCCTTGACTGGCTCAGTCCTGTTTCCTCTTTGCTCCCCACCTGCAGAATCAGGGTATAAGACAGACTTAATGAGCTAATGTCACCAACTAGAGCATTCCACCCAAACTGTTTAATGGGAGAACATTCCTTTTGTGACCCAATTAAAATAACTGTCAATCTTCCTTGCTCTTTTTTACTGAGTGTGACAGAGACTTGCTATCTGACCACCAAATCTATTTCTTCTTCTTCCTACACTTTCTGAATTAATGTGGCCGTGTCATTAGTTCCTGAACATTGGCTTTTAGGCAGAAACGTTAAGTGCCCTTTCCAGACCTCACTTGTTACAAGCCTCTCATGTGTAATCCTCTGTGTTTTTTCCTTATCATCAGTGACCTTAAAAGTCACATTTTATGATGGCAGAGTCATAATTGGAAAGTGCCTGGGTCATGAGTCACTATGTGAAGAATTGTCTACCAATTAAGAATACCTCATTTGAAATGGATATGAGCAAGAGAAAACTCACTGCTTGAATTGCTGTGACTTAGAAGTTTATCTCTTACAACAGGAAGTGTTATCCTAAAACTACATTGAATACTTTCCTGGTTCCCAATTCCTGAGTTCTGGAAATTTTCACTATTCTTACTAATTGGTCTCACAGATTTTGGGCCTTTCCCTGAACCCCAACTAAGTGACCCAGGCTTTGATATATCCTGTCTATATGTTTAACCCCTATCTGGTCTGCTAAGAAATCCTTTAGGATTTCATCACTGGACTGAGTTCTCTTGGCAGGTATGATAGATATCTCAGTGTCCCCTTGCCATCTTCTTAGATTCCCTGCTCCAATTCACTATTATAAACAAACTCAACCTCCCCCATCAATTTGTACATCAAATTCCAGGCTCTGGCATCTCCTAGTCTACTTCCGTTGACCACTACTGGGCATCTCCTGCCCAAGCTCTAGGCCAATAGTTCTCCAGGTGTGGTCCCTGAGCCAACATGTCAGCATCACCTTGGTAGGAATGCAGATTTTCAGACTCCACCCCACATCTTCTGAATCAGAAGCTCCCAAGGTAGGGTCCAGTGTCTTAACAAGTCCTCCAAGAGATTCTGATGCAGGCTCAAGTTTGAGAATCACAGATTTAGAATCCAGCACTCTGGAGTATTATCCTTAATCCTGTTCACTATGACCAGCATCATAAAGGGTTTTCACTGTAATGTTTTTTTTCCAGCAGGGGGACATGTTTGCAAATTACCCAGTAATCCTGGCCTTTTCATCGGGTGGGGGTCGGTGATTATATAGCTCTTTGAAATGAAACATATTGTCCCTCATATCGTAAAGCATTTTGATTAATTTCATGATCACAAATTGAAGTGCTTTCCCAATGTGAAACAAGGCTCTTCAAATCGTGTGTGTGTGTGTGTGTGTGTGTGTGTGTGTGTGTGTACCGAAAGTCAAGAGCAAGACCCATGATGCATATTTTCTGGAAGAATATCCTAAGTTGTTGATGAAGTCACTTTCCATCTCTAAAGGGGATTCGATGCTGATTAAAAGTTCATGCTTGCAGAACTGGCCCCCAAAACATCAATTTTCCTTTATAAAATGTTACGTCAATGTTCCCAGGGGATATTTCAGTAGCTTAGTTTCTTCAAAAAGTCAACATAGAATATGTAGTGAGTTGCTTTTGCAACTGGTTTTCTTACTAGAGAGGGTAGCATGTTGGTGAGGAGGGGATACCTCGAGTAAAGCGATGCTTCTCTTATAGCCTTAATTACTGTGGAACATGAGTTTACTCGGAGTGTTTGTAAAATAGAAGCCACCTGGAGAAAATGACATCTGAAAGCTAATCATTGGAAAACAAGCTAAAAAGAAACTGAAAATCAATGTCTCTTTAATACATGAAAGAATTGACAGCACCCACACTCTCACACATATGACAAGTAGTTGAGCTTTCAATTTGTGTTTTAATGTTTGGTTATGATTTCTAAAATTTAAAAAAATTCAACAAGAGATGAAACAAACTGACTGTGTCATCTTGAAGGCTACTGTTAATATTCAAAGCATAGACAGAGGCTTTCCCTGGAGGTTTTAGCCCCAAACAAGCCTCCGCCAGCTAGTCCCAGACCTGGTCACTGCCCAGCCTCTGCTGATGGGGTAGCCCTTAGCATGCAGGGATCTAGAACGTGTTTGGCATTTGTTTCCCAGCTCTCACTGTATGACAAGAGCTGAGAAGTAAATATGTTTAGACCTGAGGGCTGTTTTTCTAGCACATGTTGGAGTGGTGATACAGATCCCCGTGGAAAGAAACCACCGAGGCCGTCTGGGCTTACATTCATTTTACCAAGTGAAGGAAGCTAATCTGAAAAAGATACAGACTGTATAATTTCAACTTTATGACATTATGGAAAAGGCAAAACTTTGCAGACTTAAAGATAAGTGGTTACCACGGATCATTATAAACCAACAGCGGTAACATTTCCTCAATCTATTAAAGACTGATTAGACAAGAGAGCTAATGAACACAGAGACTAGGAGATGATCCAGGTGTGACTCCTGTGGTCTAGATGAGTGATAATCATGTTTTCTGATGTGATATACATAATGGTTGGCACTTATACAGCAGATTTTTAATATGTATACATATGTATTATATGTATATATATATGTATATATGCATATATATGTGTATGTGTGTGTATATATATATGTACATATATATATATTCCAATGGCTATGACTAAGTATATCAGATAGGATTAATTATAACTGGAAACCCATAATAAAAATGGCTTAAGCAAGAAAATCATCTCTATTTCTATCTCTTATGCTCTAGATCTCTAGGTCTTTTTTTAGAGACCAGGGCTGAAATAAAGCTCCATGGTTATCACGAAGCCAGAGTTCATCTATCTTTACTCTACCATCTTGGAGAGTGGCTTCTCTAAAGTCACCTCATGATACTAACCATCACTCCCAGTGTGGCAGCAAGAAGAAATCCCAATTAAGACCCATGGGACCCTTCCTATTCAAGTCACCTGTCCGTAGGCAATCTTCCTGAAAGTCCCAGACACTCTTTCCCCATTTATTTCATTAGCCATAACTTAATGATATGGCCATACTTGACTGGAGAAGGGGCTAGGCATATTGCCACCCCAAATAAACCAGAATTTGTGCCTGAAGGAGAGGAGATTAAGGGTGAGCAGCTAGATCTGTCTGTGTGGTTACACGTAATTCCCAAAGCACTAACACCGACGCCACCTCTTTCTCTCCTCTTCAGGTAAGTTCATATGAAAGGAACATTCTTATAGAGCCAATCTTGAATCTTTAGCTGACCTTTAAAAATAATAAACCACTTTCCAACAACAGGATTTTATGTGCTGTTATCTATCTGGATAGTCCTCAAAATCCACTCTAATTTACCAAGGTGTTACGCCATTTATATAGGCCTAAGAACACTACCTATGTAAAGTAGGTAGCTGCATCTAGGAAAGAGAAATGGGCTGAGAAAGAAGTGAAGGAGAACATAATTTTGCAACCAGAAATCGCTCTTATAGACATGAAGAGAAATGGCAAGAAAAAAATTATTTAGAGGCTTCTTCTAGGAATGTCAGCAATATGGTTGTAATGGAGACTCTTTTGCTAAATATTCTTGGTTTTGGAGGCTCTCACCCATGTGGAATGGCACCAGCCATGGTAGTCTGCTCCTTTTGTAGTTCCCTCCCGTGAATTTGGGTTGCCCTGTGACCGCTTTAACCAGACATGAAGCTGTGCCAGTGGCCAAAATAGCTTTAAGAAGGCCTGGAAATTTCTATTTTTGCTTCTTCAATATCCGACTGCCATGTAAGAATCTGGCTACTCTGCTGAGAGACCACATGGAGTGACTCAGTGGAGAGGCCACATCGAGGAGACGCTCTGACACCACATGAAGAGACAATGAGCCCAGCAGACCAGCAGCCAGCACAGCCCACACCCTGTCCTCTCTGGTAGTGAGTTCAGCCACACAATGACCATGGACAAGCGCATACTGCACTCCCGTGAGCCAATAAAGCAGCTGTTGTTTTAAGTCTCTGTACTTAGTGGTGGTTTGCAATCAAGCAATGAATAACCCAAACACCACCAGTCCCCCAAACATATCTACAGGTTTCAGCTGGGACCCTGGCCAGTGTGACCACCACAGCTTGTCTGCTCTGGCACTGGGTTCAGGAGATAGCCTGATTGGCCTCTGCTACCACAGCAAAGGGAGGCAGCCCCCGGAGGACCCCTCCACCCTCTTGCCAGGCCCAGTCCCTGACTCTGTTCCCTGAAATCTTCCTTCTTCCAGGCCCTTCCTTCTGACCAGCCAGCTCTAGCATTTCTGACAGGAGCACCTCTTGCTGGTCCCCCGACCCGTCCTCCCAACGGGAATTTGTGCCACCTCTTCCCCACCTTTGGAAGCCTTCTCACGAGAGCCGGCCTGGTGTGTGTGTGTGTGTGTGTGTGTGTGTGTGTGTGTGTGTGCGTGTGTGTGCGCGCGCGCGCGCGCAGTGGGGAGTCTTAACTACAAATGAGTCAAGTCTTGTCCTGGAACTGTGGCCAGAAAAATGAGTTCTTGGCATCTCCAACTGGAATCTGGAACACATTTTCCCATAAAAGTAATATTATAGATGATTTTAGGTTCTGTAGTACTATTAGAACCGTAGTTCAGCCACACTGCTAGTTAAATAGACATTTGGGGGCTGGCCTGGGAACACAGCTACCTTTTATAACGTTTTCCTAATGAGAAACAAAATCCAAATACCTGACTTAAGAACAAACTTTTGGTAGCAACCTGATTATAAGTTAGAAGTTCTCATCCTATATTGAGTATCAATTATACATAGTAGACACTGTGTTGTAACTAGGAGAAAAAATAAGACTGTGGCCTCCTCCCAAGAAGCCATCATTTCTGTGGGAGACAGAAAGAAACAGGTAAAGTAGTCTATAAACAAGTCCAGACTGTGTGAGACTGACCAGTAAGTGCCTCAGAGTTGCAAAAGCAAGCCCAGAAGGTGTCTGCTCCATGGTTGATTTCTATCAGCTTCCAGACTCCTGTTTTGAGATTTTTGTGGACACATGCCATTCACAATTGCTCCCATGCTGTTTCCTGTTAATGGAACAGAGATTGCAAGTATAGGAGACATCTGAATTTACCTGGCTGTTTTGTAACAATAGGTGGGTTCTGGAGCTTAGGAATGAACTATATAGGTGAGGAGCAACCAGGTGGCTAGCTAGAAATACAGGGGTCCTTACCTCTGGCTTCATGAAAAGGCACCAAAGAGGCCCCACCAGTATGTATTTCAACAGGTGTTGTGGAAACACCTGTATCCGAATCGTGTTGGGGGCTGACTAAAAATTCATATTCTTGGACCACACCGCAGACCATGGACTGAGGCTTGGGATCGGGCACTGATGATCAGCAACTCTGCTGATTCTCCTGCTGATTAAAGTTTGAACATTGCTCTTCAGGTAAATCCACTGCAGAGATGGAAATGTCCCACAGAGACAATCAGGAGGGTTTTTCATGGAAAGTTATACGGGATCCAGATGCTAGTCTTAGCCTTTTAACTTGCTCCACTTCAGTAACCTTGGGGCTGCCAGCCAGGTGTCTAGGAGAAAGCAAACACGTTCAAAGCACCAGGCATAGAGGGGGCTTTCACACGCCCTTGCAGTACTTTTTGGCTCTAGTTCCATCCCGGCCAGAGCGCCATGCATACACAGAAAACATGTCTAAGACATCTGGATGAAAATCCAGCATCTGCTGTAAGAAAAATGAGGCTTTCAAGTGGGGCCTCTTTGGAGTGGGATGGTGCCAAGTAGGATGGGGCCTCCCAGGTAGACTCCATCACATGAACACATCCACGCACAGTTCCCCTGGACTAGAAACTGTGCTCAGAGCAGGATTCCAGCCCTCACAGCAGAGCATGCTGCTCTCCTTGCTCGGGTCTTTCTGCAGGTTCCTGCCAGCGAGACCAACCTGCTGTCCTCCTCCATGTTTGGGTTCTTCCCCATTGACACGTGGTCTCTCCAGTGCGAGCACCATGCCATGTGAGCTGTTGCACTGATTTGTATCTCTCAGGATGAAATGGCTTTTAGAATGAGGTAGATATGCCCATGGGAAGGATCGTTGGGAGGTCATATTTTCTGCTCTCATGTTCACTCCACCTCTGCCTCTGCCAAGCACCCATACCTTTTTCCTCCATTGCCTCTAGGAGGGGGAACTGCTGCCCAAGCAGGGATGACAATAACATCAAACTCTCAGCTTCTCTTTTCAGAAGACTACATCCAAGATGTAAATGAAAAATGTGAATAACTATGTAATTAATTAGAGCTATTTTCCATCCCCTCCAGCATCACCCCGTACCCTTGGACTTGGGAAAGTTGTCAGATTGAGGAGAAGGACTGTCCAAAGGGAAGAAAGATGCCAGTCCAGTGGGTCATTTCAGGGGTCCCTTCCCCAGCACAGTCCAAGTCGCAGCTGAGTTTGAGAAGCTCCATGGAGGTTGGACCTGTGTCCTGGCTCCTAAATGTTACCAAGATAAGCAAAGGAAAGAATGAGGGTTCTTAAGTAGCCCCTCCATCTACTAAGCTCTAAATATTGTGGGAAAATAGCCAGATGTTTCAAGAGCAGGAAATGGCTGAGAACTGAATGATTTGGGTATATGACAGCTATTTAGATGGACAACATACATCTCAGAGAATGTCAGCCTTAAGAGATGGCTCAGACTCACTTCTCCCCTCCCCCAGCACCTTAGAACTATGTAGTCAGCTGACACATAGACACAGACAATCCTGTTAAAGGGGGACAGAAAACCTCAAATGACTGAGATTTGGGTTTTGCCACTCATTAGAATGGGACTCAATATGGAAATGAAGTTCAGATAAGTTCAAAAAGGTGGAAGAAACTGACCTATCTTATATGTCTATATTTCTGGCATATTATTACTAACTTAAGAAATGTTCTAAATGGCGCATAGTTCATACTAAAAAGTATTTGGGGTACGCCTTGGTAGAGTAGTGGTTATGTCAATCACCTCTGAAGTACGTAGACCACATGCCCCTGGGTTTGAACCCCAGGTCCAGGGGAAACGACCAGTATAAACAACTAAAATGGAAATAAAGTAAAAATGCTTCTAAAATATGAAAAGTATTTGGGGCCGAGGTTGGGAAACCATTCAATCCTAGTTCGGTTGGAGCCCCTGAGGTTCAGAGCCTGAACTGGCCCACTGCTTCTTAGAGTCCAAGTAGGAGCTTGGCCATCCCTCGCAGACCCCTGGTGGCTGATTTGCTGAATAACTTCAGATGAGCATCTGTGCTGTGTTTTCTCCCCAGCCAACTCACGGAACCTTGCTAATGTGAACATAGAATGCCCTCATCCTACACAAAGGATGTTTTGATCATTGCCCAAAAAATGACATAAAAGGTCTTTTAAAAAAGGAAATATTATAAATACAAAAGTCAAGTGACTTATTGGAGGCTGATGTCATGACAATTTGAGGATTTTAAGGTTTTTTACCAATCAAACCTAGGAGATTTCCTATTGAAATTCAAGGTTTTGATCATGACATTTACATTAACTCTAAGATCTAAATATGTATTGTCCAAACACATTCCAACCAGACATGAATGTTCCAAGACCCATTGTGTATTTATCAAAAATATGATTAGCTTTATATTTTGATAAGATGATTTTAGTTATGTGCTATGCTTATATTTTCCTTCCTTTCCTCCTCATTTTCTTATTGATATGTTTCTCCTTTTCTCTGTCTACAGAATTCTTTTTCTCTCATTATCTATTCCTATTTTTCTCATTTTATCTTCTTTGACTATTTTATGTTTCTTCACATAAATTCTCTTCTTTCTCATTCATTTTTTTTTCCTTCCATGGACTTCTCTGTTTTCTTTTACTTTTATTTCCCCTGCCTTTTTTTGTCCATCTTTAGTCCTATTGCTCCAAATAATAGTAGTTAGCATTTATTGGGTACTCAATATATACCATGCTTTCTGTTTGGTGCTGTACTTGTATGATGGCACTATATTTTAGAGGAGGAAAATGAGGGTCAGAGAAACTGAGTAGGAAGGTGTCCAAAGTTACACAGCTACGAATGGGGAAACCACAGCGCCAATGGAAACCTTTACTCCCAAAGTGCCCGCCCTACTCACTGTGTACTGCAATCACGTCCCATTCCCCTGCTCTACCTTCTGCTTCCTGACCCCCCTCCCCTGGGTTACCCCTTCTCCAACCATCACCTTCTGCTTCACATTAACCCTTACAGTCCCAAACACGCATGCTCAAGAGCTCCCTCTGCCAGTCTATTCTATTCCTCTGCATAGTGTGACTGGCAGGAGGACACCTATGCCAGCTTCCTCATTCTCCTATCTCATGGGTATCCAGGGAACATGCTCAAAAGTCCTGTCAGGTCATTCTTTGGCATTGTGACCTTCCTTCTTTCTCATATTGTGGCAATTCAGAGCCTATTTTCACTTCCAATCAGCAGAGTTCTTTCACAGTGGCGTTCTGACATTTCTTTCCTCTTCTCTGCATGACTGTGTGTGTGTGTGTGTGTGTGTGTGTGTGTGCGTGCGTATGTGTGTGTGTGTTACAGTGTAACTTTTTTTTTCATAAAGATTTCTTCCACGAACAGCAGTTGTCCCTTTGTCTTGGCCACATCTATCAAAATTCAAAGACCTCAGTGGGCTCCTCATGCTGCCCTGTGGTTGTACTCTTTCCCCCATTCCTTTCATTCTCCTTCTCTCTCGTGAGTGAAGATGAATACACTCCTTCCCTCTCCTCATCTGCACTTGGTCACCTTGCTTCTGAAAAGAAGAGCAAGGGAAGCAAGAGGGCCTCTCTCCACCATGTCTACCCAACCTGTGTCTGGCCGACGGAGCTCTATTTCCCACTTGTCACTGTGGAGGAGGCACGCATGATCCCGCTGCATTGACTCGTGACTGGGCCCTTCACCCCATCTTCTGCACCGACTCAGAACCATCACTCCTCCAAATCTCCCCTTCGCTCCTGGACTCTCGCTTCTGGCCTCTGTCCTGGATCAGGTCCAACACTATGAAAATAAACTGTTGTAACCACCGTCTAAAAAAATGGCTCTTTCTCCACTCCACACCTTCACTCTCCCTCTCCAGTTTCCACTCAGTTCTTTCCTTACCTTTGAGGCAAAATTCTTCCTCCAAAAACCTGTTTTCATGGGCTCCAACTTCTTTGCACCCCATTTAACGTCATCGAATCATCCCATTTAATGTCATGGAATCATCCAGTCAAGCCGTTACACGCACACACCTTCACTGAATGTGGCAGGCCTTTTGCACGTGACACTTGACTGCTTTGATTTCCAACACACTGCCCTAGTGGCTAAGACTATGTGCACGAAAGACAGACTGAAGGGTCTGAGTCTCTGCTCTGGCACTGCCGTGGCTGAGTTACTCTGAGCTAATGTCCTCATCTAGCAGTGAGATGGTGAGTTAATTCAGGTACAGGTCTGGCGTGTATAGCAGATAGTGCTCCATGATACCTTTGATGGTTAGTTATTGTTCAGTTCAGAATACTGCAGAATGACCTAGACATCTTTTTATATTTACTGTTTTTCAGCCCCAGAATATCTCGGCCTCTTTTGGTCATAAGAAAAACATTTTAATTATTGGTATTTATTATCTCTTTTATTCACAACATTACATTCATTTTGAATGTTGACATCGTATCTCAATCTCTATTTCACACCACACCGTCCACCAGAGTTCCACTGTCCTTTACCGCCTCCTCTACGCCTCCTTCCTCTCCACCTCCCCTCATCCTGGCAGTCATAAGGAACGTTTGTGGTTGAACTTAACAATGAAAGCGCCAGCTCTTTCAAAAGTGGGAGTTCACCAGGACAGAAAGTTTTTTAAAGAATATTTGGTGGGGAAGCACAGGCCTTCCTTCTCATTTGATGCCCCTCCTTATGTCTTTTCAAAGGGAAATTCCTGAAAATTCTCAGATTTTCTTCTTGGATAGTCCCTTTTATGCCTGCCTGACTTCTAGATGCAGAAGACTTGTCTTCTGTCTGAATGACAGCACTCACTTCATTTCCTGGACCAAATAGTCACAAAGTCTGTACAGACATACCCAGCACAGCCATGCCAGTGTGCCTGTGTTTGTGCTGGGGGATCAAGCTTTCAAAACAAGCACTGCTGCTTAGAGACCCTCCTCGTCTATGCACGTCATCTTAAATGTGCTTACAGAAGGTGTGCAGACGACTTTCATGGGCAGATGGAAAGCCTGATTCCTTCAGAGCAGACCCTCAAAAGCCACGGGCTTTGATGGTGCATGACTAGTACCTCACCTGGGCCCACTTTGCTTGCAGCAGAAGTTTGATTGACCCATGTTACCAAGATGATTCTGTTTGTTTTATAGATTAATAGTTCAAAGTCACCCCACCCAGCAAGGCCGACTGAAGCTGCAGATACTGACAAAAGGGCAAAGAAAAGGCTTCGCTCAATCCTGTGATTATGAGAACTTCCTAGCACTGTTTTTCAAGAGGGAACTGAGATTGAACTGAATTTAGCAGTCAACTTTAGAAAACTTCGTCTAGACCTAAAATATAGTAGCATTTCTGGCATTGCCACATCGTACTAAAATCACTGCAGGTGCTTAACTGCCTGATTGCTGGGCCAGTATGAGGCCAGCTCTGGGACTCTTCAGTGACCCTCTGGGCAGCTGATTGCAGCAACTCTCCATGACTGAGCATGCTTTTTTCCTTTCTTTCTCAGATACCAACATATCCCCATCCATAAACAGGCCTGAAATATGCAGTGGATATACCATTCCATACGGACCATCTAAATACTATTACTACTAATGCCTTGTATTTATTGGCTCCTGAATCTGCCTCAGGCATCATATACCAGGATCTGACTTCACGGGCTGACCGCTAGGGCAATGGTACAGGGTGACTATCTCCAAACCCCTATGCTTGGTGTTTAATGATCTTTGTTCCTTGGAAATTCTTAATTTTTTCTTCAATTTTGTCTTGGAAGTCAAGTCCAATGGGACAAAGAATCCATGTCAGGGTCTTAGAGACTCAGCTCAAATGTCTCCCTTCCTCCCTGTCGACAGGTCCCCAGTCAGCCCGTTCCCTTCTTCCCAGTGCCCAGGACCCTTCCCTGCCTCTCTTCCCCCATATAGCAATGGCAGAGGCCCTCTACCTCTTGACATGAGAAAGGGTAGGGTCAAGGGTGTATACCCCATGTGTTTTGAGGTAAGGAATGACAGCCACCATCCCCATCCTGGGAAGGTTGCCCCATGGGCATTTATCAGGTGGCTCAGCAGGGGAGAGAGTTTTGCCCACCCCGATCTCGGTATTAAGTGAGTTCCTTCGAAGAGCTTGCAATCCCTTGGGGGACTCACCTGTCTCCTGTGGTTTGGACAGCAGGCCCATGAGAAGAGGAGGCGACTGATCCCAATTTCCCTGCCTCCAGCTGAAAGCTTGCAGGACAGTAACCCAGCAGCCAGCAGACCCCATACAGGTGCCAAGTAACAGGAGGCCCCTCAGGCATTTGGAAGAGCTGTAACCACCCAGCACATATCCTGTGCTCAGAAACACAGAAGAAAGAGAAGATGTTTATATTTTAGTACCTTTAGTGGAACTTTTCTCTTGCATTTTGAATGAAGAGCCCTGCATTTTCGCTTTGCATTGTGTAGCCCACCCTATTCCTTTTCATTTTACATGAACTCTGTTAGGGTGAAGAGAAGAGTCACCAAGCGATCAGTGGTGGAGGTAGTGTTCAAACCCACACAGGCGCACTGAGAACCTGTTAAATAACCCTGCTCCACTGCTCTCGTTGTGGTCCATTGAGTAGCACAATCGTCCCCTCAGTTGTCTTAACCCTGACTCTTGCACAGCTTGAAGGAGCTTCTCATTTATACACATCATAAAATCTATTTGTGTATCACTCGTCAATGGAGACTGATAGAAGTGAGCATTTGGCAAGGTGGGAAAAGAAATAACGCTGCAGTGAAGCCAGAGAAATAGACGGGAGAATAATCAAAAAGTCACCATGGTGCTGAGAAAGCAAGCGAGGAAGCTGTGGGTCTTTTAAATGGCACTCAAGTGCATTGCCAACTGTCAGAAGCACTGCCCGAGCAGATGGGCAGGTGCAAAACCGTGATGTGCAGGGACATAATGACAGTACTGTGCCAGCCCTATTTTTTTCACAAGGTGTCCTGTTCATCTTTTCAATAGCTAATCACTTTATTAAGCATCTTTGAGATTTTCTAACCTATTAAAACATTCAGATTGTACATTGCTGAGCAGATGGCAAAAACAGAGTACATTCTGAGTTTATAGGAAGGTAAGGTGTGTGTGATGAAGCCAAGGAGATTTTCTCATATTGACAACAAGGAAGGGAAATGTGCAGCAGGGAATGACTGGCTCTTCTTACCCACCTCTTGCTTTGTTTACTCTTTATCTCTGTTTCATTATAAACACAGGTATGTAAAATCCATATGCAACATGTAAAATGTTGACCTAAATGTAGATTCATGGAGATGTTTAAATCTTCCTTCTGGAGAGCCGCCGATGTGTGCCTGTCATTCCGCACCTTCAGTGAAAGACCATGGGGTAGGAAGGAGGCCGTGAGATGGGGACTTGCTTTGTCTGTGCTGTCTTGTGGCAAGAAGGAGAGTTGCTTTGGGAGAGATATGTTGTGATCAGTGAAAATTACGTTCATTGGTAGCATTGGATTCTCAGAAAAGATGAAGTCAACATGTTCTGGGCTTTGTTTTATAAATACTTACAACATCTAATTATAATCGAACTTCTTGGCAAACTGAGAACAGAAGGAAACTTCCTTAATCTGATAAAGGGATTTGCAAAAAGAAATCTAGAGTTACTATCAAACTTGAGTGACACGTGAGTGCTTCCCTCTAAGATCCAGACCAAAGCAAAATTGTCCATCTTTGTGCTTCTATTAGAAATTTTACTAGAGATCCTAGCCAATGCATAAGAAATAAAGGCACATAGATCAGAAAGGAAGACATAAAATTCTTTTTATTTGCAAAAGACATCATTGAAAATTTCAAGGATTCTATGAAACACATATTGGAACTAATAAATGAATTTAGTAGGTAGTGCAACAGAAGATTTAAATGCAAGAATAAATTTTACTTCTATATGATGCAACAAATAAATGGAAAATTGAATCTTAAAAATTCAATTTACAGTAATATCAAAAAATTAAATACATATGTAAAAACTTAATAAAAGACAGATAGTATTTTATATTGAAACCTGTAGCACTTTGCTACAGAAATTAAAGAAGACCAAAATAAACAGATTTTGTTTCCATGGATTGGAGGACTCAATAATTTGAGATCTATTTTTCTGATATTTTTTAGCTTCAATGAAATACAAGTTAAAATTGCAGAAGACTTTTTGCAAAAATGGAAGTGTTCTTCTAAAATCCATGTGGAAGAGTAAAAGAGCTAGAATAGCCAAAACAATCTTGAAGAAGAAAATAAATGGAAGGTCTTGCACTATTTGACTTCCAGTCTTAATATAAAGCTACAGTAATCAGATCTTCTGATATTGACATAAGGATGGTCCAATGGATTAATAGAACAGAATAAGGAATTAGGATTGTATGGATATGGTCAATTGATTTTTACAGACTTGGCAAAACAAGTCTATTGGCAAAGTTTTTGTTTTTTTTTCAGCAAACAGTGCTAGGAAAACTGGTTAAATGTATGGGGAAAATGAACCTATACCCTTACCTAGTAACCCCCCCTAAAATTAATTCAAATTTAATCATAAACCTACTTAAATAACCAAACTGGAGTTCTAAAACTTCTATAAGAAAATATTCATAACTTTAAGGCATGAGAAAATGTTTATTAGAGGGAACAAAGAAGTATGAAACACACACACACAATTGATAAACTAGATTTTATCAAAATTAAAACTCCTGTTCATTAAAACACAGTATTCATAAAGTGAAAAGACAAGTCATAGAGTGGAAGAAAATATTTACAATGCAAATATCTACCAAAGGCCTTGTATCCAGAATGTATAAGGAACTACAAATCAATAACAAAAAGACAACACAATATAAAAGGAACAAATGGTTTTAATAGCATTTCACTAAAGAAGAAATTCAAGTGACCAATGACCGTGAGTGCACTAAACAGATGTCAACATCATTAATCAGAATAATACAAAGGAAAGCAACAATATGATACCACTACACACTCGCAAGAACAGGTCACACCGAATGCTGACTACGATTTGGAGCAATCCGACTCTGATACATTGCAGGTGGAGATATAAAATGATACAACCACTTTAAAATATACTTATAAGTATTTATCCAGGAGAAGTGAAAATATATGCCCATAAAGAGGCTTATTAAAATATTTATAGCTCTTTTGTTCATGAGAGCCTCAAATTGGAAAAAAATCCCAAGTGTTCATCAGTAGAAGAGTGAAGGAACAGACTATATATTTTAACAAAATGGAATACAACTCAACAATAAACAAAAGGAACTGCTGATACATATGACAACATGGATGAATTTCAAAGACATTCTGCTAAGAAAAAAAAAAAGCCAGTACAAAAGAGTACACGCTGTATGATATCATTTATACAAAGCTCTAGAACAGGGAAAATTAATGAATGTGATAGAAATCAGAATAGCCGTTGCTTTTATTGCCTGTGGAGATGCCCATGGAAAAAGTGAGCTGGTGAATAGTTGCTCTCAGGGAAATGGAAAGAGGGGAAGAAGCACTAGCAGTGGTGAATTTCATACAAGGTGGGTACCATTCTAAGCATTTTACAGACTTGGAGAGGTTGACTTTTAAATTCATACGACCATCAGAATTCGAACCCAGGTCTCTGGGACACCAACATAAAGTTCTTTCTGTTGTCTCTATGTTCTCTTCTTATTTGTTTCATCATTCAATGATTGTTTTTGTTGTAAACACACTGCTGCAGAATCTGTGCAGCACTGGCAGTTGAATTTGGAGTGAGGACTCGCCTTCAGCAAACACAGCTGGGGATGTGGAATTCAGTCTTTGAGCACTGGATGGACTAGGCAGTCATGATCTCAAACATGACTTTTCTCTCATGACCTCTTTGCTGGTTGTCCCTGGGGGCTCTGGATCTGCTTGCCACCAGATTTCCTCAAAAGCTGCATTTCTGTTCCTGTGACTTCTTCCATCACTGCCCGGTCAACCTGAGCCAGGTGGCACCTCCCTTCCCCCACTCCATGCAGGATCAGTTCTCAGTCCTGACCATACGTGCGTCATTTTAAAGGGTACAATACTGTTGTCATTTTTTTACATATTCCTGATCATCCATTGTTTTAATATAGATGTCAATTTTGTTCCATTTTAAATATACCAAGGCCATCTTTAACATGGGGGTAAAGGGGCAGTTGAGTTGCCCCACCCCAGTCTGTTGTGGATCCCCAAAGCAGATGGCCCTTTTGCCCTACGTTAAAGGTGCCCCTTGCCGGTGCTATCGTTAAAGGTGCCCCTTGCCGGTGCTGACTATGGCAGCCCGTATACACTGCTGCTGTTCCTGCCCCCTGTGAGGAAACGGGAGTGGTGAAGGAAGAGGATTACTCCTCCCGCCGTCATGCACACCTGTTTCTTCAAAGGGACCACAGTGTGGTCAAGCAGTAGGGAAGTACTATGAGGGTATCTCTGGCACTGTGGGGGTTATCTCTGGCACTGTTGAAGTTATTGGGCATTTCTGGCACTGGGATGATTAAAGCAGCATGTGTTTTAGACATTTAGAGCAGGGCTTATACCTTAGTCACCAGTGCATAACCTCCTCCCATTTTTGCCATGCCAATGTCCTATTTTTACTCATGGAAATATGGTCAGCCTATCCTCAGGTCATGTCCATTCTCCTTCACAAAGGCCTTCCACATCTGTCTAGGCCATGAGAGCTCCACTGTCTTTTTTTTCCTATGTGTTATCACTCCTCTGCAGCACTTCCTCTCTTCAGAGAAAATTTTTTATCACCCTTCAGCAGGAGTTTCTTCTTCTACTGAGAAGGAGCAGAGAAGGGGAAAATTCTCAAAGTGAAACTTCCAACTTGAATCTTCATGTTTACTGATGATTCCAGGGTCCAAATACGGGAGAAAAGTGTTTCCCACCTCACCCTGATGGGTCTGTTGCTGGAAGGGGTGGGGACTGTATTCACCTCACTGACCTGGCTTTGGGCCCAGAGGAGCTTATGCTGCTCAAGCTCGAAGGCTACTGGGCCTAACTCAAACTCAGTCGGGCAGAGGCCTTTAGCTGCCATTCCATGTAGCGCCCAGATGAAAGAGTTATTATCCTAATCCAGAACTGCTGTTTGGCTTTGACAGCTTAATGGTATTTGCAGAGAAGTTGTGCACCCTTTTCTTCCTGAGCCCTGGCAGAAAAAAATCTCCTATCTGCATTACCAAGAAGCCTTTAGGATTCAAAAGCTTCTTGAGAGGTCTTCACATCTCTTCTGACTGAAGCAGGGAGTGCCTCTCAGTGGATTTGCTGCGGAGGGCAAAAATAGAATCCCCCGAAACGCTTTCACTTACCTTTCCATAATTAAACCCTAAAATTCTCAGATTGTAGGATTAGACTGTATCCTTTCTGGGGTGGGCAGAGTATTGACCATTTTTAATTATGCAGATGGGTCAGAGAAATAGAATTTCATATATGATTTTGAACATATTTTCAAAATACTTTTGTTTTTACCTTGGTAACTGAGAGTGTGTAAGCTCCTTTACTTTAACTCCGTTTTTAGTTCTGCTCTTTTCTGAGCCTTGGGGTTGCCCTTTAGCTTCTGTCTGAGGGCAACAAGTGTCTCTTTAAACCAAGTCCATTTCTTCCATGGGCCGGGAGTTGGCAAGAGGGTCTGAAAACCAGAGTAGTTCTCTAAAATGTGAGGCACATCCAAAGTTTCCTGGTTGGAGTCCTTTGGAAATTCTGGCTCCAGTCTCTCTACACGTGTTGCAGGACAATTTATGGCAGTTAGCAAGGCAGCCAGAAAAAGGATTCAGGTTTTGTCTTTCTCGTGCACATAGCATGATCACGTGGATTAACTCAAGAACTTTTTTCCTTCTGGACAAACTTGAACACATGAAATACACACACTTGCATGCACACACACCCCCCAAAATCAGTGACCAAGCCAGCAAGGAAAAATTGACTTCAGGTGGCAGACTGGCTGTTTCTAAAAAGGGAGCCACCTAAAGAGTAAGGTTTTGGTCTTGGATCTGACTTTCTTCTCTCCTCAGGTATAGTTGAGATGGGGCTAGAATATAACTTTTGGTTCTTTAACATATGGATTCTACTTTGGATTCTCTTTTGAAATTAATGCTCAGTAACAAACCAGTTCAGAATGCACCAGCAAAGCCAGTGTACTTCTTATCATGCATCATACACGTTTTCTTGGAGATTAGGCAATGGTTCACAAGATTCATTATACAATATATCACTGTCCTTTTCCATTGAGTGAGAGGAAAATGGTTCTCTCAGAAAGTATATTTATCTGAATCAAATAAAATGGCACTTATCCAGAGTCTCCTAAGTTAAACCATCTGGCACATGGCTCAGAAACCAGCAGTACTTAACAATTCATCTTACATAACATAGGCATCGAACTTCATGAGATGAGGCATAGACTAGACTCTTGCACCCTTGTTCAGAGCTTATTTACTCATGTTGTGAACATAATTCTGTCTAATTTGAAGTTTCATTGGTTAGGAAAACTAGAAGAAGATATGATAAGAGAGAAGACTGTAAAAAACAGGTAGACATTATCTGCCAAAATATAAGCTCCATGAGGGCAGAAACCACTTGTTTTGCTCACTGACGAAGTACCTAGAATAGTACTGGACATAGAGTAGGTGCTAAGTAAATCTTTTCTGGGTTAATTAATGAGAACAATGGGAAGGACGAACTTTTAAGGACAATCTACCAGAGTATAGTGAAAGAAAGAAGAGATACCTCAAAAAGGGAACTTCGAAAAGATGTGGTGGTCTAAGAATAGTTTAAGGTAGCATCAAATACTTTTATGCTTCTTTTTAAAAACTGAATTTATTGAAAGAATATTCCATTGTAACATTAGCCTTAAGGTATACATCATAATAAATCTACATCTGTATATAATACAGCAAGTACACTATTTCATATTTTCCATCACTATACAATTAATCCTCTTTAACCCATTCCCCTACAGCCTTCTCTTCCTGCAACCACTAATTTGCTTTTTGGAGGGGCTAAAAGTCTAATGTTGTTTGATTTAGTTAATTTTTTAAGTCTACTTTTGATTAGTTCAGTCTATTCATTTGCTTGATATCTGTACACTACTTAGGAGTGATTTCATACAATGTCTGTCTTACTTTGAAAGTTCTTGACAAAATTCTTGTCTTATGGCTTAGATGCTGCTGCTGCTGCTAATAGGACGATTGTTTACTGTAAATAAATTACTAAGACATTGAAATAATTAGAAATTTGACTGTATTTATTATCAGTTTTGAAGCACAGTAAAATGTGATGCATCTGAATAATAGTTTCCAAAAATATGGCTGCAATTGCTTCAAATGTAAACTTTGTAAAATTTTAAATTTCTGCATTCACAGATGTAGAACATAACTTACTACAATGGCAACAAATTAATGAAGTTAAGAGAAAAATTACTACATTAACAAAGGCACACAGAGCATCTGTCACTGTTATAATCCACTTGCATATACTAAAAAGATCCCGTTTTCTGACATTCACACAGCCCTGATATTTTCTAGATAAAACTCAAGACAATATGATTGATCTCTAAAAGAAGTACGTAATTCTATGTCCCCATGAGAGACTGAAGGCTGCTCTGAATTTCGCATGTTTAGAGTAACTTCCTGAAGTTTTCTTTAAACTATTGTGGGAAACCATGTGACTTCAAAGGCCAGATCCCTTGAAATGGGAGAATGTACCCACAGTTTAGCCACAGATTTGGCTGGTTTTTTTGATTGGTTTGGGCTTTACTTTCTCTGAAAAAAAAAAAAAAAAAAAAAAATGCTGAGGTATTTGAAAGGAATTTTGAGAGAAAAATTTTAAGTTATAAAAAAGCCTGTGAATGATTTTTCCATCCTGGAAAGAGTAAGCAGAAGTCAGAATAAGAAAAATTCAGCCTCCTTCATAGTGCACAGGGGCAAATACCATGTGTGTGTATTGTTCTTAGTTTACCAACAAGTATTTCTAGTGACTTTTAGAAAGTCAACCAAGGGTTGGTGTCTCATAGAGTCAAGAGGCAAAGTGAGGGAAAAAGCAGTTCTGAAAAAGAAGTTTCCCAAGTAGTCATTTTATATGAATTCTCTCTATATCTACTTATATCCTAAAAATATCCTTTGGGATCTTAGAAATCAAGTGTTTATTTGATTGTCTGAATTAGAAATAAAATAGTCGAGCTCACGCATGTGGGTGAGTAGTCCAGCCTCTCTGGGTTCTAGTATTTCCATGTCAGAGAGGGGAAGAGTGGAGGCTTACTTCCTGGAAGCCATTTGTATAGAAACCTACATACAAATGGTATACTACAATATAAGGACAAAATGATCTTGGGGATGTCAGAAATGAGAGCTTGGAAGCTCACTCTCAAAGCTGGGAGGCAGGAGCTAGGTGCTCTAAAGAATTATTGGAGTCATGATCTGGTGACCTAGTGGGTTAATCCACTGCAACACAGTCCACATACATCCCAGGGTCCCCGGTTCAAGACTGGGGCTGGGAGAAGCAACTAGGATGAACAACTAAATAAAATAGATAAAATTGTTCTTCCTTCTCTCTCTTCCTGCCTGCCTGCCTTTGTTTGCCTTCATTCCTACCTGCACCTTTCCTTGGAAAAAAAAAAAAAACCAAACCAAACCAGAATGATTGGAAGTCCTGGAGGCTTATGCTGCTTTGTTCTGCCAACTTCTGTCTTTAAAGGGAGTGTTTCACCCAGTCCACATGGTTCTGGACGGGCTCTTCATGGGTTCTGTCTTAGTTTGAGTTCTCCAGAAAGTAGACCCTGAGACTAGGATTTGAGCACAAGCAGTTTATTTGTGAGGCAATCAGCAGATATTGATAAGAGAATGAGGACATAAAGAGGAAAGAAATTCAGTAACAGCGGTATCTTCAAGCTGGTTGACTACGTGGACGTGGGCTTACACCTGTTGGGGAACTCTGGGGAGCAATGTAAGCATGGGACTCAGTTAGCCCACACAAAGGGCAAGAGAACTGAGGCCTTCATGCAGCAACTCCTGAACTGAGGGCAGATTTCAGGCACTTCTGGCCTGGCTTGCATGTCAGTCAGACAGAAACAGTAGCCAACATTTGGGTGTGTGGCAATGATCACTGAAAAGGGGAAAGGACGAGGGGGTACGGGTGTGGCACTGAGCACCACTAATCCTTCCCACTTCTTCTTCTAGAAGCAGGTCCATTAGAACAGTCATGAAAGGTGTGGCTTGGGTGCTTGATCCATGTTTTGTCCTTCTCTGATTTCTGCGCATGGAAGACAAATGCTCTTTCCGCCGTGGTTACTGAGTGAGACAGGATCAGCCTGGAGTTTCTAGTTTCTTGATCTTGTAGGAAACTTTATTTGCAGGAGGAAAGAATAAGGCCAACAAATAGGAGGAGGAGATGGCAAATGAGAGAAAAGACAAGGGGTGGAGTGCAGAGGAAGAGGGAGGGAGAAGGGACAGGGAGAGAGAGAGAGAGAGAGAGAGAGAGAGAGAGAGAGAGAGAGAGAGAGAGAGAGAGAGAATGAATGAGAATCATTTTCATTTGAACCCTTGAATTCTGGTTAATAGGAAGGCAACTTCACATCACTTCTGGACATCTTAAACATGAACCAATACATTCCTTTTATTTTTCTGTTTATGTCAGTTATTATTTGTAACCAAGATATTTTAGTTACACCCTACCAGGTATAAGCCCATGCCCACAGTCACAACTGTTCCATTTGTACCAAAATAATTAGGCCTAACACAAAAATGGATATCTCCTGTCGTTTTCTTTTATAACACATGCACACACTGGGAATTTGGCTCTATTTCTGAATTATATGCCTGGTGGAAGTCTTAGCTAGCAGTCTTTAATGCTGTCTGGGAGCTCATATCATCTGGGCGTGGTTAAGCAGTATACCCCAAACTGGAAACCTGGTTATAGGTAGAGACTGTGGCAATGACTGCTCCAAGCAAGTCAGGAGGCCCTGGAAAGAAACCCAGAGACCCCAAGATTCCATTCTGGCTCTCTTTATAGGGTATGGCGCTCGAGAACCAAAGCAGACAAGCAAATCATTTCCCATGCCTTAATTGTTGAGAGCAAGGTGTCAACCAGCTAGTAGGAACTACAGAAGAGAATGTGGGGGTCTGGAGTCAGGAGGAGGGGCAGCACTGGGAGGACTGGGAGAGGGAACACATGCTGACTAGAGATTCAGGCAGAGCCAGGCACCCACAATACAGAGCAGCGGAGAGCAGCGGAGGTCACAGCTATGTGTTTGACTTGGCATTTGAGGTTCATTGCAATGAGTGGTGCTTGTTCATGGGTAGTTAGAACCATACTTACTGGTGGAGGCCACCAGAGGACAAGCAGGCACAGAGGACACCAACTGTCTGACCAGCTTTGATATGGGCTAGAGCTGGAGGTGAGTGCGGTGGCTGTCGGGGAACAATGGGGTGCTAGTGTCAGTTCTTACCAGCTCTCAAAAGGCAAGTGCAGGATTCTCAAGAATTTTGCCAGATAGTCGTTAAAATAGCAATTATTAAATCATTCATTTACAAGTTGCATCAAAAGCTAGAAATACTCAAAAACGTTGTTTTCTAGTTATTTCACTGCAATTTGCTATTATCTGTGTTATCGAGGTTATTTGATTCTTTTGTCCGTGTTTGATGGAATTACTGCTACCCATCTCTTCTCATCTCTACGTTTAATTGTGTCATATTAGTAACTTAAAACCTGCCGGGATAAGCGTGGAAATTACAAATGCTACAAGTGTTGTTGATTGTTTAGGTTAAGAACGTGATAAAAATTGTCGACAATGCAAATTAAACATAAAAGTGTGTCATATCTCTAGCTCTTGCATTGTGACTAGTACAAAACACTGAAGGAATATTCTTCCAGTTTTGGAAAGCCCTCTGCCTGATTCAACAAATGACTCACATCACTGACCAGAGCCAAGTTCCAACATGTCTTTCGTATTTGACTTTCATCATGTTCAACATATGCAAAGATATCAGTCAACATCCATATAGGAACTACTCTTACTAGTTCATGGGGAACAATTGACAAATTGGTTATGACTGTAGGTTGATCACAGATATAAAAGTTCAGCAAAAAAACAAATAACCTTCTGTGAGAATAAATTAACTATGAGGAATTAAGGAAAAAAGAGCATTGTATAGGTCATTATTCTTCCTAAATTGTATGATAGATAGTCTTCATACTAATAAAATGTAACGTAAACCTATGTACTTACACACATGCATATATTTGGGGGAAGAGCTGGTTAACATTTTCCAGCACACATGGGGTTAGGACTCCACATCCTTTTTCTGACCCTCCCAGAAAGCCAGCAAAAGGCCCTTGCTTAGAAAGGGAGCTGCATTTCTGCACCACGTAAATGTCTTTGTGTCTGAATGCCTTTCTAGAGCAAGCACATTGAGAGTATTTACGACACCTATATGAAAACCACGGAAGGTGAGAGGCCTCCACAGACTACAGGCTAATTGCTGTAAAGGTTTGCCCTCACCCCACACCTCATAGTTGCACATTCACCATCCCCTGAATTTTTGCTTTGTGCTTTTAATTCAAGTCACATGTGTAACTTGAGAACCTATAAATTAGAAAAGGTCTTTCAAACAAAGTTAGTATGTAAATATAAAATATAACATTAAATTCCCATCATTAATATTGAAGAATAAGTCAATATTTGATAAAAATTGCCTCAGGGGAATGTGCCTCTCTGTTTGGTTTTATGCCTTGCAGACTTATTCAATTATTATTTAATTACCCGGTTAAATGTCATGGCTTACAAAGCAGGGATTATATTAATAATAACATGAGGTTTGTTTTAAACCAGCCCCTATATTAGATAGAGCTGATTTTGTTTTACCGTCTCACAGAGCACAGCATATACCTTCTTCTTCTGCACTTGGTTTTGAATGCATTGATTCTATTTAAGCTTCATCCTCTGTCATATTTTTCCAGTCTTTCAGCTCTTCTCCACCCCACCTTGCTTTCTCCCCTCTGGGAGTCTTAGTTCCATAGTAAATCAAATACCTGAACAAAGGATTGTGCCTGAAACACAGTAACACAAAATAGACGTTGGGTCACAGAGAACAATCTCGTTTCAAAAGAAGGTGGCAGGCCACGCAGAGCAGTTTCTGAGCCAACACCTGACAGAAAGGTCCGCCGTTTAATTGTCGCTCAAAAGTTGCTATGGCAACCATTCGAGCAGAAGGATTTGTGGGCACCTAGCTGGACTTTATTTCTCTGACCTTAGAAGACCAAGTCTAAGGAGGGGACCGTGCGGCATTAAACCGCTCCCCTTTCAGCTTGGCCACATTGGACCAACGTCAGGGGTGTTCTGAGCATGGCCTTTTGTCAATCCCAGAGTGGAAGAGCGACTCTGGAGGGGGAGAGGGAGCAGACCCCGGAGGGGTGGGGAGAAGGCTGGAGGAACAGCTGAAACGTGCAGGGCCACGCAGCCCTTTTGTTCTCCACCATCTGTGTGCTGTGGTTTTGGGAGTGGGGCCAAAGGCACGTTACCTGCATTGTGCCCCTCAGAGCGGGCGCGGCGCCGGGCCTGCCGCAGACGCAGGGGCCTCGCGCACAATGGCGGGGCCGCCATCGCCTGGCAAATGAACTATCCGAACATTTGGCTTTATGAATATTGAGCACAATTCTTCAAATAAATTATGAAAATGACTCGAAGTGAACAGACATCTGAATCCCATCGAAGCCTTGGGCCACTGATTTGTAATGCTAAATATGATGGTAGCTGTAGAAATGCGGAATACCTTTGAAAATAACTGCCAAGCTTCAAAAACCAGTGCAACTAAAAAGGGTACTAATTGTGATTGTTCCTAAGGAAGATCAGCGACTGCATCATCCAGCCACAGAGCAGGATGGAACAGACGCAAAACACATGCACAGATAGTGATTTTTCAGATACTGAAAATAATTAAATTATGCAGCCTTGAAAAATTATAATTTGCAAAGAACCCTTTAGACTTTAAGAAGTCAGTTTGGCAATAGATATCAAAAACTTGAAAAATTTTGAATAACTTTTGACTCAGTTCCATCTCTAGTCATTTGTCCTGAGGTAATAATAATCACAGAGCTATGCCAAGTCTTAGCAGTAAGAAATCAGTTGTCATGTGTGTGATCTCTTAATCTTTCAAAACCTGAAGGTACAGTCACAGGGATCTTGTTAAAAGAAATCCGGTTTATTCATATAAGAAATTACATTGTGGTCATTAAAATGATGCTAAAGCATATCTGATAAAATGGAAGCAATAATATATGACTAAAGGAAAAAACAGGTCACCGTCAAATATAGATGGTTGATTCCATTTTTAAGAGCATAAACACTGATGACACTGTGGAAATACATACTGTATTAATGGCTGTTATCTCCACAGAGTATAACTACAGATGATTTTATTTTCTTTCTTATTTTACTTTATTTTCTGGGTTTTCAACATGAGAAGGTTGCATTATTTTTTTTCTGTACTAAAACAAAGAAAACATATTCTTTCACCTTTCTGTTCATTAACAACTTATGTAGTTCTTATCCAAGTTATTTTGGCCAGACACTCTCATCTCCTGTGCCCTGATAAATTCCCATCCACTCTGGGGATTAATGGCACTACAGATGTCCAGTTTCTCTTATATGCAGGGAGATGTGATAGCAGACGTTTACTCTGGTGATTTGCTCTGAAATCTGCAGCACTGCCCTGTTTTGGGATACCCATATTGTTTGAGTAATGACCCAGGAAGGCAGGGGCGGAGAGAAATAGAAGCGTTCAACAAACAGGGCAGAATGTATTATATAGCTAATGCAATTATAAAATAAGAAGATTGGTCATATAGCTGGCTTGTAAAAAAGAGCCTCTCCATTGTATAGGCCCACCTAATATAAGACAGACTAACCCTCGGAAACCATCAGGGCCTTGCCTTGTTGCAGGAAGACTGCCTGAGGACCATCCGCCTTCCCCTCTTCCTGAGCATCCTCAGGAATTAGGAATATTACAGCGTCCCTATCCTTTTGTCTCATCTTCCTCCCACTCTGAATAGGTGGTCACCCACAGTCATGCCATCAATTAGTTGGGATATGCATTTGAGCTGGGACCCAATTGCTATTTCTGACCATACCGAATCTTCCCGAAAGTCACCACAAAGGACCCTGCTTTTAATTACTCGGTTTGCTCTCTATTGTGACAAATACAATACAAATTTATAGAATCTGGAACACCTTTAAAATCAGACATTTTAATCCTCAAAACAACAGTGAAGTCATTGTGATTGTTTTTATGGGAATAAAAAGTCATATAATAGGTTTATTCTAACTTCCTACAACCTTACGGCCTCTGAAATAAGGAATAACACACATATAAAGTCCTTTTAGTGGTTGCTGTAGTTTGTTACATGTGCTTCTACATTAACCTTGGCAACACTTGCATAAACTTATTGCATTAACAGAGTTACATGAATTTGATTTTAGGAAAAATAATCTAT
Source organism: Solenodon paradoxus (assembly GCA_004363575.1). Classification (NCBI taxonomy): domain Eukaryota; kingdom Metazoa; phylum Chordata; class Mammalia; order Eulipotyphla; family Solenodontidae; genus Solenodon; species Solenodon paradoxus. The sequence continues at coordinate 172,411 of RJWH01001700.1, forward strand.
CCTTGGAAGGAGTGTCATCACCTCATGTAAACAATGTTCTTCTGCAAACAATGCCCTTTATTTTGGCAACGTGTCTTTCCTGCCATCTGCCTCATAAAGCACTTGCCAGAGCTGCAATAATAATTGAGTTACAGGGGGAATTAGGTGTAATGGAGGGGAAGGAAATTGATTGCTTAATTTTTATTAACAGGAAGGGAGAAAATTGGGATGGCCTGCTGTGAACCAAAATGAAACAAAGAGGAAAGATACAGAGAGATGACTCCAGGTGGCAGGAATGTTCCTGCACAAACATTAACAATCCTATGGGGAGGCTAAGAAGAGGCCAGTAATACTGGCTGAGCCGAGAAACTAGGAAGGAACTAGGAAGGCAGAAGCCTGGGGCAGGGGTGCCACTTGGGTCCTAAGAAAAGGACCCAATACCTGGGAGATCATCACCTGCTAGAAAGGGTAGTTTGACTCTCGCTGCAATCTGTCTGCCTGTATGTCAAGGACACACATCTTGGCCAGGTTGAACTTAGAGCCTGGCTGTCCCCAGAGATTATTGTGCCTCTGAGAGAACTGACGGCATATCACATGGACATATTCATGGTGGGTCATTCAGGCCTCACCAAGACTAGCCTGCATCCTCTGAGCAATTGTGCCCTGAGTAGTGAATTAGCACAAGGAAGGCTGCATGAGCATGAGCTTATCCTATCACTGCACGTTGCTGAGAAGTCATTGTCCTTCCTTTCTCAGGGGTAACTGCTGGGCTGTCAACTTGCCTGTGATGGCCTGAAACAAACTCTGATCTGAGTATCAGTTTCCTATGTTTGGTCTGCAGACTGTAGGAAGGAAGTGGACCTCCTAGATGTCGGGTCAGAGGAGCCACTGGCTTAAGGAAAGAGGCTCAGATGATAATATCATGGTAGGTAATGCATTAGTCCACTTCACGCTCTTGCATTCTGTCAGTTGCACACAGGATGTGGCCGTATTTGGTTTCTCAGGCTTGAGAGGGGTGAGGAGAACCGAGGCACTGCATCCGGCCCCTAAGGATACCAGCCCCACGCCCCAACCCTATTCTGGCAGATGTCTTGATCCTGGGTAGCAAATTTATGGGCTTTTTAACTGATAACTAGTAAATGGATTCTCATCACAATTGTGAGCATGTTTGTTAAAGGGAAAGCCACAAAGCACAATTTTTACCTCCTTTGAAGAAAATGGGAAAGAAAGCATATAGCCACATTCTATCCCAACTAATGGAAGTCATCTTTCATATGGTTAAATTATAATTTGGGGAGCATCTAACCGGTAAAGTGGAACCCAGAATGCAGCACAGTAGGTAATATTTTCAACCATAATATGGGGGTGTTAGTGCGGAGATGTGAAAACATCTTGACACATCTATATGCTAGTCAAAAATGCTGCTTCTCAGGTCTATCAATGATATGTGAATCTTCCCATATAAAGGTAATTTTAAGGAGAATTCAAGCTACTATTATGCAGTGTAAGTCTAATGATAGACTACATTAGAGAAAGGGATGTGTAAAAACCAAAAGAACTCTGAGAAAGGGTACCCAAATGTTAGTAGAGGCTAATTGTGATTGAGTAATCAATATTTTTGTTTTCCTCTTTATACATTTCTTGTGATATAATTTTGCTCAAATAATAATTATTTTTTAATAGCCACAAAAAAGTTATGCCATCAGGTCAGAGAAAATTTTTGTCTATTACCACTTTTGCGAAAAGGTATAGAGTCCAAGGAAGGAAGGAAACGTTAATTTATGAAGTTGCAGTGATTTAAACTAAGTGTTTCTTTTTCAGGTAGTTGCACACATAATTTGGTTTTCATCAGGCAGCCTGGAACCTCAGTTTATAGTGTCCTTTTCCATCCTCTGTTTGCTATTTCACATTCTCTGGCTCCGTTAATTTCATTCCACTTTTCTGGACACATTGGGAATGGAATTGGCTATTTCCCAAAGACTAATAACCTTTAGAACATCCTTTGTTTATGTAGTTCTGACTTACAAGCTAAACCATAACTGAAAATATGTATTTTAAAATGCTGGCATTCCAGGTTACCTACAGCCAAGCCTTCCCTGAAATGTTTACTGCAGAGAATAACACTGAATTTGTGGTCACAGAGTTTTACCTCAAAATGTAATCTACAGACCCCAAGATCCTCATCCTCCAACTATATCATGAAATTTGAGTGATCTGGGCCATTAATTATAGCGTTTTTAATTGACTCAAAGACTTTTGGTTGAAACACAGTCTTCCCTGTGGGACAGACATCTTGTCGACTAGGAGACATTGTCCACCAGAAGACATTGGGCGCCCGTATTTTTCATAGCATCTCGGGGCATGAGCTTACTTATATTCCTATGAACACAGTAACTGTGTAGGCTTTCCAGAACTCACAACTTCACCTGCTGACCCAAAGCATCCAAGGTTCTGAACCAGAACAGGGGTGATCATTCTGGAATCCTCATAAATCAGCACCTAGGGCAACGTGTTATCAAATACTTTTCAAAATTTAAGGCACATGACTATTCAAAATGGCCCTGGAATGGAAACCCCAATGTGCTTTACTGATGATGTACAAGTTCATGCAGTGCTAGGGGTAAATCTCCCAAGCATGACTCTGAGTCAGAGAAATGAGATCAAAAAGCATACACATTTTAATCTATGTATGTATAGTTATTTACAAAGTACAAAGCAACCACAACTGATCTACAGTGACAGAATTCAGAATAGTAGTCATCTTTGTGGATAGGATGCAAAAAAAGGGGCTTCTGGGGTATTACTTATGTTCTATGTCTCAGCCTGAGTGCTAGTTAGGACAAGCACATTCAAGTTATTAACAAAAATTCATCAAGCTGCATACTTCAGATATATGCACTTATAGTTTAATTAAAAGTTCTTGAAAAAAATACAAAGACCTGTGGAGAAAATCTAAGATTGAGAAAGTAGAGACTGGACCAGAATAGATACAACAGATTCTGGTTAATTCTGTCAGCGGACACTTGCCTGAACTCTATGGATTTTTCTGTAGTTTCTTGTGGACCCACATTGGATAATGGCGGAAACCTTTCTACAGAAGATCAACACCTTTGTGTGCAGTCCCCTTCTTCTCCAGCACCAGGCAGAGTGTGGCAACCCTCAAATGACCTTTAACAGGAGTTTGATGAGTACCTCCTGAGGTGAGAACCCAAGTGAAGAACAGCCATTGGCCACATACCCACCTGTCCTGGACATGGATAGCAACGGTCTATAAAGCAGGACCCTCTGGTCTCTCCAGGGCGGCAGGGGTTACCTGCCACATAAGCATCAGCCTCTGCCATCCTTACCTTCCTCCTGACTTTAGTGCTCTGCTCACCCTAGTTTCAATTCTGATCCTTCCACCTGAAAGCTTCGTAATCTTGAGAGAGACTTTGCTCCAGGTCCCTAATTTCCTCCTCCCTATTAATAGGTGTGTTTGACACATAGGATAATCAACAGATGTGAGGCTCACACGATAATGATTTTTACTGCTATTACCACCCCAATCCCTTTTTCCATTTGGAAACTGATATTTCTTGTCCCAATAGCCAAGTATTTGGCCTCACAGAAAAAGTGGCTGTTGGAAGGCTGGGGAAATTGGAATTCATCTTCCTTCTCTGTGCCATGAGGGATAAAGACCTAACCTCTAAAAATCTGTACAGTTACCCAGAGATTCATTCCTTGGAAACTCAGAGCACACAAAGGAAAAGCAGCACTGAGCACAACAGATGAACTTGCAAATCGCCTTCTATAGCTTCTTCCTCCTGGATGTATTCATGAGAAACAGTGGACCGTTACCGAGAGCCGTTCCATGAGACAACGTGGGGCATTGTCAGCATGCACGCATCTGTGCTGAGGAGGGTAGAACTAAGCCCTTGATATTTTTGGAAAACAGTAGATTGATTATACTGTACAGTTAGATGCCACCTAAGCCAGCTGTACATTTTTCCTGAGAGGAGACAGGAGCAAGGCCTTGGCTAGCACAAACTCGAGCTCTCAGAGCTGAATGCTGGGCCAGGCAACCATGCCATGAGCTCACTGTCTTTGGCAAACCTCAGACACAGGCTCCAAGAGCATCCGCTGCCAGGAAGTTCTGCAGGAAGCAGCACCACCCACAGCATATGGATAAATCCAAGAGGGTCAGGGTGGGTCTGGGACAGGATGCTCAGCCTGGTACAGTGGGGATGCTCTCTGAGTGATTGCCTTGTGCTGCTTCTGATCTTATGCTCAGAGCAGTACTTTACTACCATGTGCTGGTAGGTAGAAACTGGGAAAATGTTATTTAATTACAAAGAAGGAAATTCTAAAATTAAAATCTCTTCTACTTTAATGTTAGGGTCATTAGAAAAGGCCAACTCCCCTCTCCAAGCTCAAACCTTGAAGTGTTTGCATTGGAAGGGAAATTTGAGATTGTCCCAGTCTGATCCTGTATTGTAGAGACTTGGGAAGAGGTCTGGGAAATTATGTGACTCTTTGTACCCTCTGACATAGCCATGAAGGCAGGGAAGGGACTAAGAGCCAAAGTGGATTATGGGTCCAGTTTATACTCTGTTATCCTCACAGTTTCTTTCTCACATAGCAAATAAAATGCCTACGATTTAAATATCTATTTTAGGGAGAAAAAGTCTTCATTGCAAAAGAAGCCTCTAAGTGTGGTGGGCTGCAGGAGAAACAGAGCTGACTCAACCTCTCCCTTTAGGTCCCAGTTGGGACACGTTATTTCACCTCTTGGTGCCTCCACTGGAAAACAAATATGCCCTTGAACCGTAGAGAAATAACTAGAGGATTAATAAGCTAATGCAGAAGGCGATGAATGCTGCTGCGTGGTGTGTGGCTTTGTAAGTGAGCTAAATCAACATCAGCAGACACTGCAACCGCAGAACATGAACCCTGATGAGATAATTTCCTTCTTCACAGAGAAGGCCCTCCAACCTAATGAAAACCTATATATCCTTCTTGGAGACAAGCACAGTCCACAAAAATGCTATAGCACTTATAAAATTTGTAGTGACTCTGTACACATTTATGAAGAACATTCCTTCTCTGTCCCTACCCCACCCCCTTATTCAGAATAGCATGTCATATTTATTAAGCACTATTATGTGTCAAGCACTGACCTAAGAGATTTACATACATTATCTCATCTAATCCTCCCAATTGCCCTGTTAAGGGGCCAGTACGTGTATCACTATTGTACAAATTTTAAAATAGCCTGGATGATCAGGAAGCAGAAGCAACTTCCAAGGTCAACGAGCTGCTTAGTGGTGGCCCCTGAATGTGAGCCCAGGTTCAGCCTGAACTCCCAGCCATTATTCCTTTCCATAGTGAGGTTATATGTGCATTGCATTCCTCATCAGGATGTGACCACACCACAGAAAGGCTGAAGCCCCAACACCAATACCAGGAGTTTGCAAATAGCCTTTTATATTTTAAAAACACTGAAGGAGAGGTCAAGTGGAAAGATCATTAAACAAAACAACTAAATAGTAAACTAAATAAAGGGTTATGAATGGACAGTGTATCAGGATAACTCAGCAGTGTTGGAAGTCATATCCTATTTAAAATCAATGTACTCTAAGCATATTGCATAGTATTAAAGTTATAGAATATAAAATTCAAATTCGATCACTCTTGTGGACAATTGGATGAAATGAATACAAACACAACATATTCCCTGAGCAAACATTCCCCACATGGTGTGGTTCCTGTGGAAACAATAAAAATAATCCAATTTAGTTATGTAGGGTTTGCTTCCCCCTGCCTGTAATTAGTGCTTCTACAATGGGGAAAATAAAACTGGATAAACTGTCAACATAGAATTACATCTGGTCCCTGATGAGAACCAATTCCCTCTTATCTACAATTCCAAATCCCATCTCTTATTATAGATATTTATACTCCTTACCAAGATCTCTTACAACTAACACCGATTATTTTTCCATTTTTGTTCCATAATCTAGTACATGCAATAAGTGTTCAAAAACGCTTGTTGATCTATCAGCCCTGTTTTAATTTGTTAATTCTTAAGAGCATCTTACCTAGAAATAATGACTAAGGACTAAGGCCGAAAACAAGAGGCTCTAAGTACTTCTATATTCTATCCTAGTGAGAATTTCTCATATAGGTAGGTACCTCCCAACAGGTCTTACTAATAGTTGGCAAAGCAAATCCTACCATCACCAGTCAAGAATCCCCTCCCCATCCCCCTCGTTATATGGAGGCACTAGATAGAGTTGCTGGAAACCTAAATTTGGGGTGGAGATGAGGGATCATGATTTTCTTTCCCTAATCCAAATGAGGAGCCAGAGAATATTTTTTGGCATGCCCTGGTGGAGTAGTGGTTTTGTCAGGCACCTTTGGCTAAAAGCGCAGTCTGCACACAGCCCAAGGACCCAATTCACATCCTGGGGCTGGGGTGACCAACCAGGTTGAAGAACTAAAACTCCTCTCTCTCTTCCTGCCTGCAGCCTTCCTTAAAAAAAAAGAAGTAAAAACATATTTTTTTTTAAAGAAAGAATATTTGTAAAGACTTTGGAATACCTACAAAAGAGAAACAATTGGTATTTTATGTCTCAGATTGGATATTGACTTGGACAATAAATTGAATGTCCTGTCCCTTTGTCATCATGAGCAAAACAAAGAGACTTGGAGAGGGATGGCAAAGTGGAAAGAAGGGACACCGTGGGAGCTTCCTGCATGCCCACATGCAAAGTTTCTGGGTATCTCATGGACACAGAGGAAGGAATTTGGACTTGACACGACTGTCATTTTCTCTTCTGCAAAGACTGTCTACTGTCCAGGATATTCTGACAGCAAATAATGATGAGCAGGCCACTGGTGTTGAGTTGGAGGAGGAAATGGTCAAGCTGGAATGATGTCTTTCATGTTATAAACAAGCTTCTGTTGAACTCAAAATGCAATTCAACGACAGAGCCAGTCTCAGGATACTGGTCATGAAGAGGATTGGTGACAAGCCATTTGTTCTGTTTCGACCTAAAACTGGAATGTACTGCAATTTAAATCTCATGTGTAGCCCCTGGTGTTGGTATCAGACTCCATACATGTAAGAGCATGGTCCCCAATATGATTTCCCTTATTTTAGATGCAGCTACATGAGGGGTCCCCAGACCACACATACTTTTGATGAACTGGATACAGATTTGAGGATTCTCACAGAGCCCTCAACTTTAGTAATTCACTAGAAATAATCACAAGTCAAGAAATTATTATACTTAGGATAAAAGTTTTATTACGAAGAATGCGCTTGGGGCACAGCCTGAGAGGAAACACACAGCTTTCATGAACTCTCAGAGTTAGAACATATCACTCTCCCAGCAGCACATCAGTGTACTCACCAACCAGAAAACTCCCGTGAGCATTGGTGTCCAGAGTTTTCATTAATGTCTCATTATGTAAATAAAATTGATTAAGTCATTGATCACATGATTTAACCCAGTCTTCCTCTCCTCTCTCCTCTCTGGGAGTCAAAAGTTCCACCTTTTAATCATGTTACTGGTCCTTCTGATCACCCAGACTCCATCCTAAAGCCATTTAAAAACCGACTAAAGTCACTTTATTAGCATTATAAAGATATTCTCATTACTCAGGAAATATCAGAGGTTTTTGAGGCTCTGTGCCAAGAATCAAGAGCAAACATCAGAAGTTTCCCCTATTAAACCTCATCAGTGATAGCCAGAGAAACAGCCACAGCCAACAGGAGAAACTGTGACCTTGTGCAGACCATTCACAGGACGTTTGAAGAACTCTGCCTCTCTTCCTTGTCCCCAAACCAAAGCCAGAACCTAGACTGGGAAGGAGAAAGTGGTTTGTAAAGACCACAGGCCTCTTGCCTCCAAGTTTCTTAAGCCACAAGACCAGTTTGGACTAGAGGAGGGAAAGAGCTATGAATCAGACAGAGACTGAAATTTAAACTGAAACAAACTAAATTTTAATAAGTGAAAAGACCTTACAAGTTATGGAATTTTCCCAGAATTCCATTAAGTGATGGGAAAGTAAAGCTTAACGGCATGGTTGAAAGTGGAAGCTAGAAAAATAAAATCATTTCATGTTGAAACTACTCTGATCTTAACATTCATTAAGAATTTATAGCTACTGGAATGGCTAATGTGAAAAAAGATGGAAAATATCAAGTGTTGGCAAGAATCTAGAGCCACCGAAACTCACATATACTTCTGAGGAGAATAAATTGCTGCAACCACTTTGGAAAAGTGGTGGCATCTATTAAAGCTATATGTAAGTATATCGTATGTCCCAACTATTCTACTAGCAGGGATGTACCTAACAAATCCATTCACATTTGCCAGAAAACATGTACTATAACATTCCTAGCAACGCTATCCACAATAACTTGTAACTGAGGATTACCCAGTGGCCATCTATAGTAAAATGGATAAAAAGAAAGTTGTGCAATGTTTACAAACAACGAGAATAAATAATCCAAAATTGCATGCAATGAGGTGATGAATCTTACAAACACAATATTGAAAGGAAAACTTCAGTAACCAACGAGTATACACTAAGAGTAAAAAATATATATAACTACGTTGTTGGAGCCAGAATTGTGACCTGGAGGGTGGGTGACACTCAAAAGCAAAGGAACACTATTGGGATTTTCTAGTATGTTGGTCATTTATGTGTCTCGTTTGGTCCGAGTGATGATTACATGGATGAATTCTATTTGCGAAAGTAATATGTGTACTTTAATGTATGAGTGTTATAATCCATACGAAATGTTTTAAAAGGAGAGAAAAAGGAAAATTAGAAGGGGGTTGCCAAAAAGACATTCTGGACTGGACCGAAACCAGGAGATCTGTGGGGATCTGCAAGCGCCAGGGACTAGCTGCTCCCTCCCTCCCTCTTTCAAGGCCATATGGTCTCTGTTATTGAGGTTAGGTCCTTCTGAACATCTGCATCTTTCTCTTCTTATTCCTGATGGGCCTATTTCTTTAGCATGTGGTATCTCCAGTTTTGTTGAAGGTCTGATCTGATTCTCTTTAACTAATTACCACTGTTTCTAGAAACAGGTTCTTATTGGGCATCCTAGACCAGGGCGCAGCTTATTGAAGGAAAGGGTTAGCTAATAAAAAGAGATGTTGGGTCCAGCAGACCTTCTAGTCACTGCTGTGTGAAGATTACCTGTCTACCTCAAAGGGCGATATAAGATTCAAAGACTATTATAATGGCAATGTAGGCTGGTAGTTGTATATTTATTTATGGAAAAATTAGAGCTATGTAAACATCTATGTATTCGTTTTATTTTTTTCATTGTATATTAATTATGTGTTGGGAGAGCTCCATGGGTCTCTTGAATTTCTGCTCATCTTCTAAGCAGAGATACAGGCAGCTTTTATTATGAACTACATTTTCAAGGTTGATGGTTTAGAGATTAGTCGTGGATGATAGAGATAATGTCTCCCTTTAGAGCAAGAAGCAGATTTGTTTACAGTCCACTACAAAGTTTCAGGTTTCCTATGATCAAGTTTCTTTTCCTGCAGTACAACCTAGTACTTATGCCGGTCTAGCCCCGCCTTCTTCATATCATTCCCCAGATACTTGGGACTCAGGGGACCAACTCAGGAAAATGATGACAACTTGGTGTAGTCGTTGCTGTAAGTAATAAAAGTGTTTTATCTCTGAACCAAGAGTCTCATGTCCTCTGCCAGCATCCATGTAACTGGCAGGCCAACTTGATAATTTGTAAATAGGATAGACTCTCCGATTCTTCATAGTTCTTGACATCCTACTTCCATGTGCATACATTTGAAAAATAATGCTTTTGAGAACACCTATTGATTCTATTTATAGATAATACTGAGCTGAGGGAGTGCCTATGAAGTTATGAGAAAAAAAAAAAAAACCCACTTAAGAATTTTCTTTCCTCTGGCTTATACCCATGAATTTTCAGTTTTCTCTGTGCATCCATACTCTTAAATATTTCCGGTTGGCTTTCATCAGATCACACCCAGATGACCCCTGCACAGCCGAGGTACAATCCCCCTCTCTGTCCCACTCACACAGGCTCTGACAGGGAAGGCGAGTCATTCACATGTGTCCAGGTAATCATTCACCAGCCTCTCTGCTCAGAACCCCACTCACTGCTGCTCTCTGTGAGTTTGATTATTCTTGTCTTAGCTAACATTTCACAATTTGTCTCTTTGTCAGCTCCTGTGTGCCCGGTTCTGTCTCCTCCTCTAATGTATCCAATGTAAGCTACATTTAACCTTCCCTTTCTCTGTTCAGGTTTTCCTTCTTTTCAACTCTCTGTCTATGGAAGGCTCACTGGGTACTTTTCCCAGTTACGTTTCCTCTTGTTTGAAATGACAGTCACTGGACTTCTGTAGGCTACGCTTAATTCTCCCTCCAGCTGACACCACATCTGTGATTTCTTCCTGATCCATCTTAACACTCACTCACATGTTGTTGTTTCCTTGTGAGGTTGTGCTGAGAACAAAGAGCCATCATCACAATTCCTATGATTGCTAGTGTGAAATTTTGCCAGTGGCAAATAGCTGACGTCTCTCCCAAAACTCTGCCTCTTATTTTGTGGATGGCCCTTTTTTTTTTTTTTTCCTATGTTTCCTAACAGCGATGTTTTAGGTTATTTTTAAGGTGTCTTTCTGGTTACTGAGATTCTTTGCCATAAGTATTTTTCAGTTCCCACTACAATTCTGCTCTTCACTTTCTCACTCTGCAAAACAATATCAGTGTGGTGTCTTCGTTTCCCCCCAGTAAAAGTGAGTAATTAATCTAAATATACTTCCTATGAACGGACCTAATGCTACTGAAATAGTTTGGGGTGGAACATTTTCTCAAGCTGAGTCAGATAAACATTCTTTTCTTGAACAGGCTTTTCCAATAAAATGTGAGGATTTAATGTAATTTCTGTGATTTAGACATGAATCACGCTGTATAAGTGGGAGAAGAAAGTATTTATAATGTAATAAATTATATGATACTTCCATAGAAGGTATGGCCCTTCCTCTTGTCTGCCATCTCGGTAGCATCCACTTGCTTCTGTCCCACAGCCCTGCACATTTGAAATTCTCCATCAGAAAGTTGGCTTAATTAGCTGGTGGGCTTAAGAGACCTGGCTGCGGTGCACGGTGAGGTTCACGCAAGCTGATATGAGCTGAGCACTGGAGTCCTGCAGTCAGCATGCTGGACTAATTTATACTCCAGGGTAAAAATTAAGTCTCATTTTTGGTTGCTGGCCAGACTATTGCAGAGAGCTGAAGCTGGAGATGCAGATTGCAAAGCTGAAATATGCTTCATGTGTTCTGCCTATTCACGCTGTGTGGTATGGAAATTGCTTCCGGGGCCTCTCACCTGCACGTCTGCCTCCATGGTACTTATCCTGTGACTTTCCCATAGAATGTACATTCATGAAAACAATTAAAAGTGGGCTTTTGACTTTGGAGACAGTATTTCTTCACTTGATTGCATAGGCCAGCCTTCTGTGTATGTGTTTTCTCTGTGAGGTTCATCCTGAACCCAAATCACTGGTAATAACTTTCACTATAACCTCAAAGCACATTAGATCCCGTGACAACATACAGCATCTTAAAGAACTCAAGCATCCATCCTGAGAGAAGGGTGGAAGGACTTTCTTCTCTCGTGTGTCTCTTCACCTTTCTTGTGTGCAACTTTCTGGTGTTCGCTGTCGCCTACGCTTTTTCTTTCCCTCTCCACCGGTACCCAGGCTATAGGAGGGCCCTGGAAGGCATCTGCTGGAAAGTCCCACAGATGCCCAGACACCTCATTAAGTTCCGGCTGTGTAGATGTAAATTACGAGGGGGCAGGGCCATATGCACCAGCATGGTATCGGATGTTCTCATCATTCAGGGGCACCATTACAACAGCATTACGCTTCCTTATTTGACTCCTCATCTGGTGGCTTAAATGGATAGAGTCTCTTGCCTAATAGAGCTCTTTTGGTGATTTTGGACAATTAAAGTGGCCATTGAGACAGCCTGAGAAATCTGACAATGAAAATATCACTCTTGACATACGCCCTGCATACACATCGCAAACTCCTAATAACAAAGTAAGAAAAGTACATATATGGATGGAACAAAATATTAAAAATAACAAAAAGATTATCTTATTTCTCCAGTAGGGGACAAGGTAACCACCAAATATTTTCCTCCTAAATGGATTTAACCTATTTGAAAGAAAATTAAAAGACATATAAATGATGATTTGATTGCCACCTGTGATATGTTCTTGTGACGTTTTTTAAGGAATGGAAAAATAATTGAGTAGTGTTACACTACTACTAGCTTATAATACTTATGCTGTGAAGAAGTATGAAAATGTTCGATTAGACAAAAGAAAGTACTTCATTTTGTAAAAGATAATATACTAGCAAGGGTTGCAGAGTGAGGGCTTTATTTTTCATCACTGGAGAGATTGAAAAATAGCTGATTAACTTAAATGCTGTTCCTTAAGAATGATGTCTGGTCTGGAATACATGGGCAGTAAATATTTACTTGAATAAATCTACAGTGGGGAAGCGAATTGATATCATCAGTTATGATAGTTCATTACAACTATTGATCTCCTCAGAGTCTAACTTCCACTCTTTGTACTGCCCCCAAGAATCTCACTGAGAATAAATGCCAAGAACTGCCCCTCAGCTGAGCTTTGCACAATGGAGAGGCCAGTCTAGAGATTTTTTGAGGAGTATTAGTGGTAAGATTTGAAAACCAGAAAGGATAAGAAGACACACAACTAGAGCAGAAAATTGTATCCTCTGATGGTGGTGCTGACAGTGAGCCTTCTCTCCTTCAGTTTTAATTACAGAGAAAGGAGTCTGTGATGAAACACTAACACTAAGTCATGCCAGGAAGGTGAATCTTGGTGAGCGCCAAGCACTGACTTCAGCTTTTAGCTTTGAGTTCTAAAGATATCATATGTCAGCTTGACCTAAGTGACATCAATCATAACCCTTTGGTTATGACATTCTTCTAGTGTATACACTGAGTCTAGGATGTAATTAGTGACTATCCTTTAAGTTAGAGCTGGACATATTACATAGCCTTAGTCATTTCATTCAAATCAAGGTTATAAAGATATTTAAGTAAGCCTATTCCATTATTAAATGATACCTTTCTGTTCACAACTCTGCCTTTAGTTGTTTATTCATAATGATGATTGCATGATGATTCAGTTTATTTTTAACCCCTTCTTTCCTTATAATAGAGATTGCTTATGCAAGATTATTAAGGGTCCTTTCTGTGGGTCTAATTTATAACTGGTCCATGCTATACTTGATTTCATCATCTTGTTCTCCTTAGAACAATGTGATAACCAGCCATAAACTTGAGCCAACAGAAACAGTTGCTACCAAAGATTCTGCATAGTACTTAAATAACCCAGTGAAGCATGTAGCTCCCAGTTCTCAGTGGCTGAGGATAAAACTTGGAGAAATAATTGTCATAGTGAACTCCATAATTCACTTTTAGTTTCATGGGCCATCTCTTTCAGAGATACAGCTCTCTGTGGTTCTTCTGCCTCTTTGGGAAAGAGTATATGAACAACATGATGGAGAACTTGCCTTTGAGAATCATTCAACCTTAAATAATCAAAATTGGTTATTTCATTTGAAGAACATAGAACGGAAATGCTCTCTGTTTTTCTTAAGAGGGATGCAGTTTTTAGCGACGTTGCATTCCACTTCTTTTCTTCAGCGTGGATCACACATCCAGAATCTAGAGGTGTTAGGTGATGAGATGGTCTAAGCAGCTCAGCGGGTGCTGGGTCAATACTGCGGCCTCAACTCCTGCTGATGGCCGCCACTAAGCTATCGGAGTCACTCTAGCTGATGTTCTGCCTGTCAAGAGAAACTAGAAATCCTAACTGCTGTATCACATCATCTGATTTTTAAATTCTGGCAAATAATTTAAAAACATTCTGAAAATCTCTGGGCCAAATGCAACCTGAGTACAGAATAGACTCAGCCATAGGCCACCAGCTTGCAGCCTCTGTTTTAACCTGTCCTTGTAATTTTGGCTGATACCTATAGTCCACATACTTAAGTTTTGTTGCTATAAAGTTGCTGTTTAGTGTTACATGGTAGCCTCAGCATTTTCAATAATGGGTTGAGATGATGTAGAAGTAAGCACTGTTGGCATATAATATAGGATTCTAGACATTTTAAATATATCAGGTTACTATTTTTTTTTCAGAAAAGAAAGCTATTCTGTCCTATCCAGAATTTAATCACATAGAAACATTTTGGGTTCAGTAAAGTCAGAAACCCTATCCATAAGCATTTCCTCTTTAATTTTAAACCCTGTGTACTTGTAAAGAAATACAATATATCCAATTCTAGTTCATTTATATTAAATCATCAGAATGTTGTTTTATATAACCCTTTGATGTCTAAGATGCTTTTGGAAGTCATTCAAAAAATGTTCTAATCCTTTTCCCCTGTTGTGAGATTTTTTTTTGACCAAAATAAATAAGTTCAAACACCAAAGGAGTCTACTTCTAGGCTAGAACCCAAAACCTACTGATTCTGTAAATTGTGCACAGATGAAAATGACTGATTCTTTCCCTAGTTATCACTCTCTCCATTTATTCTATCCAATAGAAAAGATGAAATAAACTCATTAAGCAGAGAATTCCCATTTTTACCATTGTAAGACACAGAATCTAGCCATGGCAAGTGTGACTGGGCTAAGGTCAAATCTTAAAATAATATGAACTTGGCCACGCAGCTCAGAGCTACTTTGCTGTTCCTCCGAATGCACACCTGACAAGGGCGGAAAAGATGTGTCATGTGGGAAAGGAGCATACATTTATGAGACGATTCTTTATGCACATTGCTTTCTTAACATTCACATTCAAGCAGACAGAATAGATCTGTGAGCGATGGCGCTATCCCCACATTACCAAGACCTGTCACTTGAAATACAATTTTGATTAATATCATTTGCAAATTGAATACTGACTTGCTCCCTTCCTTTCCAACAGGAAATGCAGCTCTGTAGGGAGGGAGACAAGCAGAGAACATATGTAAACTCTGAGGAATGGGCAATGATGAAATGACCCAAAACATGATTATTCCTTGCTACTTCCTGAAATCTGTTCCTCAAATCCCCAAACTAGCAGTTCCCTGAATTTATGTCTCACAAAAGTGTTCAAGGGTTTTCAGACCACTCACCCAGCTCCACAGAAAGTGCGGAAGAGGGGGATTTCAAAGATGTGCACAGGTGGGTCAGCCAAGGTTCATTCCTTGAGATCTTCCAGATATTTACTGGGAGTTCATGGGAGGGGATGTTCATTTCTGTAGACACAGGATAGATTTTTCAAACATAAAGTGGAGGTACTTTTAAGTCTGTGGCTAGACTGAGATAAGCTTGTCTGCTGATGAGGGGATTGCTCAAATATAGCATATAGTATACCCAGCGGCCACCAAGCAGAGCAGGAGGGAAGTGGGAGGCACGCCAGGAAGTTTTAAATCAAAGGGACTTTCCCAAACTTGCAAGGCAACACTCAGGTGAACCGGTGTCTCCGGGGGCGGGTGGGCGGGGCCGGCCAGAGAGGCTGTCCCGACCCCTACGAAACTGCACTAATCAGAGAGGGGGCTAATCTGAGCTCATACCCAGCCCTACGTTGAGGGCAGAAGTCCACTCTAGGAGCTCTTGTGAAATAAGTATGTGTACTGTGATACACTCATACTTGTTTCTTTTGGCTTTAAGGAGGTCCTATCTATTTATAAGGAATCAGAATATTAGCAAAAGTTTGTTAATTTGCTATAGTGTGTAAAACACTGCTGGGCACTGGGCTCTGCAGGGCAGCGGGCAGCTTGACTGCTGTAGCTTTCTTCTTTCTCCCTTCTGCCACCTATGCTGGTTCATATATGTCCCTCCATGTGTAGCAAAGAAAAGAAAAGAACTTCTTTATATTTCAGACTCTGCCCCTCTTCCCCAAGTCAATCAGAGCTATACACGTTTCTTGGAAAAGAACTAAAATTGTTATCAGAAAAAACTTAAGAGAAAAAAAAAAAAGAGAGACAGAAATACTTGATGTTTATCTTTTAAATTTCCCAAATAGCTCATTTTCCCTTCTTGTTAAGTTGAGGTATAACATGCCTACAGTAAATGCATTCATCTCAGGTATGATTCAGTGGATTTCTATAAATGTATATATGCCTGTAACCACCACCCAGATCAAGACATAAACATTCCCACAAATTCCAGAAGCCTTCTTTGACCCCTTCCTAGTCAACACCCACTTCAAGAGGTAACTTCTATACTAACTTCTATTACCATAGAGTAGTTTGCCTGGTCCTGAACTCCATACCAAGGCAGTCTTATTTCGAGACTCTTTTTTTTGTTGGTTTCTTTCACTCAGTGTAATATCTTTGAGATTTACCCGTGTTGTCTGGAAATTCATTTTTTTATTGTTGCGGTGTCGTATTTAATTGTGTATATTTATATCACAATTTATTTATCAATTCTGTTGTTCATAGATACTTGAGCTACTTCAAGATTCTCTTTGAATAAAGTTTCTGTGGATATTCTTGTGAATGTTTTTGTTGTGTGAACACACTGATTTCTCTTGGGCATATATCTAGGAAAACAATTATATTTAAATTAAGTAGATAGTTCCAAGTAGTTTCCAAAGTGATTACACCATTCTATACTCACTGCAGCAATGTATGAGAATTCCACTGGCTCACAACTTTACCAGTACTTGGTTTTATTCATCTTAAAAATGGTTTTTATATTCTGTGACTGTTATCCAAAAGTTTAGAAACAACAAATGTTGGCAAGAATGCAGAGAAAAGGGAACCCTCTTACACTGTTGATGGGAGTGCAAATTGCTACAACCTTATGGAAAACAGTATGGAGATTCCCCAAACAATTGAGAATGGAAATCCCATACAATCCCATCATCCCACTTCTGTTTTTGTTTTGTTTTGTTTTGTTTTGTTTTGTTTTGTTTTGCTTTTAAGAGAAAGGAAGCTGCCATAAATGAAGGCAAGTAGACTTGCAGGAAGGAAGGAAGGAGGGGTGGAAGAAGCATTTATTTATTTACTTATTTAGTTGTTAATTTTGGTTGTTCCCTGAGTCCTGGGTTTTGACCACGGAATCCTGAACTTTACATGGACTTTGCCACAGTCACAGCCTTAAGCAACCAGTTCTGGGTGGTGTGATACCCCAGAAAAACATGAATTTGCAGGGATACATGCACCACCATGTTTATTCAGCATCCCTTATAATAACCAAGGTTTGGAAACTACCTAAATGTTCATCGTCAGACAAATAGGTAAAGAAGATGTGTTGTATATACATAATGGAATACTATGCAGACTTTCAAAGATGAAATTCTGCATTTTTGTGACAACATGGATGTAACTGGAATGGATTGTGCTAAGTGAAATAAGTCATAAGGAGAAAGACAAATTCTGAATGATCTCACTTATATGTGAAATATAAAGAAATAAAAGCAAACAAACAGACAAAACAAAGAACTGAGATTACCATATATCTATATGAAAAAAATTTAACCTTGACCCCTTTTTCACACTATACTTAAATATTAGTTTAGGATGTAAAATAGTCTTAATGTGAAATAAATTAACAAATATGCTAAAAGAAAACATAGGAGAATACCTTCATTACCTTGCAACAGGTAACAGTTTTTGAAAATCAGGACACAAAAAGGACTAACCATAAAAGTAAAAGCTAATAATTGGACTTCATTAAAATGATGAATTAATACTCTTCAAAAGGTACCATAAGTGAGTGAAAATGTAAGCCACAATCTTAAAGAGGATTATTTGCTATATATATATATATATATATATATATATATATGTATATATATATATATATACACACACATATATAGATGTCAAAAGATTGACATCTTTAATATATAAAGAACTCTTATGAATCAACATGGAAAACAAAAATAACTGAAATTTAAAATATAGAGAGATTTGAGCAGGTACTACACAGAAAATAATATATAAAGAGCTGATAACCACATGGAAAGTACTTAACATCATTAGTCATTATTATAATACAAATTAAAGCCACAAGGAAATATCATACATGCTTGCCAGAATACTAAATAAATATTTTCTTGATCTGGTATAAATGTGTTTTATTATTCTTTTATAATATGCAAATTTTAAAAGTATATAAACATAAATACCCAGTAAATAAATAGTTACAAGTAGTTTACAAAGCAGCTATGTCTGAGTCTCTAAGAGAAATTTGGAACCTGGAAGAATAATATAAAAAGAAAAACTTAGAGATGTTAATACGTTCCATTCAGCCCCAATTGTTCCATTCAAAAGAAGACA
This sequence comes from Solenodon paradoxus, assembly GCA_004363575.1. Classification (NCBI taxonomy): domain Eukaryota; kingdom Metazoa; phylum Chordata; class Mammalia; order Eulipotyphla; family Solenodontidae; genus Solenodon; species Solenodon paradoxus. The sequence goes on from RJWH01001700.1 coordinate 190,772, forward strand.
AAGAACCAGTCATTGTCAGCTTTCAGTCCACAGTCATCCTCTTGATATTAGCATGGAAAGAGACCTTGGGAACAGGATGTGAGTAGTAGCAGCTTTAGACTACCACTTGGGATTAAAGGGTTGGAGAAGCAAAGCATGATTCACAGAAGACAAAGAAGCAGAGGATGTGCTTGAACTTCAAAGAGTGTGCTCAGGATCAGTCAGCTACTGCACTCTGCCAAGGCAGGTTTTGAGCAAAGCCCAAGATGGACATTGCAGCAGCTGTGTGCACTGGTGACATCATCTGCATTCTAGTGCCCAATGCATGTAGCCGTGCTAGCAGGACACTGTATCACATCCAGGAGAGTTATAACACACATTCTGCTCCCTGGATGCTGGGAATGTAGAGGCAATGGCTTTAGATCACTGACCTCACTCAGAAATGACATCAGGTGCTGGAATCCTTGTCTACTCATCACTTCAGCCAACAGGGTGGTGTCCGTCCGTCATGCTTTCTCCTGCAGTTATCATGTTCATCTGCGGATCTTTCCAACTTTGCTCCTTCCCTGATTAGAACGGTGAGAGAAATGGGAACACTTCCATCTCAGTGCTAAGGGGACTTCTTTAAAGCTTTCCAGTTCTTTGAACAATTTTCATACAGTAACTGAAATTCCAAAATGCAATGATTGATCAAAATTGATAAATCTGGAGACAAAAGAAAATGAATGAATTTGGCTTTCACTAAAGAGGATAAGAGTGCTAGGTGTGGTTCCTGAGATCTGAAAATCCAAGGTTCATCTGAGGTCATGACTGAAGATTCAAATCAGAGCATCATATTTATACAGGTGATAGTTGAAAGCAAATTAGAACAGTAAACTGAAGGGCAAAATTATAGCTGTTAAAACCAAAAATAGCAAAGACAAAGTCTGAGTAACTCTTTTCTAGATCCCAAAGCATTCTAGAAATGCTTTCTCTGGGGAGAAGTGGTGATGCACAAAGACTTTAACCAAAAGTGCTCGAATTTCCCAGTAATTATTTCTCCATAGATCTTTGGGAGTACGCTCTAAATAAAGCGTTGAGAACTTAGAACAAACGTGGAGTTAAGAGTCTTTAGAAAAGAACAAAGAGACATATTATATTACTGTATTATTTTGTGTGTTGTGTTATTCACTCTGGCCTTTGGAATTATTTGCAAGTAATCTTATATGCAAGTGTTTTCTCATCATTTTCCATTTCAAAAATGATCTTCATTATCTCAATGGAAAACACACAACTTAATTTTCTAAAATATTATCCCAACACACTTGCTTTTTCTCTATTAGTGCTTCTCAATTGTGTGTAACTCGATGAGCTTTCGTAGTACCTGACCCCACTGGTGAAGACTAATTGATGAAAATGCTCAAATCAATGCATTTATAATGAGAGTTTGGGCTGGTTAAAGTCTGAGATTACTAAATATGTATTTGAATGTGGATTTTGTTGTATGTATATCGCCCCACTCTTTTTTGCCTCCATCTGAACCACTCTACCCCCAAATCTATTTGCAGCAACCGATTGACATGGGGTCAGGTTACTGCCTGAGCCAGGTCTTCCCTGGGATTCAAATGAGTGTGGACGTATTTGAAGAAGTGAGGTGGTGTAGGATGTGTGAAGAGGAGGAAAGTGAGTTCCCCAAGGGAGGAGTCACTCTATTAAATAGAGATAAAAATGACCTGGCCACTCAGACCCAATGATGGGCTGATTTGCAGTTCAGAGTAGAGTAGACATTCCTGAAACAGGCACATGGTGTCTGAGCATGGAATCTTCCCACCCCTGCTTCCCTGGTTGCATTTGTCCCTTCTCTGAAGAATGGGAGCTGGGTTTGCAAACTGACAGGTGTTGCAATAAATCTGATACCCAAGGAACCATGCTGTGTGACCCATCCCCTTCTAAAGATGACATAGAGGAAGAGAATATTTTCCTTTCTAATTTATAGGAGACTCTGAAGCTGTCATGGTCTTGTGGTGACTGATAGCACTGGTGGTGGTCAGGATGAATTAACTGAACCTCTGGCAAAGGTCCATTGGAAAAGGTCCAGGTCAAAGGCAGGAATGTGGCTCTGGGAGGTCAGATCTTCAGGGGACTACAGCTGCAAGCAGCACAGGCCAAGACAGAGTGGTTGAGGTCAGGGCCGTGGGCAGCAGGGCCCTGTGGAGGCTGCATGTGGGTAGCAGAAGCAGTGAGAAGTGTCTCTAAGCTGATGCACAAATGGAAATGTCACTCTTTGGGAAGTGTCATATGCAGGTGGGGGGACCATGGAAGGTACTATGTGAATAGTAGGCAGTAGCAGTCATGTCATTTCATTCAAACTCATAGGCAGTTACGCTGAGGCTGTTTGAGATTTAAATCAAACGTATGGATCACAGAACAGTTGAAAAGCAGCTGCTTCCATATTACAGCTACATATACAAATATATATAGGTCAACAGAGCAAGGCATGGTAGGATAGGTACAATGCATTTCTAGTTAATTCTCACTCAACTATTAATGGATGCTTTTAAAGATGATTAAGCATAGTTTGTCCACAGGCTTTTTGACATTTAAACCCACTCTTTCTTATTTACACTCTAATCTTATTTACACTGTTATTTGCCTACCTGGTATTCTCTAGCTAATGTCCTGCTCTAAGTCATGCTGATTTCTACAACTGTGGGAATGCAAACTCTGCTCCAGGGTAAATACCAGACACCTGGAGACCAGAGGGACAAGGCCATCTGGCCCCTTGGAGATCACAGCTTCTTAGAAGAGACAGAAAGTTCATCTGACAGGGACTGGCAAGGCATTTGGTAAACAACCCACATTGGGAAGAAATAGACCATCCTAAACAACCAAGAGCCATTAATCTGTAGTTCTCAACCTTGACCATGAATCTGAATCACTGTGGAGTGTTAATATGTCTGGTCCCCATTCAGGAGCTCTGTCACAATCCTACAAGATCAGCTACAAAGTTACAATGCTTCCTTCACTGTGAACATGCATCCTTATTTTTAAAAAAATGTTTGAAGGAACATTGCTTTATAATATAATTCTAATATATATATGGGTATAAGATGTACTACATCATAAATCAACGAATTAACATCTGTACATAATATATTAAGCTTTGATAATCTGTCATCAGGAGGACATGATACTATGAACTTGGACCATGTCCTCTAGACCATTCAAATATGGATGGATGAAGGTGAGGGAACAAAGTCATCATGGTGTTCCCCACTCTACATCTTATCCCATCATCTGTGAGTTTTAGTACACTGGTCACTTTGTAGTAATTCAATTTATGCAGAGAGAAAGTCAGTCTCTCTCAGAGTAAATAGGGAAGGAAAGAATTGTAATTGGTGTCGCCACCATCTGTCACCTTCATTATCAGTCATAGAGACTGGTCACCTTGTGGAGACAAAAACTATGCTGAGATCATGTTCATAGAACATAGCCATCGGTGGCCAATTTCTCTGAGACATTCTTAGGAGGATTCTTGAGATCTGTTGGACCTTTGAAATTATTCAGGACCTGATGTCTCATCAACAGAAAGCTGGGCCATTTTAACAAATGATATCCAGTAAAAATACAGTAATCCAGTAAAAATAAAAATACAAGAGTTTGCTGAAAAATCCCTTTAGCCTAATGCCTATTTTTTCAATTCTGAATTTTTTCCATTTGCTACATTAAAAAATGTTATTTTCTGATGTAGCAAGAAGCGGGGCTTATTCCCTGATCTTAGGCCAAGGTTTGTTGTTTTCTTGATGTTGTTGGGTTTTTTTGTTTTGTTATTTTAACAGAGTCATACCCCCTTGTTCAGCTAAATCTAGAATGATTCACTGACCTAAGAAATGAAAGGGATGTTAAAGAATCGCCTCAGGGGCATGCTGCTTTACATGTGAAACTGTCTGAAACATTTACTTTGTATTAAATACAGTTAGTCCTCACTTAACATTGTGGGTAGGTTCTTAGAAACTTTGACTTTAAGTGAAACAACACAGAATAAAAACAATGTTGCCATAGGCTAATTGAGAGAAATAAAATTTACATTTCTACACTATAACTCTGGTCACAGAAACATCGCCAAACTTCCCAAGAAAGACCCCAAATAATCGTCGGTATCACTCATTCATTTCCCATCCCACTTATCCCAGTTCAGGGTCTCAGGTGGCCACATTCTACAGCAGCAGCTGGGACCCCGGGACAGGACAGCTGTCATTTCAGGGTGCGCCCACGCCCATGACCACGTGCACTCACTCAGGCCAGGACTGTGGCGACACTGCTGAACCTAGTGTGCACATTATAGAAGGAAATCAGTGTGCCCAGAGAAAAGCCACACAGACATGAGACGTGGGGAGAACAGACCAAGTCCACGTGGACAATGGCTCCAGACAGGATTCCAGTTTTTCCTCTTCAATTTTATGAAATAATGATAAACAAAAGAACCTGTCGTTTGTATAATTATAGTAGTATGTTACCTGCATGTATATTTGATTCCCCCAACAATATCATTTTACCATCAAGGAAACAGACTTCGAGTAGTTTGCAACATGCTCAAGACATGTGTGACATTTATAAAAAATTTGTGCAACTCCCTAGTCACCTCCCCCATCAGCTCATTGGGTCACTGTCCTCCCACTGCACCTACTGGTTGTTGAATGACTTGCATGTTTCCAGTACTGTACGGGGCTCTACAAAAACACTTGCCCTTTTTATTATTCGAGAAATCCTCTGCCAGGGTTATTAGTCCCCTTTTAAGGGCAAGAAATGGGAAGCAAAGATGACCTTTGAATTCAGGTCCTTGTGACTCCAGGATCTACAGTTAACCATTTCACTTGAAGTTGAGGCACCGCGGGCACTTCAGAATGTCAGTGCTCTGTGTGTCTATATTCTAGCCTGTGCCTGGGTGCAGAATGACTTAAGTCTGGAGGAAATCTTCAGAGGAATTTAGCTCTGTAGAAGTAACTCCATTCAGAGACACTTGTAGCAAAGAGTCTTGGATCACTTTTAGACATGCGTACTGCAGGAACAGGGCGAAATTATCTTATTATCAATATATCTATATTCCTCTATCTGTGATGGTGCATTTTATGCATTAAATTGACTGGACCGTAGGGAGAGCAGGCATTTGGTAAACATTATTCTGGGCGCATCTGGGATGGTGTTTCTGGATGAAATTAGCATCCAAATCCGTAGCCCGAGGAAAGCAGAGTGTCCTCCCTAGTGTGTGTAGGCCTCGACCAATAGATTAAAGATCTAAATAGAACAAAAAGACAGTAAGAAAAACTCCTTCTGCCTGACTGCTGAGATAGGGTATATCAGTCTTTTTTTGTTTTTGAATTCAAATTGAAAATGGATTCTTCAGGTCTCTCCCGCCTGCTGGTAGGTCGGGGCTTAAACCATCAGCTATCCTGGGTCTCCAGACTGCTGACTGCGGATCTTGGATTCCTAAGCCTCCATAATCATGTGAGCCAGCTCCTCGTAATAAATCTCTCAAAATACCTATACCTCATAATGGTTCTCTTTGTTTGGAAAATTCTTATTAATAGAATATCTATAATCTGTGTGTGTGTGTGTGTGTGTGTGTATCTTCTCCTGTTTTCTAGAGAGATGTATGGTTTTGTTCATAGAGATTCTCTTGTGCCCTTCAAGGAAAATTATTATAATGAAGGTTGGTACTTTTGGTCTTTTATGACACACAAGTTGAAAATAACTAGGGAGAGAAATGCAAAAATCCTGAGTGTTAAGCCTGGCAGAAAAATTGAGAGGTGTTTGTATGAGGATAGAAAAGATGTATATGAGAAAATGAAGAAAATATTTGCTTATTTTAATTTTTTTCATATATTTTTGTATTCAATTATCCCTTTTATGGTGTCCAAGAAATTCCTGTAATAACTTGAGTATCTTTTGGCATATCCTTCTTGGCTACAAGTCTGCATTAAAACTAATCCATTAGGACCATGACTTTATAAAAAAAGAACAAAACACGCCTCTGATAATAACTAAGTAATTCATGTCTTCAATAGATTTACGTGTTTTTTTCAGTGTAATACATTTAGTTCTCAAGGAGAGATAAAGTGCTAGTAATCATTTCAGATTCTTCTGCCTATGAAAGGAGGAAAGGGAGGATGGAGAAGAAGGGAGGGAAGGAGAGAGGGAGATGGGACAGGAAAGAAATGAAACTGTAGGATTTTGACTTCCCTTAATTCCTTTAACAATACAGTAGCACAACCAGTTTAGCACCCATTGTATGTAATTAAACTAACTTATCTCCACTGCATCTAGGTTAGAACTGATTATGAACCATTCGTGGGAGGATTGAGAAAATAGTCACATCACTTTCTGTGTTCTGTGGCTCAGTGAGAAATACTGGAAGGCAGGATTGAGTTTCTCAACAGCAGCCCTGCTGACCACTGGGCTGGATGATTCTTTGTTTGGGGCACCATTCTGTGCCTTGCGTGATGTGTGCAGCATCCTGGTCCCTATCCACTAGCGGCCGGGAACATCTCCACTCCTAACAAGCACAAATGTTTCTAGATGTTGACAAATAGTTCTCAGATTGCACAATCACCCCGAGATGAGAAGCACTCGTTAGATTTTCACAACTCCATCTATAGCAACACTGGAAGCTTGTTAGACTCTCAGAGCCCACCAGACTTTCTGAATCCAGAGTTTTAACAAAGTCACCATGTGATTTGTCAGTGCAACCTGATCTGAGAGGCTTAATCAGAACATTTTTCAGTATCTACCACAAGCAAGATATTGTATCTTGCTCTGGGGACAAACTGATAATATAAACATAATCCCAGGTCTCATTGACCACTCAGTCTATACCTGCTCAGCTAAGCTAAATGTAGTAACAATCATTCTCATCTGACTTGAATTTTATGTCATAAAAAATTATGCTGCAGATTTATTTTTATTTATATGTATTGATGTCCATGAGATATCTTAAATAAAAAAGCAGATTGCAATATAGTGTATGCCATACAGTGTGATCTTAGTTTTGAAAACAAAAATAAATTATATGCACATAAGAAATCTATCAGAATATATGAACAAGAAGATGTCAAGTATCCCTTGGGGAAAGGAATTACGAGTGGTTTTTATATGTGCTTTTAAAACATTTTCAGCATTTTTCTGAATTTTTACAATAAGCACACACTATTTTTATAATTAGAAAAGACAAGTCTCCTTTTTCAATTGTGCAAAAGATGACCTTAACAGCTACATCTGCTCAGCTTCACTGCCTGTTCTCAAAATAATGAGATCCATGTTTCATAAAATATGTCTACCCTATGCTTCTCCTGAATGAAATTCTTTTGTTGTTTTTCTTCCAGAGACCAAGATCAGTAGGAAGGGTTGACCTGTTTCTCTTACAGTCCTGGTGCTGGAGGCCCTTAGAGTCTTGGAGAAGGGAGGTGGGAGCACTATAAAACTGTCCCGCTGAGGTGGCACAGAGACAGGCTCATGGCTCACCAATCCCATTTCCTCTTGTCCCTTTGTGGTTTTCCTTCATGCTTTATTTAAGTCTCATCAGTAAAGACATATGAGCAGAAGTGATATGTGATGCCCTAGGCCAGATTGTCAGACACCTCCCAGATATGATTGGCCATGCTCTTTCTCCTGGTACAGGGTTGATACTGGCGGGTCACTTGAGATGATGGCAGAGACACCCTGGGCCCTTGTGTCACATATTGAAGCAGGTCAGACTGCCAGTGGGAACATATTTTTGTACTTCATATAAAAATACTGATAAACCTTGGTCATCCTAGAGCCATTATGCTTTTTCGGCTTTGAGAATCTTTATATTAAATTTTGAATGAAGTACTGTTGGTGTGCAGAGGAAAGAGAACTAGGAAGTAATTAATATGGGAGCAAGAGTCCTCTGAAAACGGGCTAGTGAGAAAAATTGGATTGCTCTTGACTTGAGTCTTACATCTAGGCTGATGGGAGTACTTACTGGTACAGTTGATAAAAATGGGCGTAGGTGGAGATTTTGGCCCTGCCTGATAACTAACTGATGAAGAGTGAATTAAAAAGCAATCTGTCTTTTCTGGAAAGATGGTCTGTAGCAAGAATCTGAGTTCATTGCTCACTAGCAGAGCTAGTCTGTCACTGTAGCAGTGAGTCGTGGGTAAAGGTCTACCAAGCAATTCCATTGGAAGCCTGGGTCTTCTTGCGTGCTTGGATGTAACAGCTCATCCGTCTGAAATTGCATTTGGTTAAAACTTGGCACCAGGCATGTCATCCCATATGTGAAATTTTATTTCAAACAAACAGACCAAAAATGTTTTTTAAAAAAATGTTTCAGTGATCTCAGGTTGTTGTGGTTTAAGTTTTCCTGTACTGAAAAATTGAGCCAATCCTTGGAAGCTTCCATATGAAATGTAAAATTTTGCAAAAAGTCACTGCTTTAAAGAATGTGATTGTGTGCATACTTGTAAGAAGTCTTGGAAATCGCACCCAGTCACAAAAGAAAACAAATGTGCTTATTGATAAATTGGATGGGCATTTGTATGTTTTTTCCTGTCTTTCCACTCAAATGAAACCTTAATGTTGAGTAACAAACCTTGAACTACAAATAATTTCTCTATTTTTCATGGTTTCCTTTCTTGGCCTTTAGTAAGGCAAGAAAATAGCACAGTTTGGATGCTATCTTGACAGCTAGCACCTGCCTGTGGAGAAGAAAATCTTCACTTATTAAAACAGGAGGTAACTTCTGAATAATGCCATGCCCAGTGACAGGACTGAAACTCGGCATCACAGGAAATCATGTTCAGTATAAGCTAGGATGAAACCAGAGACACTAACACTTTAGACTAAAGGGCTATCTTGTCAGAATCGGAGAACAGTCAGGCCATCTAACAACCTCCCTAACATGGCATTACAAAAATGAGGCTCATGGTGGGCATGGACAATGTCACAAAGAGGAATAAGAATGGCATTAAAATCTGGCAAGCTATCGGAAGATAGACATGGGTAAACTATAAATCCCTTCTGGAGCACAATGCTCTTGATGAAGCATGACTTCTCCAGGAGACCAACCCACACACCCTTGGAAGTCCACCGCAGACCACCAGGGAGGCCTGGACCACCCCTGGAAGACCACTGAGCCAGAGGGTAACTCTGGGAGCACAAGGCATACTCTCTGTGACCACAGCTCCTTTTATTGCCTGAAAGAGACAATGATACAACCCATTCTGGGAGCCTGTAGGGCTTAATAAGTTCATGTGCATCGGCACTGGGAAGCTTGGATAAAAGACTAAAACTATATTATTCCTGGCTTGGAATGTTCTCTTTAAAATTCCTAGTAATTACAGTGCCACCCTTGTAGACACAGACCACTGTGAGGTCCTGAGCTGTACCATAAACTTATTCCCACCTAATAAACCTCCTCTTTTGGCAGTTCCCTCCCTAAGGCATTTTCTTTTACCCCAATCTTTTCTCTGCCGTGGCCTACCAACTTCAGTGGGAATCTGAGAAGGCACAAACTGGATGAGGACCAATAGAGCTTCCAGCACAACCAGTCCTTGTTACTGAAGAGGAGCTGCGGTCCAGGGAAATAACATTACCTGGAATATGAGCTTCAAATAACACTCATCAGGTCACCTGAATGACCCTCAGTCTCAGCCCCACTGAAAGCATTTTCTAGTACTCTCAGTCCCAGTTCCTTAGAAACATTGGTGTTCCACGGACTATGCCACACAGGGACATATCCATGGCAGAGGCATTTTTCCAGTTTCAATCTCTCTGTCTCTCTGTTTCTGTTTCTCACATATGCATGCAAGTACATGCACATGTGTACACGCCCGTGCACACACACACACACACACACACAATGTTCCTCCATTGTAAGGAGAGTGTGTGTATATATGCATGTATGTGTTTGTCAGTGCGTGCTCTTGTGTGAATCTACGTAAATTCTGGTTCTTTCTAATGCTTGTTGGGATGAGAAACCAAGGTGGTGTATCATTTAGCAGAATCATGCTACTTCATTATTCTAAGTTTAATCAACCGACTTCTCACGGCTTTCCACCAGATTGCTGTAGCACTCTGCCACCTGAACATGTGTGAGCCTCTCCACACTCCAGGCTTCCCCTCCCTGGATGTGGGCTCAGTGGGAGAGAGTGTTTGGGCTAGATGCAAAGGAGAGACCTTGTGAGACTCAGGACACACAAGTGATGCCTCGGGGTCAAGTTTTATAAGGATGTTGGCTAAGGGGCCATTCTCCTGGTCTGATATCCTCACAGCAACCAGCTCAGTCTGGGGCCCTCAGGGCTAGAAGTTTGGGGAAAACAGAGTCAACATCCTTGTTTTCTCAAAAGGAACCATTTATAGCAGCGTCAATGTGATGGCCCTCAATAGCTTCTTGCATGGTTAGAATGACAGTGCAAAGCAATAGCAGAGGATAAAAATTGTCCCATGATGAGTGCTGAGCAACTCATAGATGGGTCTGAGATCTATGCAAGCTGAGCTTTGAACATTTCAAGAAGCATTTGTGTGCACATGGTGGAGGAGGTGTAAATTGGGTGGTGACGGCTTGATTTAAGGAAAGAGATGCTGAAGAGCCTGCAGACTAGGGCAAAACAGGGGTGTTGGGTTATTAAATTTAACCACAGCTCATCGGTAGTCAGTGGCTGGGCTGGTGCAGCCTAGGACATGAACTGCACAAACTTAACACTTTCATCAGGAATTGAGTTCTCCTGCTAGTGCAGAATACTTTCCCAGAGACTAGATCTGTTGTCGATCTTCTCCACAGGCCCAGCCAATAGTAGAGAGTGACCTGAACGCCATGATAGTTTTAGTCTAACTAATGAATATTTTGGTGTAATGGTAAACATCTGGGTTTAAATTACGGCTCTCGTTGCTGTGTGATTTGGGCTAAATTATTCAACCTATCTGATCCTCAATTTAGTATCTCAGTGAGTATCATAATGCAAACTCAAAGGATTTGTGGGCAAATTATTTATTTAACCCACACATATTTACTGGAACCAACTCTGGGTCAAGCACCAGAGAAAGAACGTTGACTCAAAAGACACTGTCCCTTTACTTATCATCTGTAAAACTTATCATCTGGTAAAACATATGAGTTTATGCATAAAAACCACATTAACAAGGTACCTTTGGAATAAAAGGTAGTAAAAAGACACTTTTATCACTATTTTAAATTATCAGCATTTCCATAAAGGATTTCAAACCCAAATGTAGACACTCCACAATGGCAAATAATTGTATTCATTTGTGCATTGTTAAGTGTCTTGTAATAGGCAATAAATAATATTTGCTGAGTGAACAAGTCCACCTATTCCTCATAGTTTTTAACAAACTTTCTTAGCTCCCACAAACATAAGGTGGTACTGAACTTCAAATGTGTATATTCCCCCAGATGCCACCCAGGGGTGATTTATTAAAATAATATTTGCTTCTGAAATATTTTCCTTAAAACATTTATGTACCCATATACTTACTTACATATTCACATTTAACATTTCATTTTAATAACTGACAGTATATATACTCCCTGAGCTCTGAAGACCAGAGTAAGCTTCGCTACTGGACAGAACTCACAGCAAATACTTCTTCGTGCTCTCAGATACTATTTTTGATCCTCATTTTTCAGCTAACATGGCTTAAAGAGGTCATTCAGTGAGAAGGTGGCAGAGCCAGCTTTCAAACCCACTGCTTTTATACAAGATTAAAAACTATTGCATTAGCCGATGTCTGTCCCTTAACTTAAAAAATTTTGTGTGTGAAGGAGTCCACGAATTACACACTATGATGTGTATATGTGCATATATGTATACCCTTTCATCTCTGAGATTTCACACTTCAGTGCACGGGTCAGGAAGACAGAGGTTCGTATAAATGGTTACGTGTTTAAATAGAACCTGTTCCCTTGTCTGAAAGGCATGGCAGTGTCTCAGTCACAGAGCCAGGCTCGTGGGGATACTGTGCAAGCACAAGCTTGACTATATAAGGGCCCACGTTAAGTTTTTATTGGCCTGAGCAGGGTGACTCAAGCCTTGATGTTTTACTGCTGGGCCATGTGGTTGGGACGTGCGAGGGTAGGGTGTGTAGGTTTGCGGGTGCTCACGTGTGCTCACGTGTGGGTGTGCATGGCTGGGGGTTTTCCAGCATGGAACAAGCAGGATTAACTTTCAGCATTTGGCTCACCCTAACCTATAGCAGATGGGCACTGGATTTAAGTCCTTATAAAGTTAGCCCTTGGGGACGTGTTCAATAATTGATTCTCAGCTTTGGAAGAGCAAAAGAATCGAGCAATTAAGGAAAAAGTGGAAAACCATGTGATAATGTGCCATTGATGGGGTGAAGTGCCTGCCCTGTGGTATCTGGTGGGTGTGGTAGTGACTGGATTTGGGGATGGGGAGGGGAGTGTTAGGGCTGGGTCAGGGGAGCCATGGAGTAGACAGCTCCCGAGTGTGTCCCCAGAGCAGCTGCAGCAGAGAAAGTGAGAAAAGCCTCCATTCTCTATTCAGAGCATGCTCCCAACTTTAAAATATATTGAACCATGCTAATTGTAAGGTCTCCCCGTATAACCGTTTTATTTTATCCAGCTGTGGGGCCTGACTTTTGGCTGGAAAGGAGAGTCAAAGAGAGAGAGGGGATGGCAGAACTGGAAAAATAAATCCACAGGATACCTGTCAGTACCTGTTTTTAAGCGGGGGTGTGGAAGCAGCGGCCAAGTCACGTGGGCGATTTAACAGACCACCACCTCCTGCTGACTTTGAATGACTCTTTTTCCTGCCAGCAACTGGAAAAGTAAAAGGGCTTAAGCATCAGTCATGAAGCCTTCACACACTCCTCTCTTTTAATAAGATTTCATAAGCGTAGCTCACTCCTCACATTCTCACCCACCCATTAAACAACTTTAAGGAGACTGGGCTGGTCAGGATCTGTGGTTGCAAACAACAGAAACTATTGCGAACTAGCTTAGCAGAAAATGTACTGGACAGAAATTGGATAACTTGCAAAACTGCTGAAGAGGCCACATGGAGAGTTACGCTTGGCCCATCTGTAGGTGCCAGGAGGGTCTAAGTGCTAGAAACATAGCCCAGGTCATGCCACAGAGAGGTCTGGATGTCACTGCAGTTGCTCCCTCCGCGGCCCCACCATGTTGCTGGTACTACAAGAATCTGCCTTCAAGTTCCCCATACTTCTCTGCATCACCTAGCTTAGATTCTAAAGCCAGGGAGTTGCATCTATCGCCACATCATTGAGGTTGAGAGGAACTGTCTAACATGCTTCTGCTTTGAGACAGGAGGTAAGTCCTACCTCTCACATATCTTGGAGGACTTAAATACTGAGAAGACCAAAGTGCCAGATATTTACAATGGAACTTTCTCTAAAATCAAGAATCCCCTCTTCCCAGGAAGGGAAAAAGCACGAGGAGTTCCCAATATTCTAATGGGCCGAAGACAGGTGTAGATGGATTGCATTTTGTGTTTTTCAGGAGGTTTAGAGTTCTCTGGCCTGGGTTCAAAGGAGATTTGGTTTTCAGGCTGTTGGTCCAGGAAAGTTAACATGAAGTTCTTTGGGCCCCTGCAGGTATGAGTCCTGTTGCTATGACATTCTTTGAAGCAGAGAAGAGAACACAAGCTGGAGAAGGTACAGTATCTGAAAAAGGATGGTTCACTCTCCAGGTAGCCCAAGTGATGTGATCCTACGAAGAAAATCAAAGGTCAGTGTTTCTTTATTTCAGCTACTTCCCACGTGGTAAGCTGGAGATTTAAAGACTGAATCCAAGATGGGCAAGGGTATCAGCATCCCGGTCGATGTCTTCCCTCTTTAGAAACCACTGAACATTCAGGGGGCAGTCACTTCCTTCTTCTTCTTATTTCATGTTAATTGTTAGCTAGATTTTACTTGTATAAAATATTGGTGAGGCTTCTACTTCTGTAGTGTAACAGATTACATTTCTAAAAACATCCAACAAAATACCTAGAAATGCTGGGAAATGTATAACCAACAAGAAAGCCAGGGAAACCCAGAGGGGCTGAGAATGAAGAGGAGGCTAGAAACGAGGGTGGGAGGCAGGTGCCCGGGCAGGCTTTCCTGAGGGTTTTGCACCGTTTTGGTGACCAGGGGCTTTAAAAATTATGCAGGAAAATGATCTGTGCCAGGTGAGGAAGTGAAACTGAAATTCCTGTCAAAGGCTGGGACTTCTAAAGTCAAAGCGTATATTAAAAGGAGAAATGGTGTATTGATGAAGATTACAAAGAATTATGCACGGCTTGATTTGAATTTTGAGTAGTGAGAGAAAGATTTCCAGGAAAATTCAAAGCCTTGCATTTGGTCTGTGAGTTTGGGGTTTGATTTTACACCACCTGCCCAGTGGAGCACACCTGAAGTAGAAAGGTTAACATAAAGCTTTTCCAAACAAGAAATTCTCAAGGACATTTCCCATGGAATTTCCTGTAGACCTTAGAAGATCCCCACACAAGAAAGAAAATTTGTAGATTAAATTATGCTTTCTCCATTTTTGTCATAATTTTCTAATTTATTTCATCTATTTTTCTGTTTTTCTGATTTTTAATTATCAGTGATATTGAAAAGATGAAATTCTGCCGTTTCTGGCACCACTTGATTGAACCACTCTGTGATTTCAACATGTTTATTTTAGGATTGGTTTTGTTGTGACCCACAAGAGGAGATTTCCCTCCTGCACATTGTTAGCTGTATAGAGAATAAATATGGTCATGAAACTGGAGAGGGGTGCGGGCAGGGGAGGGAGGGTGGGAAGGTGGGAGGGAAAGAGAGAAAGTCAGCATATTGATGTTAGTGAAAGCAAGGGACACAGACTGTCCTTTGGTCTGGGCTGTGAGCTGTCCCCACCCTCCCACACATCACACATCCTCCCTGGAATGCCCTTGATATTTGAGAAATTATCATTCTTTGTAGTTCTTTGAGAAAACCAACTACACTGCAGTTTTACAGGTAACAAGACTCAAACATCAGGCCTCTTGTTTTCAGTGAAGACTTCCTTTCTAAGGAAGTTCAAACTAGTGCTGGTGGTTGCTGGATGGTTAGAGTCAGGTTCCAATGTCAGAACGATCTCATTTGAATTCAGGCCTAATATAAGTCACGTGGTCTCAGAACCTCAGAATTCTCAGGTGTGAAATGAGGGTAAAAACGTATCTGCTTTATATGACTATGTTGTTTTAAATAAGTTAATGCATACCACAAGTTTAGCACAATTTTCTCACACATAGTAAATATAAGACTCATAAAACACTGAAGTATTATTGTTATTTCATGATTGTTTATTATTATAATTCTATTTGTTTTTCTAATTTTACTCTGAGGTTGGAGAGCTACGATTATGAAAGTCTATACTATAAATACACACAGTTATTTGACATAGAATGGCCAGAATCTTACTTTTCAAACTTAGTCTGGAAAACATTATCTTATATGTGACTCACAGTATATGCGCTATAAAGCCCCTTTACCTCCATCTTCTCATTCTGCTCCATCATTTCATTAGCAGCATAAGATAAATTGAACCCATTTGGTTACTGAAAAACAAAACAAAAATGGAATTAAAGACTGAGTGTCCAACCCTTTTAATAAGTGACAGAGTAGGAATTCTTTAGGTCTTTTAAGTCACAGTTCAGTGACCTTTCTAATATGGCAGCCCACTTCATTCGTAGACAGGCAACCTAATTGAGCTTCTCCTAAAAACTCAGTCCAGTGGCAGCTTATACTATCAAGATGCTTACAGTATTGTACAATAAGTAGGGCTAAGAAGGAAGTCGTAAGGGTGTACATAGAAGGGACACCTAACCTGGAACTGGGAGGCTTAGAAAGGGCTTCCCAAGACCCATCACTCTCACACTGGCCTCTACTGACCTTAAACCACAAGAGTTCTTCTAGATCTCTTGCCCAAAGCATTTCAACCCGTAACTGACCTCTTCCTGCCCCCATGATCCCATGCTCAGGAATTCTGGTATTCTGATGTCAGTAAATCAAAAAGACCAATGACTCTCCTGGAGGGTGTTTGCCTGAGTGGGGATAAGTCACTGCCTAAAGCTCTAAATGTTGAAATGGAGGGCAGTCAGAATGGGGCAATCTGGAATGGGGCAGTCTGAAAGGCATACAACCATGCTCCCCTTTGCTTCCTTCTGGCGTTCCCTCATCAGGCTCTTGGTGGCATAAAGAGCTCTGGGTCAACTGTCATCTGTTCTGGATGGGGGAAGAGGATTTGAAAAAATTTCCAAGTACATAGAATTTATATTGAATGCCTTCTTTCTTCCCTTCTGGAACCTGTCCTCTCTCCCAGCACCCTGTCCCACCTATCACACACAAGTAGAAACACTTTTTCAAGCAGATAGAGATATTTTAGGGCCATTTTAGAGAACTAGAAAGGCCAAGGGGGGTAGAGAAAGTTAGATGAAAGGATTAGGGTACACATTCCTTTCCCCACCCCACACAGCTGCCCCTAACAAACAGCTGACCCCCTCTCCATTCTAGCTTCTGCAGACCTCCTTGTTCCCCTTGAGCTTACCTCTGGGAACTAGGTGAGTACCCACAAATTTTGTTTACTTTACAATTTAGAATTGTAAAATCAGATGTACTGAAGTTTCATTTAGGTGTAGTTTTTGAGTAAATATTTTTAATAAAGCCCTTTAAATCTATTTTAGTAAGTTTAATCAGCTCTTAAAACTGAATATAGATGGTGAATTATAGTCTAACAGCCCCATTCCTCAATTTTCCATAAGCTTAATGCTTCTAGTTACAGGGTTTTAAGTTACATGACATTTTTAGCACTGGGTAGAGCTGGGGCACAATTTCATTTTACAGCTTGAGAAACATTTCAAATAGTAAATATTCCTCAATAAACCTAGGGAATGAATTAGTATTCAAAAGTCAAAGGGAGTTTTAAAAGGCAGATATAGGGGATCGGGGAAAAGGGAGGTGAAGTCAAATGTTATGGAGACCTTTCTGAGGATACTTGAAAAAAACAAACAAAAAACTTGGTTGCACAGTCTAAATCCACTTGTGCTTCCATAAAGAATGCCCTCGACTGTGCTATCAACAACAGAAATCTATTTCTCTCAGTTCTGGAGACTGGGATGTCCAAGATCAAGGCAGCAGATTGGTGTCCACTGAAGACCCACTCCCTGGTTCAGAGACAGAGGCTTTTAATTGTGACTTCACATGGCAGGATGGGATGAGGAAACTTTCTCGGGTCTCTTCTTATAAGGACACCAATGCCATCCATAAGGGATCCACCCTCATGATATAATCACTTCTCAAAGGTCCCTACCGCCAAATACCATCACACTGGGGACTGGGATTTCAACATACGATTAGCTGGGGAGGAAGTGCATTAACATTCCATCCATAGTACAGACCACGGAAAGCTGAGTTCAACTGAGGCAGAGAAGCTCTCAGAAAAGAAACCAGGACAGCCAGTGATACCTAATGCAAAGCCTCAGCCATGAGGAAGGAGGGGGTGGTTCTGTGTAGATTGAGACCAACATTTAGTTTTGCTTCTGGACTTGGCAAACAATGTGGGCAGAAAATAAGAATGGAGAAGTACAGGAAAACACAGGAGCTCACAGTCCTGCTGCGAGAACACTCTAACCCAGAATGTTTAGAAAGAAAGACAAAACACGGTGCCACTGTGCTGTGTAAGTGGTACCCAGGGCAAGCCCCGGCAAAGGAAGATGTGGTACTGAAATACCAGAGGGGCACTGAACAGGAACTGGGCCCTGCATGGACAAGTGAGAGCAAGAGGTGGTGGACTTGGGGTGGTTTTGTTCATGTGCCCTTGAACTTGGGAGATGTGAGTTACACAGGCAGCTGCTAAACTGAACTGCAGGCTCCTGGGTCATGTCCTATTCCCATTCTTCTCTCTCCTGTGTCCAAGAGCATCCCCCACACTGATTTTATTGGTCAGAGTCATACACATGCAATACTTTGAAATATACACATCATACATTTATTCAAATCCAAAGCTCTTTGAGGTTGAGTATTGTGTCTTAACAATGCCCCAAAGAACGTGGACAGATCACATCTGCACAGTGGTTTTAAGCCCACTGTTACACTTATCTCATTTGGTCTACATAACAAGCTGGTGAGGTAAGCACTGGGCAAGAGAGGTGATGTAAAACTAAACATCAGGATAGCCTGGTAGTTGAAAATTCCTTCATTCAGGGGTCTCAGTCTCCCACTGATAGCTACCAGCTTCTTAGCAGAGGGAGGGCTACCTCCTCCTATGAGAGCCACTGATGTGGTTATTTGAGATCTTATCATTTCTGGAAGGGGAAGAAGTGAATTCATGGAGCCTTCTGGAAAGGATCACGTATTTTGTCTTCTACCTGGGGATTTGATTCTTTTTGACAAGGGGATGGATTTGATGAGCTAATGTAAGGAATCAGTTCTTACAGACTTGGTTTGTTTCAAACTGTATTTGTGAGGTTTGTTTGAAGATGTGTCTACCTGTCACAGTGACATATGCCAGCGTTTATGTGCTGAAGCAGCCCTTTTAAGAACCATCCTCCCAAAAAAGGGCCAGAAAACTTTGTAGTTAACCTCTGCCCTTACAGCTGAAGACACTCTTTACTTGTGCCTCTAACCCCGCCACTGACAACTGTAGCCCTGGTTTTTCATTAGGGATTCCGGAAAGTCTCAGAAGAATATGCTTTAACCCTCAGAAGCCTCCTCAGCCTTCTGGGGGTAAGTCTTCCACTTCTGAAGTAAAGCAGGACAGAGGGTTCTATTTTTTCTTATGTCCCTTCCTCACACATTAGTTCTGTCATCCAATGGGAGGTGGTCTTTACCAAGGCTTTTTAAAGCGAAGATTCCTTTGCACTAAGGAGTTATTGAAAAATCTCAGGAAGCCCAGAGATTTATTCACCCACCTGTGGTAGTTACCAGAATTCTGGCTGAGAAGTCAAGATCCAGGCACCAGCAGATCCGGAGTCTGGTGAAGCTCTACCTCCTGGGTCCTAGAGAGCCAGCTTTTTGTTAAAACCTCATAATGCAAAAGGCCTGAGGGAGTTCTGTGGAATTTGTTTCTCAGGGCATGAATCCCATTCATGAGGGTTTACCATCCTGTATTAGTCACTTACCAATGCCCTCACCTCCTACCATCATATTGGGATTTCAACATACAGATTCGGGGGAACACAAGCATTCAGTCTGTTCAGCTCCCTTGCAGGACAAGACCTGTCTGAAAGTGTCGACACAGATAAATAAGGGTTGCTCAAGCAAGGAGAATTCATCAGTTGTATTAGAAAGCCAGCACCCCGATGTGTGCACCCACATCTGGCTGTCAGTTTCTTAGGACCACGTTAAACATTCACCTGGGAGGGCAATCACCCCTATTTTTGGATCCTTAGAATCTAGTCTATCAGGACAGAGTGCTTTGGTCAGTCAATACATCTATCTGCTTGGCCCTGACAATATTTTCCATTCAAAATAACAAATTTTCTTACTATATAAACTAGGTGGGAAAATTGAGGTACAGAGAACTACTACAGAATTATCTCTGTAACCGTTCTTACATTGTCATCTTCAAAGAAGGACTTTAGATAGTCAGGACACCCCCTCGGGGTCCTTATCTATATTAAACAAGTTGATTAAAATATAATATGAAATGCATGGACACATGTGAGGCACTGTGATTTGTCACTGGAGACGTGGGACAACAGACAGAAAAGAAGTCCTATGCAATCACTTCTTGTTCCCTAAGTGCGCCTGGCATTTCTTCCCTGCTGTCCAGGCACCTGCTCTTTCTTTAAGCCTCAGAACTAAACTATCTCTTTGTGTTCTTTATTATCAAAAGCACTGTGTCTGGCTAATTTCCTTTCTGTCACTCCAAGAAAAAGATAGTAATTCTGTTACTACTGACAACGCTGTGGCTCTTCGCAACCTGTTTGTATTGAAACACTATAGATCAGTTTGCCTCTGCAGCTCCGGGTAGTGCTTACTGAATGCTGGTGACACCTTCATGACGCTGTGCCTCTCATCCTGCTGTTGGTGAGTGCTGGCTTCCAGTGGCACTCTCGAACATTCTTACTGGGCTTCATTAATGACAAGCACAAATGCAAGTCTTGCCTAGAGTGTGCAGGAAAATGTGAACAATAATTCATGTTCTGGTCATGCTCAATTTACCCTTTGGAATTTCCTTGTGTAAACACAGTGGCACATTTCCCAAGAGAATATTCTCTTGCACTCTTTAAGTCGTAAATATCGCCTTCATAGATTGTGATCTCTTTCAATGTTGACTACACGTCTGCTCTCCACACACCTCCATCAGCAGGGAGGACAATGAGGGGCCCTGCACAGCTAGAAGACTAGTCCTGTTCAACCAAAGAATGTCCACAGTATCCCCCGGAGGCATTAAGACTCACCTGGGAGTGCATGAGGTCATTAAATGGGAAGGTCTGTTGACACCATAGAGCAAAGGTCTCGAAAGCCTTTCTGGACATACATTTGACTAACTTAGAGAGCCACCAGACGGGTGACACAGAGCCTTCAGAGGGCTGAGGTGACTGCCCTATGTGACAGTAGAAAGCCTGCTGTCACCTTCGGTTACTGTCGCCCAGAGGCTGTACCACGGTCAGAATGTGGATCACTCAGAGCAGAAGCAAGAGTTCGCCACACGGCTCCAGGCCAAGTGGACACTTGCAACCCTAATCCCTTAATTCAACTAGAGTCGAAAGTGAGTGAGAGCCACCCAGAGGCAGTATGTCTGCATCATACTGGAGGCCCAGGTCCATGAAAGGATAGCATGCTGGCCAGAGGGGAGACTTTGCTCACCAGTCCACTGGTGAGAGTTAGTATTACAGACTAAAGACAAATTTGTATCCCCAGACACACATACTGAAACCCTAACTTCCAGTGTGATGAAACTCGGAGTTGAGGCTGTGGGGAGGTGATAAGGCCAGGAGGGGAGAGCACTCATGAGTGCACTTAGCAGCCTTATAAACAGAGACACAGACGTTTTCTCTGCTCTCTGCCCTTGTCCGCATGAGGATATAACAAAAAGACAGCTATCTGCAAATGAGAAAGCAAGCCCTCACCAGACACTCGCTCTGCTCTAGGCCTTCCCAGCCTCCAGAACTGTGACAAATACATTTCTGTTGTTTAAGCCACTGGTCTATGATGGTTTGTTACAGCAGTCATGTTACACAATGCAAACTGAGGATTTTAAAAATACTTTTGTTTCTTAAAGGTATTGAAATTGCCTCTGACCCAGGGCTCAAGAGGTCTAGATTTTTTTCTTTCTTTTTCTATAATTTCAGATGTATAGAAAAGTTACAAAAATAGTATATAATATATAACTGTCTACCCTTTTTATAGATTCACCAATTCTTTGCGTTTTGCCGTATTTGCTTTATCATCCTTTCCGTCCATAACACATAAGCACAGCCCACACATATAACGTATAAATGCACGTATGTATTGATAAATTTATACAGGTATATGACCCCTAAATCATTTGAGCAGACTGGATACATTGTGATTGTGCCCCTAAATTCTTTAGTATGTGTTTCCTAAGAAGAGAGACATGTTCTGACACACAGTGCAATTAACACAATGAAAAAATAAAAATTGATGACATACTATCATCTAAACCACACTCCATTTAAAGTTTTGTCCCTTTTCTCAGCAATATCCTTCTCTGCCTTGATATTTTTAAGCATACAGACTGATTACTTCCTAGAGTGTCCCTTAGGTTTTATCTCATCTGTCATGATGATTAGGTTCTGGTTGTGCATGTGAGGCAGTGATACCACCGAAGTGATGTTGTATTCTTCTCAGTGCGTCACCTTGGGAGGCACATGATGTCACTTTATCCCAATACCCATGATGGTAACTTTGGACACTTGGCTACTGGTGCTCACCAGATTTCTCCATTACAAAGCTACTTTCCCCGCTTTGTAATTAATAGATAATCCATGGTTGAATCCTTTTAAACTATCTAACTATTTGTTTTTCATCAAAATATTGATTCTCTACTTTTAGCATTCATTGATACATTTATCAGTCATTACTTCATTTTTCCATATTTTTCTTCCCATGTTTTTTAGTTGTTGTTCCAGTGAAAGGACTTTCCTTCCTTCCCCATTTATTTCTTTGTTTATTTATTTATTTATTTGATATCACTGTAGAATCAGATTTTTCTTTGGTTAACTTATTATTATGAAACTATAGTATATATCCAAAATGTAATGCCTATACTTATATTTAATAATATAAAATAATGGTAGATTATTTTATGTAATTAATAGGTTGATAATATACTACAGTCACTTATTTTGATGTTCCAAATATCCCAAGATTTAGAAACTTGAGTTTTAATGATGCTTCTGACTCTAAGCAGCCTCTAACCCCGGGACAAATCTCTTTGCTTTGGGGTCCCCATTTCTCATTTTGGTTAACAAGAAAGCTACACTCGAAAAATCCTGGAGCCAAGGGGGACAATCAAGATGAAGAATTGAGTGAAGTAAATAGGGTGTTATTTCCTCCTCTGTCTTCCTACCTGCCATCCTCTGCTCACCTTCATTCCTGCCTGCACCTTTCCTTTAAAACAAACCAGCAAAAAACTTGCATTACTTTTTTTTTGTGTAGGTCTCAAGAGCCAGGATACATAATTTTCCTTCTTTTCTGTTTTAAAGGTCTTTGTATTTCATCATTGTTTTTGTTTTGAGAGTATTTTTGCTCTACTTGCATGTAAAAACATTCAAATAGCTGTAATAGTGGTTAATCAGTTAAAAGGAACACAGGATTAGTTCATTTATTTCTTACTATGGGGGAGAAGGAGATGTAGGGTATGGCCCTTTGTATCAAAAAGGATGGAATAAATTGAAGACCTCTGACCCTCAGTGGGGTGTAGCTGCTGCTTCTGCGGACAATGGCAGCTCTCCTCAGATGGGGCTTTGTTCTTGGAACTGATGGCAATTCTCACCCACCTCTTCATCTCTCTGCACTCCCCCACCATTTCCCCACCCACTGAGATGCTTAACTCCCTTAAAGCCCTCGGGTTCTTTTTCTCCTGAGATGATTTTGTGAGTGGTTAGATTTGGTTTCATTAACGAAATTGGGCAGGGTGATCTGGAGAGGAAGAATTTGCATGTGAGGTTCATTCTGTGTTCTCTGAAGACCCTATTATAGGCAGTCAGGCCTAAGACTTCTGTTCACAACAGCATGGTAGGGTTTCCTGTGTGTTGTAGATGTGTATGCAAACATGCTTTTATACATAGTCGGCCAGAAACACCAATTAAAAGCCATCTTTTTTCTGTTCTTTAAAAAAAATGTTTAGATGCTATGAAATATACATTGCTATTTGATTGAGTTATAATTGTCTTCTTTCTTTGCAATGCTGAGGAAACTAGTAACATCTTTAAATTAGAAATAATGTCAAGGGAACAAAGGTAATACAAATGAGGAGCCCTTATATGACTCTTTAACAAAATATTTCCTTTGGTTATTTACTACCAGGATTTCAGGTTTGGGACTCTCATTTTTCTACTTTGCTTCCAGATCAATAATGGGATGGACCAAAGGGAGAGGGTTTGTTCTGGGTTTCCTCCTTTGTTTTAAATATTCTCATCAGTTTTCTAGTGCAATACCAATCTCATTATCAAAACAATTCTTAGCTCGTCTTTCCAAAGACGTGATTCAGGAAGTTGGAGAGATTATTTATAGAGCCTGAACATTATTTGCAGGCAAAAATAATCCCTGTATATATTTTTCTTTGACCAGAGTTCCGGTTGTTTGAAAATAAACTTTTTCTATTTGCTAACATCCCTAGACATTCTCTTCTTTGCAAAATCCATGGAGAAGTCCATGCTCATCTAAATATCAGTTTGTACACAAGAGTTTAGACTAATCGCACGACAATTCAGAAACCTAACAATATCTTAAAAGGTTAAGAGAAGGCAAACACATAGTTTTTATTCCATTCACTCAGCAGGTTAGTGTAACAGATCTTTTGACTATGTCAGCAGTCTGCAGAGGCCTTTTCTGAATGGAGAAGCTGCTAGAGTCTGATGGTTCTGAGGAAATGAGTTATTCTTGTTATCAATTGGGGACAGTTGCCATTCATGCTAGAGAAGAAAGCAGATCTATTGCAGGGCATGAAATTAAATTTTCCAGGTAGCAGCAAGTAATTGATACCGTGGAGTGACCTTTGCCCACGGCAGCCAATTTCAATCTGTAGAGAAGGCAACTGGGCCAGCTACCCCGTTTGACCCCCACAAGCTGAGTCTGAAAAATAAGATGCCTGAGTAACTTCGATTTATTTCTCATAAATGCTCCCCATTTTTGTTACCTTTGTTCTCTGGACCTTTGTTCTAATTCAGATTTCCCTGATGGTCTTATACATTTTTCATGAAATTATTAATTCATCCACCTGAGTCACCAAATGGGAATCAGATTCATCAACTAACTCTGTGGTTCCGGTTTTTATGGCTTTTTTGTTTTGTTTCTTGGGGTTTTGTTGGGTTTCGACTTTTTTGTAGTTGTTGTTTTTTCTTTTAAAACATGGTATTAATATTTTTTAGATTTTCAGATCCTCTTTTGATATTTTTTATCATCAGAAAGGTTTAGGAAAAGAAAAGGAGGCAAATTCACATAAACTACATCATCTATTTTCTTACTGGATACTCAGTTATATATTACAAATTAGTTGACTTCTTCTGGATGGTGGCAGAGCATCTATCACCGAGAATGAGCTTTAGGATGAACACTGAATTTATTTAAATACCCAGTTAGGATAGGCAACCAACAGGAAGGAGATTGCGAGCTGTCTTTTGGAACTGCTTAAAAATTAAATCATTTGGGAAATTCACTCCACAACCTCTTGCTTGTCTTAAAACTCTTGACACTGGGCATGCAATAGCTTTCAAATTAGGATTATTTGGTTCAAAGCTCCAGACCTTTTAAACCCCCTTAGGTAAGGGAAATGGTCTGAAAGTTCTAATGTAGCAATTGGAGGCATAAATTATGTAAGAGCAAAATGCAGACCAGAAGATCACAGCTCCTTGAGCCAATTTAGATTTTAATCACATTTTTCATTCCAACTTTAATTAAAGTGTTTGACTTAGAAAAATGACTGTTAGAAAAACTGACTGCCAGGAAAGCAAAAGAGAAAAATTAATTGGAAGAAAATGCACCCTGACTGCTCTAAAGATTCATAGCATATGTTAAGAAAGAGAGCAGAAGAATGCTTTAATGAACCATTGTATGACATATAGTAGTATTTCTCTTTCTAGACATATAGAAAAATGTGTGTGATGTTTTTCTGCTTGCATTCTGCAATAAGTAAAAATTTCTCCCCGCTTCCCCCCAATTAAAATCTAATGCTACCCTCTAATAGACTTAAGTAACTTTTTCTGACTGACTCACTCAGGCTCATTTCTGTAAAAATGAATCGGAGAATAATATTGGTAGACTCATTACTGGTCCAGGCATTGGGAGTGTTATTGAAGTATTAAACATAGTTCCTGCCCTCAAGAAGCTGTGAGCTCTAATAAGGAAAGAGATGGCAATACCTAAGAAAATCATGTATCAGGTCCGAGATGCTGGGAGGCACTTCTCTGATGCTTATCAAGGTTGAGATAAAGGGGAGTTTGTTTGGTCACAGCAATTCCACTAGTGTCTATGAAGGGGACCATTGCGATGGACAGGATTTAGAGAGGTACAGGAGTGTCCCCAGTTACTCTAATGCAGGGGGAAGTTGAGCTGACTGAAGCAGGGGGTAGGGAGCCAGACTTGATCACAATGGAGATTTTGTATAGGAGAGTACGGATACAGGAGCTGGGAAGACCTGGACCTTGAAACCAGACAAAGGCACTTATATCAGATATGATGTATCTAACACTGACTAAGTGCCAGTACCACCTGATTTTTAATATATTTATATTATTTTTATGCTATATTACCTCTTTTCTGTTGGCTCTAGGGATAAGGGGATGCACCTTTTAGAATGAGCAGCCTGATTCATTCTCAGAAGGCAATGGGTAGCAGGGAGGCTGAGGCCAATGTCCTGTTCTGAATGGTTTATCTGGTTGGAGACAGATGCAGTGATGATGAAAGCAAAAAGAACTTGAAGCACCTTCATTCAGCAAACATTACTGAACACTTTCTATGGGCCAGTCCTGGAAATTTTATATACATATATATCAGTAAGACTTGGTCAGGGAGGGAGAAACAGTCAGGTTGGTTTCAACTAACAAGGACACAGTGTCAGTGCTCTGGCAAGCTCAGATGCAGGTTCCATGACATCTGGTTTGAGATGGCATAGCAGGTCTGTGCAGAAATGGCCAGAAAGGCTTCACATGGCAAATGACATTTAGCTGGGCTTGGAAGGATAAGCTACATTTTACCAGGCAAAGAGGGAAGAAAACGCAAAATCAGAGGGTCAAAATTAATTGGAAAATGAGAAATCTAACATTTGAATTAAAAAGCTACCAACACCTTTTTTAGTCTCATACAGCTTGTCTCTGGGATTTTCTGAAGGGGTCAAATAAGAGAAAAGAAAAGGGATCACATACTTTGATGAACACCAAAACATGTATAGAAATAGAGGCAGAATACTCCTAACTGGGCAGCAGTTTCAAGAGCGCATGCTTTATTGGGAAGTGTAATCACAGGGAAGCAAGAATGAAGAAGAGGTGAGGAAAGGATTGGAAGGGTGTGCCTTACTACAGTACTGCTATGTCACTAGAATCAAAGAAGTGGTATAGCTGGGGGCCTGACAGGTGTAGGATGTCTACAGGCAAGCTATATGAAAATCACACCTCACGACTACATATCAGAGGGAGGAACAGCGAGAGAGGCCTGTTGCTGACTCCCTCCTGCCTCGGCCTTCCCATTTAGCACAGTGAACCCCATGGGAACTTTACCCCCAACGGTTTCTGGGTTGGGTCACCTGCCCTCTTTTTGGCAACAGGCCACTTTTGGGGAAGCAGATCTTGTAATCTGTGGTATGACATTTTCTGGGGTTAAAAATGGAGAAGGAGCTGGAGACAACCCAGGAGTAGTTATGAGATTCTGCAAGTAGTCTTTCCCCTCAACTGCCAGTCCAGAAACTGAGGGGCCAGGGGACAGACAAGGCCAGGAGAATCTGATGACACCCTTAGGTTGCATCCTGTACTGGGTGTATTACTACCACACGTGCACATCATAGTCATTGGGTTTAGTCCTTCCCTTATGCCAACAAATTTCTAGACTCTGCTTCTTTGAGATCTCCCTTTTGTATCTCCACTGTGCCCAAGTATCTAGAGCTTCTACAAAGGCCACATAAGACGAAGAAAAGCAAAACTCATGTCGGTAAATGTTGTCGCTTAGAAATTCACTGACAAAACCGGTTATGCAAGGTAGAGATGAATAAGGACAGATGGAATTAAATTGAGGGACGGGGAGAAGTAGTTTCCTAATCATGTTTACTTAAGCTTAATTTTCAACCAAAGCTTTTCTTTCTTTTAAATGGGAGGACTAGGGAGGCAGAGTGTGTCCATTTCCTTGAAACTCTATCCTCCTCTCAGGGGAGGAGAAATTGTCTGGGAAGAAAAGGCACACAGGCACTGTGAAACACATGTTTAGAGCCAATGTCATTGGGAAGCCATGTGTAAGGTGGCCATGAGTCATGCAGAGTTACTGTAACAGTAACAGCTGTTTCCCTTGCAGCCTGATCTGATGTATTCCTAAATTTGAAATCTACTCTAGGACCCACACTTTAAAACAAAAGAGACGGCAACAACAACTAAAAAATGATGCATTGAGTTCATATTCATAAATGATTTAGGCAGCAGCCAGAGTATATAGGCAGCAAGTCATAGTACTGAATTGTTAGTGATGAATTAATGTATATAATATATACATTATAATATGTATACCATATTTAAAATAGTATATACAGATGTTGATTTGCAGTGATACACACCTTACCTATATAATGTTATAATGTCGTGTTACTTCAATAAAAGAAAAGAAAAGAATCACAAGCTTTCTTTTAAAGGTTGCTCTTAAACTTGAAAATGATGATATTATCACTAACTGCCTGGAAGCTTCTGGTCCATCTGAACTGGGACTCTGCTAGATCCCTTCTAATTCACCTCTGTCCTGCTGACTGTTAAATTCAGCAGGGGTCTGCAGATGCTGCTTTTTTGAGTTAACTCAGACTGTCTATGCATTTATGCTGCTCCTTACAGTGCTTTGCAAAGATTGAGAAGAAAAAGATTAGTTGTACCTGAGGCTGCAAATGAGAAGACTCTGTGGGTGGAAGAAGAGGAACCGTTATTTTTCCCTTTTGTCTGAGGCCCCTGGTTTTCAAGCTGCCCACTATAAATAATTAAAAGAGAATTCTGAATGCACTTTCTTGCTTCATGCTCATAGTCAACTACTCAACTTTTTTTTTTTTTTTTTTGTCTAAACAGATTGGATAGCATGTAAAATTTTTGCATGATAGTTATAACTTTTTTTCAAAATTTTGTCATTTTCATACCATCTTTATAATCTTTTTCTATGTCTCTGGATCACTTTTAAACTAGCTGATTTTGAAGACAGTAAATAGCTCCTTTAGCCTGATCAAAGCCACAATATTGTGATTTCGCAATTTTGATGGACTTGTAATGTATGTGTTTGCGAACTTATTATTTTTTAAATGTATAATCTCATCCATATTTCATAAGGCCTTGGAGAATAATGTATGAATGTGACACTCTTTAAGCATTTAAACAATAAAAATAAATCATAAAAACATTGATACAATAAAATGGACAAAAAAACCAGTATCAGAGAACTACATTACTGAAAATGTATGGAACTCTGAACTAATTTGTTTATTTATTTTGGAAAGCGGAATATTGTAAGATTTGCCACTTGTCTTGACTATCTCTGGGTTTAGAAGCACTGTAGATGAATCTGCATCTATATTAATATTTATTCATCTTTTTTATATTCATTTATCTGGTAAACCTATACATAACCAACCAAAAATACTAGTCATATATTATATAAACTCCTCCCATGTTCTTCAAGTTTCTAGAAAATAGTTCATAGATGCAGTGGTTGCTCTTTGTTGTGCAGCCTAAGTCACACAGTCTTACTGGTCCTCATGCCTGGAGAATCAATCCCTGAGCGTGGCGCACTGTTCTCTGAGCGTGGCGCATTGGGAATCGTGTGCAGATAAATCAGAGCCCTCTGGGCGGGCACTGCAGAACCTGATTCAGACCTTACTCCACTTTTCTCTGTAGGGAAGCCTTCCCATCTCTCTCTCCTATCAGACAGAAAATCTGGATCAATATCAGATGGTAGACGGGCTCTTCAACACCAGGAAGTTAGTGAACGTAGAGTATGGTTTAGACTCAGGGCAAGAAAACAAGAACTTCATTATCAGAATGGTGCTATCGGGGGCTCAGGTTTGGCTCGCTGTCCAAACAACCATAGCAAGTGACAGCTGTTCTAAAAGCCAGCAGACAGTCTCTGGGAAATGGCCCAAGAGCGCATAGAAAATTAAGAAACATTTCTTCCAGAAATTCTGCTACACTTTTTGTACGAACAGTAAGTCTGTGGCACAAGACATTCTCTCCTTCCTCCCACCTCCGTGGAGCTCAGAAAGCTCCACTCTGGGAAGGTGTAGCGGAGGAGTTCCTTTCCCCCTTATCCCCCAGGTCAGAACTGCAGTATCTCACTGAAAGGGAAGGACCACCAGTATTTTTCATGCCTTTCTGCTCCGACTTGCAGCGAGTAAGCTCCTAGCAAACGTAGCCAAGAGCTTATACTTCCTTCCCCCAGCCCTCTACTTGCAAGGGACAAGTCCTGCCTCAGGCATGGCAGGCCAAGAATGCTGGAGTCCCGATGTCCCTTGTCTCAGTTTGCTTTTAGAATGAAGATTCCATGCTGAGAGTGGTGTACCAGGCTGGGCCCAGCACTGGCTCACGTGGCATCTCCATCTCTGGAGATCAGAAATTTTTGCAGAGAGTAAGTAAGACAGATCACAAGAACAGAGTCCTGAAGTCCTAGTCAAAACAACTGATCTTACTTGAAACACAGTATGGGGAGGTTCAAACCTAAGGGCTCTCTCTAAACTACTGAGATTTGGGGGACGAGCAATTATGAAGCAGCTGGTAGTTCTACTAGAGGAGCAAGCTAAAGTGTAGGCCAGCTCACTAAACCAGAGAGAATAAGAATGTGTTCATCTAAATGATACGAACCCAGGTAGCCAAAAAAAGCCCTCCCAGGGTCAGAATACACTTCGAAGACTGATCCTATAAACAGCTCTGAGTTTAATAAGCCCAGACTATGCAACAATTTATGTTCCAGACATTATCAAAAACAGTAACACAGTCAGCCAGCAGTTAGTAGGAGGTATCAGCTGGATGGCCGACACCTTGACAGATACAGATGAAAGGGCAGGGTTGGGGGCAGTCAAAAAGGGCTGCTTAGACCACTGTCCTCCCAGGGTAACTGTGTATAATCAAGTCTCTGTCCTCTGAAAAGCAGCCGCATAAGCTTCATACTATGGGGAAAATAGACTTCACTAAAAGGACTCAGGCCAATGAACAAGTAAACAACATCAAAAACAAAGCCCCAGGTACACTCTTGTGACTCAGGCAGCTAAGATGGCTAAAGTATAGACCACGTAAAGCCCAAGGACCCAGGTTCAAGGCTGCAGGCAGAGGAATAGAGGGAAAGGAAAACTAGCTCCAGAGAGGGGAAGGATATCAGTGTACAGAGTTACTGTATTTCCTTAAAACATCCAGTTTTCAAGAAAAAAATTCACAGATATAGAAGAAAAAAGGAAAATTGACCCATACACAGGGAACAAATTAACAGAAGCTGCCAGTGAGAACATCGATAGCAGGTCTAACAAAGACTGTAACACAAGGAAAGAAACTGTGCTTTAAAAGTTACGGAAGGGATGATTACAATGTCTCATTAATAGAAAATATTATCGAATTATTTGGAATTCTTTTGCAAAGGAGCTTTGTCTTTTCTCTCTCATTAATTTAATCATTTATTTCTATCAATGTGAATTTATGGGTATTTGTGCCTTGGGTTATAATCCAGTCCTCCTTCGCTTTCTTGTTCAAATCGTTCAAGCTTTATTTGTTGAGAGCTCTTTTAGTTGGCCCCGGAGTCCCGTAGATGAACCCCTGTGAATGTCGGGTTTCATGTTTTTGTTTTGTTTTAGCACATCTTTATTTCCTGGTACTCCAGGTTCATCTTACCTACTTCCTGCCCACTTCTAGGCTTGACCATTTTTCTAAGGAACTCCGCTTCCTTTCAGTGGAAAAGAGTCATAGAAACCACAATCTGGGTGCCAGACTTCTTTTCAGTGATGAAGATTTCTAAATTTGATTGTGATGATAGTTGAACAACTTAGTGAATGTCCTGAAACACACTGACTGGCGTACTGTAGATGGGTGAATTGTATGGTATGTGAATCTCACTACAGCTTTTATTAAAAGAGAGAGAGAAAAAAAAAAAAAGAAGACTAGTCCTGGAAGTATCCTATTTTATAAAACAAAGGAATAATTAGTACAAAAATTGTACCTAATAAATTCTTTGCCAACTAGACTCAATTCTGTCTCCAAGGAAGACCATCATCTGTAGTATCATCTATACATCAGGAACTACTGCTTGCAAATAAGAAAGTTTTAAAGACTTCTAAGTACTTTTAAAAGAAATTGAGACCATCCTAAATCAGTAAAATTACTTCTTTCTTAGGACCTCAGGGAATAGCACATGTGGCTTTGTTTAACTAGAATTCTGAGACAATCAGATGGAAAGAACAACAGCATCAAAAACTCCTACATTCCTGGAAACACTTGGGAATCTAAACTAGTTTATTTGTCTTTGGTGGGAAACAAAGCAGTAGTTTCCAGGCAGCTGCTATGGACTTTCAATGCATCCTGGCTGGTAAGAAGCCCCTTCCACCCACATTACTCAAAACAAGTACCTCAGGCCATATGTACCTCTAAAGCTACCAGAGATCTTTAGCCTAAACAGGTGTGAGTGTGGCTTGCTTCCTGAATGTATTCAGAAGCCCAGGGCTCCCTTTTTCCGTGTGTGGGAAACTATTGGTATGAATAAAAGTGGGCGAAAGGAAAGGAGAGGAGAATTCAGACCCAAGCAATTATGTAGCCATCTCTGGTGTTTGTCATCACAGTTCCCAGAGAGACACCCTGTTGATCTCTTTTCTTGTTCTCTTTATACTTTGTTCATGAGCCAAGGCATCCTCTTGACTGTATGTACACATGTGTAGATATAAGCACAAATACGCATATAATGTTAGATAAGGGCATATATATACACATACATATATATACATATATATATCTTTTACATATATATCTTTAGTAGCTATAGCTCTGTGTTATACATCTAATTGACCATAGATAAATTAAATAACCCCATGCCTTATAAAGTTGGGGAGGAGAAACATTGGGTTTGGTGGACTGGAATAATCTTCCTTTACAGTTTACACTTATATTGTTCAGTGCAAGGCCACTCTCTTGTTTTATTTTGCTTAAACAGTATCTTCATCTTCCCTCTCCTTTTAACCCTGTCCCTCCCTTTGTGTAACAATTTTGGTACATTTGCTATCTATATTTTTATGGCCTCATAAAACATATAATCATGAATTACTGTTTTATATACATTTTTTTATTTTTTAGTCATGGAAAATGTCAAACTATATAAACAGAATAACATAAAGAATCCTCATGTACCAATCACTTGGCCTCAAATATTATTAACAGTATGTCATTCTACTATCAACTCATGTTCTATTGGTTCTCCACCCTTATTTGATTATTTTGTATTTTTCAGATTTCTTTGTTTTTGAGATAAAATTTTCATACATTATGCTGCACAAATATTAAGCACACAGTTTTGACAACTGTGTGCATTTGTATAATACAGAATACTTTTGCATCTACAGAATGTTTCTTTCTGCCCTTCCCGGTGGATACATCCTGTCTCCTGCCCCATCAGAGAAAATTACTGACTTGATTTCTTTTTTTTTTTTTGGCTAAATTTTTTCCTGTTTTTATATATAAAAGTACATGATGGGAACCCTTTTTTTTTTCCCTCTTCCCTCACTCACTGGTGTCTGAAAGTCATCCATATTGCACATATATCAGTGATTTATTTCATTTATGGAATATACCATAATCTGCCTATCCATTCTCCTGTTCAGTAACATTTAGGTTACTTGGAAGTATTGTAAATAAAAGTATTAAATGCATTCTTGTATAAGTTTCTTTTGTGGACTTTGTTTTCATTTCTCTTGGATAAATAACTGGGATAGAATTACTGGGTCAAGTGCAAGTGTAGATTTAACTTTATAAGTAACTTTCAAACCTTTTTTCAAAGTTATCTTATCAGGTCATTTTAAATTCCCACCAAACCAGTGCATTTAGAGTCTTTCACACACACACACACACACACACACACACACACACACGTTTCAATTTGCTCAAGGGTTTCTTGCTTTCTTTTCTAATTTCCAGAATGCCCCCCAACCTTCTTCTTACATGAGTAGTTTATTGAGGATCCATACTAGAGGATCCCGGTAATTCACCATCATCATGAGAACCAGAAATGCTCTTCATTTTCAATACTGTCTTTGCTGTTCTTTTCATCTTTACACCTGCAGATGAACTTTCACAATAATTTTGTAGTATGCTCCCCCAAAACTGACTGGGATTTCAGTCATAGTTATCTTACAACTATAAATTTATTCGTGAAGAACTGACATGCTCATAATAAGCAATATCCCCATTCATTCATAAGATCTTGTTATTTTATTCATATAGGTCGCACATTATTCTTTTTTATTTAACAATTACTTAGGTTGAGTTACAAACTAATATAAACCACTATGTGCAGGTTCCCCATTCCTTAAACATATGATGACAACATGCCCTACCCACCACCAAATTACCAAAAGTCCTCACCACTGTCCGTTGGACACCCACCCTCCACCCTTTTCCCCACTGGTAACCTCAATTCTGTCATTAATGTCCAAGTGTTGATTTTTGCTTAGTGTGTTCCTCTGCTTTGTTTCTGTATATCATCCATTATCTGTCTTTCTCCTTTTCTTTTATTCCACCAAATGTTCATCCAACCCTCACCCCAGACTGCAGGTCACACAGTGTCTGTGTGATTATGATGTTGAAGAGGGCCTGAGGGCAGCTGCTTTCTTCATGTTGGTTGTAGCCACTGTTTGAGACTTATTTCCCTTAGTGATCAAAGACTCAGTATCAGTTTTGGAGGCAGCTGAATGAATTTCTGGGTGGGTCCACAGACTGCAGTCTTCTCTCTGTGCAGGTTCCTGGAGCAGGTGAAAGCTCATAGGTTGCTCAGGGCATGCTCTCTCAACTTCTGCCCTGATCCCAGCTTTGACTCTGCTTCAGGACCTGCTCACCTGGCTGACTTCAGGCCTTTCCTGCTGACTCTGGCTTTGCTTAGAGACCTGATCTCCTGGTGGGGGTCCTGCACTCACAGGACCCGCTCCCCCCCAGACATCCCCAGTCTCCATTTGGTATATGCTTGCAGAAGGCTCTTCATCTGTCCCTGTGCCTCAGTTTCCTCATCGAAGTCTTTCTAGCTTTACTCACTGTTGAGGTAGGAATTTTTTTCACCTGAGCTTCCTTGGGGCCTCCATTCACCTTTTTTTTTAAAAAAAATCTTCAGTTTGTTTTAGAAAGCTATAGTATGTATGTAGATACAACTTCGTTGTCTGTGAAGAAGAGGTGGGCTCCAGAGCCTTCTAATCTGCCATCCTGGGTGTCTCATTTCTTGATAAGGTTTGTTTTTTTGTGGCTTTCACTGTAATTATGAATGGGATATATTTACATTTTATTTTATGACTAATTATTGCTGATTTACAGAAGACTTTATTGACATTTGTGGTTATATTTGCTGTTGAATGCCTCCACCATCCTCTTCTATCAATTCTAATAATAAGGGACAAATTGGTTTTAAAATCTTTTCTCAAAAAATAAATAAAAATAATAACTCATATACAAGAGAGGGAAAATTGTATTTGTGTTGACTAGAGCTTTGCAGTTTTCTCTGACAGCTATACTTAATATATTTTTCTCATAAATATAATTCTCTATGGTGAAAACTAAGAAAATTTAAAAGGTAAACTCTAAGGCGATCAAGGCACTCAGTGATATTTAGTGTTTATGTTTTATATGAACTCATGCACATGTACTTCTACATATAAAGAGATTGGCTTATAACTAGGGAGTGTTCACAACTAAATTTCAGACAGGACAAGAGATTCCCAGTAGCCTGGTTGGCAACAATCAAAGTGAGTGTTTTCACAGGCATCAATGAGCATGCACAGAGCAGAGAACAATTTTGAGTCATCGCTTGTGCATGATGCGGTCTGAGGTCAATCAAGCCAACACTGTGCCTTTTTGTTTCAGTTCTCACGCAGAGATGGACAGAAAAGTAAGGGACTGTATAGCACAGCATAAAAAGGACTTGGGGGCCAGTTGGACACTATGTGAACCCTGACTGGCCACTTAACGCCTCTAAAACTTGTGTCACTTAACTCCTGTAAAATTTTCTCATTAGTAAAAAATGGAAATAGGATCTACCAGATTCGTTATTTTGGAATGTAAGATTATGATCTATGTAAGTTGGGGAGGGCGGGGTGTGTGTGAGCGCACGCACGTTTTCCTTAGGAGCAATAATTCCACATTTGCTAGTGTTCCCAGCACCTTTACAGAGAGCACAACTCACAAGAAAAATGACAGTCAGCTATCTTTTAAGTACTCTGTTGTTTCATTTGCTGCATTTATGTTTAGAAAAAAATGGCATCACTGTATGCAATCATAAAACTAGTTTTTCACCACTTCATTTAATATTATTTGTGGGATTCTGCATATTGTATATAATTTTAATTCATTTGTTTTCACTGCTGTATAGTAATCTACCATCAAAATCTATTCTTATACTTGTTTATGGATGATCTTTGGGATGTTTCATTTTTCACTCTTAGAGAGTGCTATGACCATTCTTACGGCCATGCTAGGCACTACCTAGGGAATAGGCCCAGGAACAGAATGACTAGAACTGAATCATTTTCTGGTGTAATGGTAGCAATGCACACACATACTCCAGACCATATAGGCAAACACCTCATCTGCACTCATATCAGCACCTAATACCATCAGATTTCTCAACTGTTTGACAATCTCCTACATGCCAGATGGGACCCTATGTGGGTTTACTTTGCATTTCCTACCTACTTTTAATTTTCTTCCCCATGTACATTCATCATTTATTTTTCCTTTACCGTAAGATAGCTGTCTCCATCATTTACCTAGCATTTCTTTTGGGTTATTTATTTTTCTTTTGTTGATTTCATACCTTTATTAGCTCTTTATCTGTTCTTGTTACTAAACATTTGTGGGATGTGTTTTTATGTTTATTTGAAACCTCTTCTACAAATTGGTATCCTTATCTCTTTGCTTTCTGGATAGTCTGAGTTGATAAACAGAAATTGTTACTTTTGCTTTATTTTGTGTACTTCTGTGGTCACATACCTTTATTCCAGTTCTGCTTTTCTGTGTAATTACAACACAAATTTGATGATATGAACCAACATTTTCATCTCTCTGGCACTCCGCAGGAACGGATGCGAAGATAGCCCTCTGGTGGGGAGACCATTATGGGTCTCACTCCTCCGAGAGAAGGAGAACATACTTGGCCTCCCATCTTACCAGGACAATGGAAAAATATCTTTCACTTCAAAATACTTTAAATCAGATTAGCAAACCCAGCTGCCTAAGTACCTTTAATGACCCTCAAACCATCCAGCCTTAATCACCAAATTCAGCTTGCGCTGACTGGCTCTCTCATTCAAGATCGCCCCCTGCCTGGCTTCTTAGCCTTTCTTCCCACTCCCTGAAATCTTTTTCTGTGGACTTGACTGATGAAGAATCAATCTGGTGAATCTGGCTCTCTTTACTCTTTAAATTCCTTATCTTTGTTATACCCACAAGCTTGTCACCATGAATTTTCCCAGAGGAAAAGAACAACATTCTTTTTCACACTTATGTCATTCTAATTTCCAGTTATTCTTCATATGTCTGTGTTAAAAGAGAAATGAGATTATTTTTCCACCTACTTGGCACAAGGATTTCCTAGAATTTAGGAACAAGTTGCCCTAAAACAGAATAAAAAGTAGCTAGGGGGGGTAGGCAGGACAGAGGGAGGGAAGCATTCCTTTAAAACAAAAAAGTCCTTGTTCTGGTACACCTGAGCCCTTCCTGTGCTGCTTGCTGCAGTGATTCCAGAGCCTCGTTCACATCCACTCCTCATGCAGAGCAGCTCCATAGTTCCAGTTTGCGCAGAGTTGTGCGGACGAGTATGTAAGTTAACCTGAGAAAAACCCGCAATATGTCTGTCCTTTAGTAGTTTGCAGACTTATCCACACAGTTCAAAAAATGAGTTTCCCACCTGGAAGAAAACCTGCCACCTGAGCAGGTGGTCCTTGTCTGGACGGTGAGTGAGTTTGTTTTTAGAGACGTAGCTCTAGTTTTCCAAAAGAACAGAGCATCCCTCGTCCTCTCATTTCCTCTGACTTCGAAGACTTTTATTTATGGTTTGTTGTGCTGAAACAATAAACATGCGTGCATGTCTGGGATTGTGGGTGTGAGAGGGGTGGGGGCCAGGAGAGGGGTTTCCCAGCTTTGTGTGAGAAGTGAAAATGAGGTGGCAGCTTTCGCAGACCTATCCTCAGCCCCTTTCTTCCTGCCAGAGTGCAAGTGCCAGCTGAGGCCCGACACCTTGTTTTATTGTGTGAAGACAGGAAAGAGATCTCTCAATTATCTTCAAATTAACTGCCTCTTGCCGTTATCTGTTCCCCTAGGACCAATCAGAAAGTGTGTTTGCAAAAGCTGGGAGTCAGCCTACCACTTCACCCACTCCCTGGGACTCCTTCCCACCTACCCCCTTCCAGACAAACACCCAGCCAAAATCATCTGTGGCTGCCATTTCTCATGACAAACTTTAATGCTTTAATTAGGAAGCATCTGCTTGTCCACTCTTCACAAACACCATATGGTGCTCGGTACGAAATATGTTTCATTTTCATGAAGGCAAAGCCTTAGGAGAGGGACAGTATTTTGAATATCAATTGTTGTTCCCACATTGAATGAAGAATAAATTTGCTGTCCTTCAGATGAGACAACGGTATTTCAGAGCCAATGGGATTTGTTCTTTACCTGGCAAAACTTGGAGGAAAATATGTCTTATGTTAGAATAAAGGAATTGTACTTCTAAGGCTCAGAAATTGAAAGCCCTTTAGAAGTGTATTCCAAGACGCCTTATAAACATTCTAAAGATTTAAGATAAAAGATGTCCTGTACTAACATTTCAAGTTTTAAACAGAACCGTAAAATAGCCATCTCTTCCATGTTGAATCTAGAAACTCTGAGACCCACTCTTAGACTGTTGAAAAGGCAGCCACTTACCACAGCTTTCTGCCCAGCCTGTTGAGGAAAATGGCTTTTCAAGGGCATATTTTATGGGGAAAATCAACTACTTTGCTCCTCTGACAGCCATGGACTTACTGGGAAAATATAGCCCAATGGGATACTTTCAATGGTTTGTTTTCCTTTCAAATGCTATGTCCTTGAAATAACAAATCTAAGCTGTCCAAAGTTTACATTTTCTCTAAAATTCAAGAGCTTCACTGAGGCAGGTTTTGAGATTTTTTTTTTTCTCCAATGAGAATCAGGAGATACAGGCCAAATTCCAACATGGGCCTTTTCCTGCTTTTATGCAAATCACTCAACATGCAAATGACTACATAATTAAGCCATTATGCTGTGTAAATAAGTCATTTATATTTTCTTCATTGGCCAGGTCAGCTACTACTCTTTTGTCAGAGGTAATAGGAAAGGGTTAGGGGGTGAGGGATTAGACCAGGAAGGACTGTAATTACTCATTTTCGTTTTTTTAAATAAACAAAGCAGTGGATGCTATGGAGTGAATACCACCCCCCTGCTCCCAAATGAGGAGACTGTTTTCTTTCTTCCTTATCACCAGGGTCCCTGTTCCTCACTCCAGCCTGGGTGTCAGTCACCTCAGTTTCCTCTCAGACTCCACGACATAATTAGGAGCTGCCACATGTGGCTTCTGTGACACAACTTTAATTACCCAAACTCAGAGTACACAACAGACTCTGAATTGACTGAACAAAAGCCTATTAGAAGGTGATCCCCTGTGGCCACATTGTAATCATTGTCAGGGGCCATGGTGGCTGTGGAATTATCTCTGTAATATCTCGCTAACCGTCTACGCTGGAGTCGCGTGAATGATGATTTGTGCCATAATCTCATTTCCTTTAATGGTGTGACAGTGAAAATAAAGGGGGATCTGCCTGGCGTTGGCCCGAAACTCAATTCTGAAGGCCACCGCAGATGTGCTGTCACAGCATTTCCAGCAATTAGAGCAAGGATGGGCCTCTGTCTCTACACACCCTGCAAGCCTGGAGCAGCGAGCAGAGGGGCTTTGCCATGCGTAGAGTTACCCACTGTGACACCAGCAGGAGCAGCAGGAAGCTCCTGAAAATGGAAATAACAGGAACCACACAGTAAAGTCGTTCAGTGTGTTTTTCCAAAGAAGATTTTCATAGAAGCATAACGTTATTCCACTACCATGGAACATCTTGAAATAGAGGATATTAATGTGATGCTCATGGTATAATTTTCTTTGCTATAATTAAAAATGTTCTGCCCCCAGGAGATGCTCATATTTAATCCTTCGGACTCCTTAAGTAGTACATAATGCAATTCCACACAGATTTTCCATGTCTTAATGTGAGGTGGAATATTCGGCCTCTGTTCAGAATCCACAGATCAGTTTGATCACATAACTTTTAATGTAACATAGAAAGGGCATTAAGTTCAGAAGCTACTGTTATTTTCATTGCTTATTGAATAAAACTGCTACAATGGCTTTCTCTACATTTCACTGGCAGGACAGGGAGCTTTAATCACGGCATAAATGCCTATGTAACAAACAGGAAAATTCTGATTTGTCTTCACAGAACTTAATGACAAATAATATCATGTATGATGAATTTCTGCCTTTTCCTAAGACCTATTTTGTTTTTGGAAGATGAGCTTAAACAAATCCGTATTACCATCCCCACCCCCACCTGACATCTTTTCTTGATTTGTCTATGTTGTCACCTCCAAATTAGCAAGTCCAGCCATTCGACAACCTACATAATGTGTACCCAGTGTGCAAATCTCTTTTCCCATATTCTCCTACACACACCACATATAAGTCATCTAAACTACGCTTTTCCAAATATTCATGGTTTCCCTTTTGCTGTGTTTGTTCACTCTGGTCCCACAAGCTGGAAGGCTCACTTGTTTTCCTTCCACCTCTAATTATGACATCCATTCCTTTGTGGACAGTCACAAGTACCATTTCCCTGTTTCATTTCCCAGAAGATTCAATTCTCACCTGAACCTAAATGGCGCTTTCTTGAGCACATTGATTTCAACAGAGCTGACTTCATTCCATCATGCATCTTACCATTTGTGTGCTTCTCAATGTCTCTTTCCAGAGTGTAGTCTCTAAGTGAAACTGATAGGAATTACTCATGTCTTCATTCACTCAGTCACTTATCAATTCAATATTTATTTATCCCATTATGGATTTAGTAACACTGAGTACCAACTGCATATTGGAGAATCTAAGGATTAGAAAGATTAAATGAAACATAGTTCTCACAGACTTTATCATCAAGGAACTTATAGAGATAACTAGCCTGTATGTTAGTATTCCCAAGGTCTAGCCCTCAGACCATACCCCTAACAAATACATGGCCAAATACATGGCAGTTGCTCAAATGATATTCGTTTCATTTAAAGTGAATTGTGAATGGAATAAACCCTGTCCCCCTTGCATTCATTTTAAAGAATAGTTTTTTTTCCCTAAATATTCTAAGATGTATTATCCATGAGCATTCCTAAACTGTTTATCTTTAGAAAAATGTCACTTCTTCCAATAATTCAAAAGGAAAAGGACCTAATGTGAACTCTTCAAACATAAAACTCTCAGAGATGCTTTCTGAAAATACATTAGCTAACACAGATTGGTAGATAGCAAGGAGTGAGCAAGGGTAAGCAGTCATAATTGTTCTTCGAGAACACTCGGGTCCCTTGCCCTGTTCACTAGCACTGGATTGCATTAGGGAATTCAGAAAGTGTTATAGGGGTTTGTTCTCTAATATGAATACTGCCTACTGGTGTAAGACATGGGGAAGCTTGACAAAGAAGTGAGATTTGATCTGGAATGATAAAAATGTGTCTGTGTCTGGGCTAAGAAGTTGAGTCCCTGGGCAGATGTCATCACTTTATCTATTACTTTCTTCATCTCGATCCCTCTTCTCTCCAAAATTGGGTCATGTATTTTTTTAAATTAAAATGAAGGATGCCTTGATGTTTTGTTTTTTGCACAATTCATCCTGCTAGGACTTTTTAAAGAGTCAATGCGAAATCTGGGATTTAATTCATAGCAATATACCAGTGTTCACGTCTTAATTTTGATTAATATACCATGGTTCTGTAAGGGGAAGTTGGGTGAGGGTATACATGGAGATTCTCTATACTATTTTACTTTTCTGTAAATATAAAATTGTTCCAATATATTCATGTAGTTAAACAACAAACAAGCAAACATCTACACCTTACAAAAGCAGTCAATAATAAACAGAAATGTCATTTGGAAACAGAAAATAAATATACTTCACCCTTGCCCACATCAGTCTCTATTCATGCTCTAATACCTCCATTTCTCAAGCTGCCATAATGATGCAAAGCATGGATCCAATCACCCCCATATGTAACCTCTTGAGCTCTTGAACTCTCTGAATGCAATTATAGGTCACCATCTTCTTGACTGGATTGGACGAGATGGTCCAAGTGACATTTTGCCTTGAAGCACTAATGGTGATATAGGCTATCCCTGGGGGTCTGACCACAGCGCTGTCATTAGCCAGTCACCATTGTTTTGTTAATCTAATGAATGGTTCTATAGGAAATAACAGAGTAAAGGCTTATTAAAGGTGAAGGCTTCATCCATTAAAATGCTCTTTGTCCTTAATGAAGGTCAGTGAAAGACTGATTTTAGGAGGAAATCTTGCTTCATGCTCACCCATACGTCTTAATTAATTGCCACATCAAGCCAGTCATCAGACTGGATTTGTGTTTGCCTTTATTCTTTAAAAATTGTTTGAGAGGAGATTCCTGAAAGAATCTTCGTATGTTCTACCATCATAGAACTGTGTGTGGCATGCAATATTCTCCAAGTTAAATTTCAGTTTATTTTCTGAGATTAAATATTTACAAGTCTATAGTTTTCTTTTAATCTCTAGTCTTACTAAAACTTTTAGATGTGTGATGTCTACTATCGTAACCACTGGTCACTTGTGCTCCATGAGTATTTCCAATGGCACTAGTATGAGTTGAGATGTGCTATAGGTATAAATTGACAAACCAGATTAAAAGACTTAGTACATAAAAAGCTAAACTATCTCATTGATAATTTTTATATTGATTGTATGTTGATATGATAATGGTTTAAATGTTTTGAGTTAAAGTGCATTATTTAATTTTTACTTTACATTTTTTTAATGTAACCAGTTGAAAATTCGAAATTACTTATGTAGCTCAAATTATATTCCTGTCAGATAGAGCTGCTTTAGAGTGTCCTGTAAAATATGTTCTGTTACTACCCGAGCCTGCCTTTTCCTCAAACATGTTTTAATCTGATTTTCAGACAGTGGGAACATGATG
This sequence comes from Solenodon paradoxus, assembly GCA_004363575.1. Lineage (NCBI taxonomy): Eukaryota > Metazoa > Chordata > Mammalia > Eulipotyphla > Solenodontidae > Solenodon > Solenodon paradoxus. The sequence continues at coordinate 233,599 of RJWH01001700.1, forward strand.
AAAAATGTGATTTTTCCCCTAATCTACTTGATAGTAATAATCAATTTAGACCTGGTTGCTCCATTTCACTCACAATATTGTTATGATTGTGAGAACAAGTTGCTCCAAACTGAGAAAGTAATTTGAGTCCAAAGAATGAAGCAGGCATTTCCATGAGATATAATAGTAATTTATTAGGGCAACTTACATACAAGGGTCCTTGATATCAGAGCTGGTAGGATAGATGGGGCTTCAGGTGAAGCACAATCACACACTTCAAGACTAACAGGTCTTCACCTACGCTTCTTTGGTGGGTGCCTTTCTTCTCACCTAAGTAAAAGATTTGTGTGAGAGCACTGACGCCTGTGTCCTGGAGATATGCCCCAGGCATCTCTGTTTTCCTAAAGCTATATTAGGAGTATGGGATGAGTGGGTCAGTTTCCAGTAACTGGTTCTAGCTGCATGTCTGGGAAATCAGCAGTCATGAGCCTAAGATGACTCTGTCCAAAATGAAGTCACTTTGGTTCATACAAACTGGGACTCTTTATGCCGCTAAATCCTCCCCAAGAACCAGCAATGGCCTGTCTTAGGCCACATATGACACCATCTTTGCCTTGTGAGCAATGTGTGGTCCTGTCCCTGCTTTTTCCTTTCTTTCTCTGTGAGGTCTGCTTGGAAATCCCACATCCAGAGTTGTTCACTATCCTCTCTGGTGACTTCTGCCTAGGTCTTTCCAAATTATCTTGCTCTTTGACAAGAGTCTCTGCAGCTCGACTTAGGGCTCCTTGAAGAAAAGGCTTGTATCTTATTAATCGCTCTGTCTTGTACTTTTGTCCACACTAGGCGCACAGTATTTGCTCCATTGGTATGTATCAGGTGAACAATTGTTTATGAACACTAATAAGGATTATTTTTCTAAGTACTTTTCCTATATGCTCTCATGAAAACCTCTTAGCAGGTCTTTGAGGTAAATACCAAAAGTACCTACATTTTACAGATGAGAAAACTAAGACAGAGTCTATAGTATGTACCAGCCCTCACGCAGATGGTAAGTGATGGAGCTAGATTTAAATCTAGGTAATGCCATGGTACCAGCAGAGGGAAGTGGCATCAAAGAGTTTCAAAATGGACTCTGTAGGCAGAAGGTACCATTCAACCTGAAGTGAAAGCGTAGAAAGGATGAAACTGGCTGTGAACCCTTCACATGGAGGCTCCTTGCTCTGTGGTGAGAACAGAAGGAGGCCTCCACTCATGCTCACCCTGAAAGTGCTAATTGGCCAGGTCTGACACAGAGCTCAAACCCTCATCAATAACCCAGACGAGGGAGGACTCATGCCATTGTTCATCAGGGGGCTTTAGGACGTGGGCTTTTCCTTTCTTTTCAGTAATGAGTAGATACTTCCAGAGTCTGCCTAATACCTTGGGAAAGAACATTGGGAAAATGATGGTTTTACAAAAACTACTCCCCTTTATTTATTTAAAAAGCTAGGGACAAAAAGGCAGGTAGTGGTAGGGGCTGGAGGAGATTGAAGAAGGTCAGAATGAAAGGCACGAAAGAAGCATCAAGGCAATATGAAAAAATGCATACAGGTGACTGAGATTCCAGCTCTGGCTCTGATATTTAGTAGTTTTATGACTTTAAACAATTCACCTTTCAGTTTGTTCATTATTAAATGAATAAGGTAATTTTGTCCCTAGAGTTCATCAAATGACACATTTTAAATGGTATGGTAAGCATATTTCCTTTTTCTTTTCTTTCCTTTCTTTTAGAAAAAGGGCAAGTGCATAAACTGAGTTCACCTTTGCTGAAGCCCCTTCCCTGTAGATGATACATGGAGGAGTTCTTGCCGGGAAACTTGTTGGAGATTTAGAATCATTAGTGTTATGTGTTTATGCGTCAACGAATGGTCATCGGGCACTAACACCGATGGGTAGCTCGATCTTCTAAACTATAGAAATGGTTTGCTGGTTGCTCTTGAGTTGGAGTGTGGAACATTCTCTCCTGCATGATCTGAGAGCGTGACATTATTCACAACACCGATCTTTGTAATCTGCCCCCTGCATCAGCAACTAAGTTTTATGCTGAGCACCTTCTAGGAGATATTGTCTGTTCCTCACTGAATCCTACTAACCACAACACACAAAAAGATCTTGTTTGTCATAAAATCTGAAATATGAATGCATGGCAGTTGTCCCAAACTTTTAAAAAATTGCTTCTAGGTGGCAATTTTTATCCCGTGCTGCTTTCCTGTCTGCAGAAAGTTTTAATGTGTATTTTCTGGAGAGTGTACATTTCTAGGTCTCATAGGAGTAAAGATGAATTTGGAGAACATGTAATGCGAAGCATTACATCTGACTTGTCTGGGATGCTCAGTTCTTTCACAAAGCATTGCTATTTATAAATGTTTGCATCTGTCTAATTTTAGACGTGTCTGTCTAATTTTAAATAGTAAGCCCTTTAGGCATCAACCATGACTAATCGTGTGTTTTGAAGAGCACTTAGCGCATGGTTGGTGCTCAATAAATGTTAAATAATTGAAAATGTTAACAATAATCATATTTGTAAGCACATTGAGCAAGACTGTTCCTAAATATGTTTCAGTGGAGAACTCAATGCATTGTTGACAGGCAAACAACATGCAATGATAATAACACCAAATGGTCTTTCTGTTTTTTTCCAGAAAGAAAGGGGGAATTTGGTGGCACTCAAACTAATTTTAGGATCCATAGGAGGCAGAAAAACGGCTTCTCAAAAGGCCCACATCCTGACGCCCAGAGCATGTAAATATGCTAGTTATATGGCAAAAGGGTACCAAGGTTGCAGAAGGAGTTAAGATTGCTACCCATTTGGCCTTGAAATGGACAGAGTGCCCTCGGTTACTCAGGCAGCCCAGTAATCACAAGGATCCTTAGTAAGAAGAGGACTCAAAGCCACTCAGAGAATGGAGCCAGAGACTGGAAGGCGCTACACTGCTGACTTTGAAGCTGCGGGGAACAGTCAAAGTGGCCCCTAGATGCCGAGCAAGGCACAGGAAGCCGGTTCTCCCCTAGAGCTTCCAGGAGCTTAGTCCTGTCCACATCTTGATTTTAGGATTTCTATAGGATAACAAATGTGTGTTGTTTTAACCTACTAATTTTGACATCATTTGTTACAGCAGCAACACAAAAGTAATATAGTCTTGTTAGCGTACATGCACAGATGCATAGGCTGGACCACAGGTGACAAGTGGTTCGTGTTCTGGAAATTATCCAGCGTTACCTCAGAAAGACAACAGCGCAGAAAGAAAAGCAGAATACGAAGTCTCCGGGTTGACTAAAGTGACCGTTATGTAAAAGGTTGTACAGGGAATCTAGTCTAGAAGGCACTGCGGACAGTTGGTTGTATAAAGTCGGTACAATTGTGAAATCTTTCTTGTGATATTCTCATTCATGCTAGCCTAATAGCTTTAATAACCTCGTTTTCAAAGTGAGAGAAAACAACCCCACAGTTTATAAAATAGACATGTGGACCAATGACTTTCGGATTTATATACACACTTTCCAATGTTGATGTGATCACATGCACATCTGAATTTGGGGGTTTTATCCCCAGATCCTCGGTTTCTGCCTGTACTTATTGCTAAAATTAATCTGTTCTGAAAATGAAGACATTCCCATATTTGAAAAAGCCCTGTCCTGGCCTGGAGGGGTAAAGGAGCACACACCCCCTCATTGAGATTTTACCCTGGTGCATTGCCACAATGTAGAACCCTCCATGGCACCATATTCTTTGGGCACCAGAAACCCACAGGCTCCAGTTTTCCCAGTCAGAGGGGCATCATGGCTTAGGTCTGTATTATCTGTTCTCACATCTATGATGGGACAGGTTGATGGAATGATGACTGCTTTTATGACTTCTCTTCTTACAGTCACCAACCAGTGTCAGAATACCTTACTCTTGAAGGAATATTGTTCCAAGGCACCAAACCAAAGAGAACAGAGATGTATGGAACTCTACAAATAGGTTTTTCCCCAGGTATTTAAATAAAAGTTATAATGTCCAGCTATTCTTAGTCTTTCCTGGGTCATATCACAGACTAGAAAGAAAAACACCTTGAAACAGTCAATAGTATAGACTTCTAATGTTTATTTTTCAAATATAAATGGCACATTTTCTGGGGTTATATTTTCTAAGATATATTAGGAGCAACTTCTTGGATAAAAATTTTTCATGATATTTTTCTACTTTGATGCATATTAAGATATCAAAAGTATTTTATCAAATTACATGAACTACATATTCCAACTACAGCTATTTCTTACCTAATTTTATCTAATAAAATGTTTAATATCTTCTACCTCTAATTTTCAATAATTTAATTATATTCTAGCTGCCAAATCATTAGCTTTATTGCTGTATACTTTTCTCTTTCATAATAAGGGGACAAGCCTAATAAAGTTAATATCTAATGAAATTAATAGGGTTTATATTTATACATACTTCTACCATAATTGCCTTCTAAAGCCAAACATTAGAGTTTGATACAAACAAGCATATACATTTACTAAAAAAAATTGTCATGCCAATTATCATTTATAAAAAATGCATCAAATTCCTTACTTCATAGCTAGCTAACATATAGCCTCTAACTAGTCACTTGTAGCTATTAAGCACTGTGGCTAATATAGTGGGGAAACTGATTTTTTAATTTTACTTAGTTTTAATTTCAATAAGCACTGGTGGCTAGTGATGACCATATTGGATATTGCTGACTTATGTATATGTAGAATAAAGCAAATTTTCAGTTCATAAACCTATTTTTCTTGAAGAAGAGTATGAATATGATAATCAACTGGTGACCCTACTGACAATAACTTGAATATATTTTTATGTAAGAACAGATTATATTTAAATTAAACTATGTGGATAATAGAAAAGAAATATAGAATTATTGGTGAGGGGCATTAGATAAAATCTCCAAAGTTAAAGTGGATCTTGCTCGTATTTTTCAACTGGACCATGGTGGGTATACAAAGAAAAACAAAAATGGAGACACCCCAAGTCTGGCTACCAACCAGAGTCAGTAGGCAGTTGAGGGTGGAGCCCCAGGCCTTGTCCCAGCAAGCTTTAGCCTGCCCACCACTGAGAAGATAATGAAATCATACTGGACGTACCAAAGACTACACAGGATTGAAAGTCAGCCAATTATTGCTTGAAGAGCTTTCCACCAAGAAAAAAAAAAAAAGCACCAATGGAAAACATATTAACTCATTTACTCCTCAGCGCAACACTAGGAAGCTGATATCTGCATGCTATCTGCATTTTAGTAGAGGAAACAAGGCACAGAGAATTTAATAAATTGACCAAGATTCTACATTGGATAAATGGCAGAGTCTGCATTCAAACCCATTAAAATAAAGTGCCCCAGCAGTTTCATCTCTTTGTATCTAGACTTGCTTGTGGCAACACTAAGCTTGGAATGTTCTGTATCAGAAAGTAGCAACAAATAAGAAAATGTTAGCAACTGATATTTATCACATGATTAAAGACCACTGGATATTTTTGGAAGAAGGAGAGTAGAGGTGAACTATATGTAGCATTTTAAACACTTCATTCTGGCACTTTGTATGCATTAGGCTATTTTATATGCACTAGAATCTAAAGAAATAAGTATTAAAATCCCACTTTATTGTTGAAGAAACTGCAGTTCAGAAGATTAAGCAATTTGCTGCAAGTCTCACAGTTAGGAGATAGCAAAGCTGGAGTCCTGAGCAGGCCTGACACCTGGCTCTCTGGCCTTTCCCTCCATCCCTCTGCCAGGTCAGTGTTAAAACAAATAAAATGACATCCAGGAGAGAGAATAATTCAGTCAATCATGAAACAAATCAAAATAAGAGTCAGCTTCCTCAAAGCAAGGTCGTTTTATCATTCATTTATAGGTATGTGTTTGATTAATCTCATTAAACAGATTTACTCTGTTTCCTTTAAGTCCAAATAAACATTAATCTAGTTTTCCCTAACTCTGTTGTAGTTATTCAAGTTTCTACCTAAACAAGGAAAAGCTCCAGCCAATTCTTTGCTTTAGTTACAACTACATGATAAAGTTTATTTTTGCTCTGTCCTTCCTTGTAACATATCCTTTACTCGTTGACTTCAATGAATTTTCAGGAGCTCACAGAATACAAAGAATTTTAACTCTTCTTAAACCCCAAATTCAAATCTTTGCAAAGTATATTGACAAACATTGATACTCTGTGGGAGGCTGACAAATGATAAGTAGGTCCCGGAAAGCCCTTTACTGTGCTGAGATACTATCTTGTCATACTCAGCCCAGTGGTGATAGCAAAAATAACATGTCATTCTTCAATTCAGGGTACTCTGAAAATATTTTTACAGTTTACCTGTGGTTTGTTGTTGTTTGTTTTTGTTCTATCTTGCACTCACCCAGCTCATAGAACATCTACTCAACTGCAAGGGAGAAGGAGCTGTCCTACCAATGGAGACTGGATGGGGATTCAGACACTGGGATTCAAAGTAAAATCAGAAAGTGAATGGGCCCATTTGTTTGAAAGAGACAGAGGAGAGGAGGCTCTGACCAGCTGGTTTACTCTGAACCAGTTGTTTTTAATGGATTAGCCTTAAAGTAGGAAAGGAGCTGGTATGTGCTGTGTATGCCAGCTGCCATCAGTGGCAGCTCTGACGGATATTTTATTAAGCTACATGTTCCATATGGAGAAACTGAGGCTAAGAGAAGATTCATAAATTGCTGGGAGTGACACAGCCAGGAGGTAATATAGCTACAAGTCAAAACCAGTGCTAAACAACTTCAAAAGACAGATGTTCTTAACTTCACCATGAGACTTACTACCAACACAACCTTAATGCCCTGCTCAGAGTAATTAGCAACAAAGAATTATTAACTAGGACTTCCTAGAAGAAATCTTCTTATGAGGTTCTAAATTATATTTTTCTAATGAGCTGCATCTCATTTGTGATCTCTTTCTTCTAGGTAGATTCACAAACCCATCGTGTACAAAGTTACCAGAATATTCCTCCCCAAATGCCATTATCATGTTGCCACTCCCCTATCAGCCCCTATGATAATCTTCTAGATCCTTATCCTGCATTGGAAAGAGATTGAGGAAACCTGAGAGAGAGGCATTGAGAGGACAACTCTGTGGGCGGTCTAGAAAGGTCAGGTCAAAGGTACAGAAGGGAAATTAACCTGAAAAGGAAGAAGGGAACTTCCTTCTTCTGAGATATGAAGACAAGATGAGAAAACAAATTTAAGCTAGACTCCTAGAGGTGGAGTGTTCTTAGAAAGAAATTTCATACAAGAGATAATATGTGGAACTCTTTCAAAAAGACCCTCCACCATAGACATAGGGACCCTGGGCATGTGCCAAGAGTCATAAAAGGAACTCTGGCTCCAGAGATGAAAGTAACATTCTGTAGCAATGAGAATATTCCTCATTCTGGGCTCCTTGCTGCCCAAACACTCGTTCTGAAATAATGTTCATGAGGAGGACGTGGTGATACGCCACCCCCATCTCCCTGAGATGAAAGACCTGCTGTCCCAGCTTCTGGAAGCCTGTCAGTGGACAGCCTTTACCTGTCAGCCCCTTCGGGGATGCCTGAGCTGCAGTGAGCCAAGGCAGTGACTGAGTCGTGGTGGATATGAAGACTTGACCATCAGACTACTCGCCACAATCGAAAAGCCGCTCTAGCTCACGAGCTGCGTAGGTTGGCCACGGTTCTTGGTAGGCCGGTGTCACTTCTTGACTTCTTCCTCTATTCAGTCCCGTCCAGTCCCTCCCTTCCACAGGTGTAGATAGATCCCTTCTTTAATATTCTACACGCTAAGTAAGATCGCAGAGCCTGCTTCTGCAGCACCCCGATCTGCAATAGCACTTTTATGAGCAAGGAACTCAGAGAAAAACATTAAACTGGTGTCCCTTTTCCATACCCCAAGCCGACTCAGGGTGTCACAAAACTGCACAGTCTCTCATCATGGGGTTGGGTGACTGCTTAAGCAAGTCTGTTGACTAGCCAAATTATTACCAGAACAGCCTCCCATCAAGCAAATTCTTATTTTCAAAGAACGTGCAGTGGTTTATGGTTGTTCATAAAACTTTGTGAGGTTAGGCAGTTTCATCTTTACTACAAAATATTCACTCAAATAAAGACTTACTAACCACCTACCCAGACATGGTACTGGGAGCTGAGGTGCAAACATGAAGAAAAAGCAAACAGCAACCAAAAAAGCCTTCTAGCCCTTACAAGGCCCCCAGGAGATTAAAGGATCTGATGTGTGAAACGATGTAAATAGGGCTACAGTGGAGGCAAGAATACAATCTTTTTTCTAGACCAGATGAGGGCATGCTGGGTTTCAAGGTGACAGAAAAAGGAATGGCGAGACCACATGGGAAGATATCCAGCTCATCACTGGCAGTCAGCACAGTACTGGGAACACAGACCCTGGAGCCAGACTGCGTATGTTTGAATCCTGCTTTAATCACTTCTGAGTTCTTATTCGCTAAGAGACTTCACCTCTCCTGGCCTCAACTTCTTCCTCCATAAAATGGCTGTTGTATTAGTCTGCTTGGGATTCCATAACAAAATACAATAGACTGGGTGGCTTAAACAATAGGAATTTATTTTTTTTATATTTCTGGAGACTGAGAAGTCCAAGATCAACATGCTAGCTGATTAAGTTCCCTGCCAAGGTCCTTCTTCCCGGCTGTGGAAAGTCACCTACATACTGTAGTCTCACCAGGCAGAGTGGGTGGGGAGGGGGAAAAGGAGGGGGAGAGAGAGAAGTCAAGAGAGAGAGAGAGAGAGAGACCCAAGAGAGACCTCCCTGGTGTCTCTCTTTATAAGGGCATTATTCCATCATGAGGACCCATCCATAGGGCATCATTTAAACCTAATTACTTCCTAAAGGTCCCCTCTCCAAATGCTATCACATTAGAGATTAGCGATTCCACATACGAATTTGGGGAGCACACAATTCAGTCCATAACAGCAGTAGAAATACTTTCCTCATGAGAATGTTATGATGATTAAATGAACCAATATACATAGTGTGCCTAGACCAGAGGCTGCCACATTAGTTAAGTGCTCTGTTCGCAAGTGCTAGTTGTTATTATCATTATTAGAGTCACAGAAACTACCAGGAAGCTTCCAGTGTGTTAAGACCCTCCTTGCTAGAACTCAGTTCCTTTGCGCATTTGTCTCTCAAAGGAAGAAAGAAAATGATCTTATTCTTGGGAATTAAGAATGGGTCTATTTTCATGGAAATATTGCCTTGGAGAGCACCTTAGCAATCCATTATTTCTAAGGTAAAAATCTCCAGCCTCTCTATTTTCTTGGCTTTCATTCCTATCTCCCTCTCCTTTCTCTTCTTTTCTTTGTGATCAAATGCCTAACAATCTCAGAAACATGTCCACTTAGGGGATTACTCTTGTTAAAAAGTATTTAGCTTTTAATCCCACAGGGAACAAGCAGGTTGAAATATAAGACATCAAAGAAAAAGAAGAATTTAGCAAGGTTAATCTAGAGGTGAGAGGTGAAAAGGGGTGAAACAGAATCCTAAATTAACCTATCTCAAAGAAAATACCAGTTAGCTTTCACAGAGAGAAGCAGTGGTTAATTTTTTAGCCTCACTATCAGTAGCAATGGGATTGCATTTAAAATAATACTTATTTGACTTTCATACCTTCTTTATCTTCATAAAATTTCAATCTATGGTCTGTTGGAGACAGGCTGTTGGACCAAGTTGTATATTCAGAATAAGTAATATTGTTGTCTTTGGTTAAGCAAACAAAAGTAAATTTAAAAATTCTTTACACAGAAAAATGAGTCCTTCATCTTTTTTATTTTTATTTTTTGGAATTTTTTAAGTCTCATTCCTTAATGGCTGCTGAATTCACTGAAATTATTGACAACTTGGTTATTTTGACTTTTACTATCCTAGTCACTTCTGTTGTTCAATTATAAAGTTGACAAACCAAATTCTTAAATTCCCTGCTGGGTCCTTTAGTTCCTTGTATTTATTTCCTACTTGATCCTCTGCATTTAGGAAGAATCGAAAATGTTGCAATTAGAATGATGATCAAAAAAATGGCTATACTTGATCAAGAGTGAGGCAGAAACAGGCAGCTTCATATTGTTCTTTATAATATCCTTACTGATATATAATTTACAAATCATAAAATTCACCCCTTTAAAGTATATGATTTATTGGTTTTTAATGTATTCATAGTTGTGAAACTATCACTACTAACCTAAGAATGATTTTATCACCCAAAAGAGAAACCTTGTACCCATTAGCAATTGTTCCCTATTCTCCCCCCACACCCAGACACTGGCAACCACTAATCTACACTCGGTCTCTACGAATTTTCTTATTTGGAGTATTTCATTATAAGTGGAATTACATGATTGTGGCCTTTTGTTACACTTTTTCTTTCACTTAGCATAATATTTTCAAGGTTTCATACGTTTTTGATAGCGTGTAAGTTGACTCGATATTTGGAGGAACTGTATCAATAAAATGTATCAATAACCACTAAAACTAAAAATACATATACTCTGGTGCACACTAGTGGAGTAGGGTTTGGTTAGCAGCCTTCAGTTGGGCACAGTTCACATATGTTCCAAGGATCTGGGTTTGTGTCCAGGGCAGGGAGTGAATAACCAAGATGAACAACTAAATAACATAAATAAAATGCTTCTTCCTCCTCTCTCTTCTTGTTTGCTTCTGTTTGCCTTCATTCCTCTCTGCATCTTTCCTTTTAAAAAAAAATCTACATACTCCAATTTAGAAATGTGATGCCTAACAATCCCTCAGCAATATTCCCACATACATATAATTTACACGTAAAGATACATCACAAAAATGCATAAAGATAAAACTCATACATAATTATAGTTTATTCATTGCAGTATTGACAAAGTTTGGAAAAAAGGTAAGATCTGTCAGTTAGGAGTCTGGTTGAATACATTACACTCCATACCTACATGGGCGGGAGGGTGGTACCGTCATTCACAGAATGAGTCAGTTTTGTATGGAATGATGTGGAATGATCTCCAGAGTCTATTGATAAGTTAACATAAGAGAACATAAAAAGAAAGAGAACAATGTGCAAAATTGACTTCCACTTGAGTTTAAAGAAAAAAAAAAAAAAAAAGCATGAGAGAAGAGAGGGTAAGATGCCGAAAAAAATAACTCACAGGTGTTGTGTCCTGGGAAGCAACATGGAAAATGGGGGTCTAGGGAAAAGGGAGGGGAAAAGAGGTGGGGCTCACTTCTCATTATATACCTTTTGGTATTGTTTGAATTTTATTTGCCGAGTGCATATATGTCCTTAAAAATTATGATGGAAATGATGTGGATAAAGCTTTTTGATTGCTACATGGGCACGTCAGAGTCTGGGGACTGCACAGGGCATCCCACAGCCTCTGCTCTACAGTTTTTGATCAGTTGCTGCTGGGAAGGACACCCCAGGTAGAGATGACCAGTTTCAGTGAGGCATAAAGATCAATGATTTGAAGCTCAATAGTTTCTTCTTATCTTCCCTGAGGACTGTTTTCACCTGTGCAGATTTTCTAACTGCCAATTAAGGCAGACATATGTACTTGGATGTCAAAGACTAGAAGGGTAATTTCAGAGCTGCTCACTGTTCAACCTCCACCCCACCATCATCTCTCTCTGGAATGCTCATGGCCTCATTATCCCTTTGGGGAGCAGTTCTGAGTCCCTGTTTCCACTACTGAACTCCTCTGGAGAGGGCTGTCAGCCCTGGTCTGGAATGAGCCCAGGGCCTTCATGCTTCCTTGACCTTGGGTGGAAGCTCTGTCACCTCCTATACCATTTCCTCAGCTTCTCTTTCATCTACGGAAACACTGACCCCAAGTGGAAGAGGAGACACAGTTAAGTTCTCCACCTGGACGCTGTTGCTTTCTGCAAAGCCAATGTTACTTTCAAGTTGGATGCTAACTAGGGTTCATTTCCTCCCACTAGTGTTGGAATGAAAGTCAAAGATGAAGTGAAAGGCAGATGGTGTGACTCTTATTTTTCAAGGAGGTGTTTAATATGGAACGCATGATTAACAATTCAATACTGTTTATAATGGCTTCGTGTATTTGTTATAGCTAATCAGAAATCCTGTCTCCACAGCCAAAATCTGATATAACTCCTCCTCAGCAGTACAAAAGTCCCTCTGTTGCTCTCTAGCATAAAAATGTCAATGCACGTCAGGTATTAACCCTCACCTGTATTTACTTAATGTCTTTCAAGATATCTCTCCAAATTGCCGCAGTAACCTCTAGCATCAAAGTCTGGTGAGAATCCGTGGAGTTTTCTTTTCTGTTTGAGTAACACCTATTAAGAAGAGTTAGTAATTAAAAGCAAATCACAAGTTTTAAACCTTAAGGGAAGCTATTGCCCGATTGCTGGAATCATTCAGTTGGAATCATTCAGTTGAAATGTTAGCTAACACCTACATAGGCTGCAATTAGTACTGAAATAGCAAACTCTAGTGAGCTTTAAAACAAAACATCTCCTAAAAAACATCATCATGTAGGTAACAGTTCTGGCCACACATCCTTCCTTAGCACTGTTCCAGCTCACTACTCTGCCAGCAGGAGAGGGCTGACTGCTCACATGCAGGCCTAAGGACGATGGTGATTGGTTCCCACAGCATCAACCCAGTCCAAGTGTGCGGAGGATGGGTGCAGCTTCCAATGCCACAACAACAGCTGCAGCTTAGCCAAGAGAGCTCAACAGAGGCCATTGTCCCTACCCCTGCATTCCTCAGCAATACACGTGACTTCGAAAGACAGAGAGAATGAAAAGAAACACACTAATGCTAGCTTTGTGGGTGTCCTAAGATTAATATCCTTTTCAAAGATCCCACCCATGGAACATCAAGTCCTCCTCTCCTTTTCAACTGCCACAGCCCTAGAGAGCAGTGGTCTTATCTCTGGCTGCACATTTCAGTCCCCTGGAGAAGGAGGGGCGAGCGGCAGAGAATCAAGGCCCCGTTCAGGAGACTGCAAACTGGTTAGTCTCTGTTGTCCTCGGGTATTCGTATTTTTGAACTATCTCCCTAGAAGATTCTAAAGCACAACCAGGGTTGGAAACCCCTGGAGCCCAACACTAGCCTTCCTCAGGTCTAATCTGGATTTCGGCAAAGGTCTATGAATGTCCTGGTCCCTGGACAGGCTAACAACCCTCTTCATATTACAGTAACTGGTTTATTTCTTCTATTAATCTATATTTGAGGAATAACAATGAAAAAATAAAGATAGACAAAATGAAAAAAGAAAACTAATTACAATTAGGAATAATGGTAGTTAACATTTTGTTGTCTTTCTTCCCAGATTTTTTTTCTTCAGCATCTCTACATAAAATATGTATTGATAAAAAGGAGATCCTATAATGGTAGTTCTCTATAATCTTCTATTCTCCTTTAACAATACATTCTCGGCAAATTTCCATGTCAGTAGCCTTTTTTCCAAGGCATAGCATATGAATATGTGACGGAGTCACTGTGTCTTTAACCAGTCCTTTATTTTAGGTGAGCCACTTACATTATTTTCTCATGGAATTTTTTTTTGTTATTATTTTGGGTTTTTTGTTTGTTGGTTTGGGGTTTTGTTTAGTTTTGTTTTGCTATTATAAATGACATTGTAATGAGCCATTTTGAACAGATTTTTGTGAATTGATCTCTTTCCTTGGAATATATTTCTAAAAGCACACTTACACCACTAGTACTTGAAAGCATCTCCTTCTCTAGTCAACCCTCCACTCACTCTGGGCATCCCATTTAAAAAAACTCTGTTCAATCTGGTAAATGAAAAATGATATCCACTGCTTAAATGTGTTTTGATTATGAGTACATTTGAACATTTTTCATCTGTTTTCTTTTGGACATTTAAATTTCTTTGCCCATTTTCTATGAATATTTCATTCTTATTTGTGTATATCAAGCCACCACATTTCCCCCAATTTGTCCTTTTTATCTTTCTCAAAGTCTTTTAACTTTTCCTTTAAATGTTTACTAGTGGTTTGATGGTATACAACTTTTAAATTATTAAGTAGTCAGCTGTATCAGTCTTTTTTTTGATTCTAACTTTATGTCATACATTGAAAACTTTCCCCAGGTTAAATTTAGATAAATATTTACCTAGCTTTTTCTGGTTTTTTATGTGATTAAACATTTGTGGCTAGTTAACTTTGAATGCACAAATCTGATCATGCCTCTCCCCTCCGAGCTACCCTAATTCTCCATTGCCTATAGGATTAAGTTCAAGCTCTAGTTCAAGCTCCTTCATGCCTCTCACATTGTCTGGTCACCCTTTAGCGTCTATGTCCCTTTCATCTTTGCTCACAGGGTTCTGTTTTTCCTAGCACACACTGTAGGAATTCCCTTCTCCCTCTAAGACAGCTTATCACTTCGGTTACCTAAGAACAGGAAACAACACTGCTTTGATTATCACAGCACCCAATATATTGGCTGGAAGAAAATGGATATTCATTAACTATTTGTTGAAAGCATATATAAAACACTGACTTCCCTGGAAAGCCACCCCCTGTGTGGAATCTGCCCTATTGTTGAGTTCTTCAACACATCCGATCACTATGCTGTTATATCATGTATTGTATCATGTTGTATTACAAGTCATTGAACCTGGGTCTGTCAGTCAGGTGCAGCTTGCATCTCATCCCTTTTTCCTCAGCATGTAGTAGATATCAGTGTATGCTGTTGAGTTCAGATAAATGAATTCTGATGTTGCCTCCCTGACTTGCCGTTCTGTCTTGGGCAGGCCAAGACATGTCCTTGTATTTAGAAATAAAGACTAATGATTTCTAAAAAGATAACTAGATTAATAGGTGACCATATCTATGCCCCAGTAGAAGTTATAATAATCAAAATGGGGCAAAAATATTGCACCAGGAGAATAGTGTCTCAGAGTAATGGTGAAGCCATGGTATGAGGCCTCTGGCACCCCGTTGTGGTCTCTATCCATCTGTGTCACCAAGAGTCATTGCTGGTGTCACAGCCCTTTCCCCAAAGGGCAATTTTTTAAAAAACAAAACAATAAGCCACTCTGAAATGGGTGGGGAAGTTAACCAGCTAAATTTTCTCTAAGAATGTTATTCCTGAAGAATTAATATGTTTCAAACAGATGATGAAAATTGAGTTAGTCATATTGTTCTCCTTGGTTTTCTTTAAGGAGCTAGATATGGTTATTCCCTGCTCTTCTACATATTTCTTCTTCCTCCCCCTCCTCCTCCTCCTCCTCATCCTCTTCTTCTTTTGTATTTTTAACATCTTTATTATATGTCTTCTTTTCATTACAAGCCACCATAAATTCCTATAGATAATTATCAGAGTATCCATTATAAATAACAATTCAAAATTATTTTCTTCTGCCTCAACTCCCTCTGCCCAGAGGGCTTCATGTATGAACCACACACACTGAAGCTTTTTATCAAGAAATATCACTGGAGACCTTTAAGAAAGCTATATTATAAATTGGTTCCACAAAGTCCTTTGGGAGAGAATTTTCTTTGGATGACATCCATGATCCAAATTTCTGACCTTTAACTGACCTTGGGTATGTCATTTTATCACTCCAAGGTTGAGTTTTCTTATCTGCAAAGATGCTGATAGGTCTATATGAGCTCTAAGGGTCTTTCCCAACCCAGAGCCATATCTAATCAGCTTTTCTAGGAAGATAGGAACAAAGAGACCACCCAGGAAGAGAGGGGTATGCTCTCTTTCCTTCTCTCTGCCCTGGTAACCCTATCTTCTGTCAGTCATCCTGCTACAGATAAAGGCTATGGGAGTAAATTTCCAGCCAGTCACAGAAATATACCCACCAGCACCTGCATTGTGCTGTGGACACCAGAGAAGCCGGACTAGGAGCCAGCTAAGGTCTAACTGGATGGACAGCTTGCTGAGCTGCTTTCATTTAGTTGCCCAAGAAATCACTAGCAATGGGTTAATTTAGTGCTTCTACAAAGAAAAGTCTATTTTTTTTCTTTTCTTTAAAAATGATCTTGGGTTTTAATTGTCAGATATGGGACTTGAAAGCAAAAGTGTTTTGGAGCTGGGGACCTGCTTACCCTCACCTTAGCCAAAGAGGGGGATGGGATTGCAGAACCAGGTGGGACCCCACCAAAGATAGTTTTCTATTTTTTTTTTATTTTTTTTTTTTCCGAAAAAAGAGGAAGGACTTGAGAGGAGGAAGAAACATTTTGAAGGAGAAGTAGAACTTTTATTTGTTTATTTATTTTGGTAGTGGCCCCAGCCCCATGTCTCCAGGCTGGGTCCCTGGAAAGTATGTGGACTATATCTGGTGGCTTTATCCACTAGGCCACCAGGGTAAGTCAGTTTTCTATTCCTTAAGGGATAATGCATACCCTTCAGTCTTTATAAGTGCCCAGTTACCCCCAACCTGCCAAAGAAATAAAGAGCGTATAAACAGGATCGTACTTCTTCTGGGGTTCCCCAAGGAGGGCTAGCCCTGAGCAAAGAGAGGAATTGTGGGGAGTGGAGGTAGAGTAGGCCTCTTTCTCCCTCCATTCATGGCTCTCAAAGGCAGTCCACGAGGGAAGAATACAAGTGGGCATCTCAAGGTTACCCAGCTTACCTTCCGTCTTCCAAATTACACAGTGACATGCCACAGGACTCACCTCTTACATCCAGCTTTCCTCTTGCTCCAGGAGCCAGATTGTACTTGGGACAAAGCATATAGGTCAGCAGGTGCTTCAGCAGACATAAAACACAAATAGAAAAGTAGCTAGTCTCATGGTTAAGAGTACAGGTTGTGTCTCAGATTGCATGCGTTTGTAACTTGATTGCACAAATGGGCGCATTGCTTAACTGCTCCCTGTCTTTGTGTCCTCATCAAAGAAATTTGACAGTTTTAACAATTAAATGAGCAAATACAGAGTATGGAGACCAGCGCCTGGCTTTCTAAAGGATAGTGACTTTATATATCAAATAGGCCCATATCACACCTTTATTTCCATGTGTGAAACTCACAGAATGACTCATCTTGATGCTTGTATTTAACCCTTTTAATTTTCTCTTTTTATGACTTCCTTTGGTGGTGTCCCTTTTGATGGTGTCTGCTGGGATAACCAAGCTGGTGACAGGTGGGGTTGGGAGGGCAGGTAGTGATAGAGTCAGCAATATCACCCATTGACTTCCAAGATGCTATCTCTGGCAAAACAAGCACATATCAATCAAAGATTCAACTGTACTCATGAAGCATACATAATATTGCCTCATCTTTTTGGATCAAAGCAAAGTAGAATGAAGTCTACTTTGGCTTGACTGGTTTACCAGTGAACTCATGATTAGAAGATACAAGCTATTCAGTGTGGGGCTCAGCATTTGTTTGCTTGTTCTTGCATATATCTGATCCAAGTTTTATGTTATTACAAAAGGTGTTAAATTGGCATATGCTTATAAATTGACTAACAACAATATGCAAAATGGATGTGGGGTTTTTTCCCCCTAGAGGAAGCGTTATCTCCCAAAGCAGGTCCATTGACCTTCTAGCCTTGATTTTTCTTTTTTTTTAGTCAAGAAATTTGGAGAAACTTGTGATTCAGAAGGGTGGACTACTACACTTAACCCAGTTATGTTTAAGTCGAACCAGGAATTCATGAACTTGAATTTGCAGAGCCATGGCTACACAGCTAACTATATTTAGGGATGTTACACAGGCTGAGTGAAATCTCAAACTAATCAGGAGAAAAGGTTTTTTACAAGAGGCTGCTAATTAGTTGATTAACCATTGTAGAGTGCTGGGTCATACTCAGTCTGGAGGATTAATATCCAGTCACACAGATGCCCGCCACTCTCTACCCCTGGGCTTGTGCTGTCCCACAGGCACATGTGGGTGTTCAGTGCTAGAAATGAGGCTAGTGCAGAGGACCTGAAATTTTCCTTTGATTTCATTTTAATTATTTAAGTCAAATAGCATATGTGGCTAGAGATTCCTGGCAGATAAAAGAACATTTCCATTCAAATCTCCATGATGATGTCAAGGCTGTGACTAGTGCTTGATAATTAATCTAAAAGACAAAAATGTCAATACTATCTAGGTCAATATTACTACCACAAATCTTTATCAGAGGTTTTTGTTTTATTTTAAAAAGACAGTGAACTTATTATCCAAAATCTTCAGTTAGCCTTCAACCTCCTCTCCAAGGTCTTACAAATGCTGAAGAAAAAAAGATAAGCTTAAGAGAGAATTTTTCCTTTAAAGTGTCTACACTTCTTAGATGTTAGACTGACTTCCTCCCTCGACTGGTTTTTAGATCAAAGTGTCCAAAAATGAATATGGAAATACATTGTCAATAGCTTCAATTCAGGGAAAGCTGTAACTGAATCTCATTACTCTGAATAACACAGAAGAATCCTTTATACATTGCTCATTCCCTATCTCACTCTTTTCTGCTTTAAGATTGTGAGTCCCATTAACAGATTTCCCTTAGGTCACCTGAACAATCTGAGTGAGTCACCATTTTGAACATTTTGCTGCTGAACTGCTTTGAAGAGCAGAAGACGGGACTGTGGCAAGAATGGGCTGAAAATGGGAGAAGTAGCTAATATGTGCCTGGCTCGTAACTTTTCATTTCAGTAGTTTAAAAAGCAATTAGGGAAAGGAATGAAGGTCTTGACTAGAGAGAATTCAATTCCCCTCCTTTAATGGATTCAAAGCATGAGGAAACATAAGGGTAATCCATCATTGCATTACTGCCAGCACTGGAGTTGTCTGTATTTCAGAGAGAGTTCATTTTCTTCACAGGGAGGACATGGACCTCTGTGTGCTGATTTGGGTGTCAAGAAATACAAAAAAGATGAAAGAAGAGAATTGGAAGCAGCAACTCTCAGATGAGCGTTGAAAATGTCTGCTCTGTATTCCATGGTTCTTTGCTTCTTCTAAGTTCAGACACCTGTCATTGGGCCATGAGGCTGTGGGTGGCTCTGTTTGTAGGATTTCCAAGCTCAATTGACCCTACATAAACTTTGTGCTTGAAGGGCCTGCTTAGATACTGGACAGAATAGTGAAAATTGCTTCTCAACTAATTAATGAGCCAGGGCCCTTTGATGTTATGACAGTGTGGTTGGAGACTAATGTGGCCGTAGCATGAGGAATACTGTATCATCAACGGGATGTGGCAAACCGCTTATAAACTGCCTACAAAGAGTCAAACCATCAATAATGAGACAGTTTTGTAGCTGAGGTTATGAGTCACTCATGTGGATGCCAGGTAGAGGCCGGTGCAGGGCCCTCAACGAATGACACAGATATGAAGAATATGTTTATAAGCATGGATTTGAGGATTCTTCTACAAAATAATAGCAGCCATTTACTGAGCCATAGGTGTGCTTCCCACGTATTATCTCTAATCCTCACCACAGCTACTTTTGAAATGTTCAATTACCTACCCTCTTTCCCAGATGAAGGAATTAGACCCAGAGATGATTTACAAAAAAAAAAAAAAAAAAACTTCACCCAAGATGACACAGATAAGAAGTAAAAGAACCAAACTGGAACTCAGGTCTTTCTGGCTCCTGTGCTTTTCTGTTTCTCTAAGACAGGTCACAGAGAGCTTCATGCCTCAACAGTGTTTCCCAATATCATGTATCCAAGGGAAGAGGACGAACCTCAAGACTATGTCCAGCTTCCTTGCAGTACAGCCTACACAGAAGGGAAAGCGCTAAAGCCCAAGGACTCAATCCCAGGAGTCATCCTCTATAATAAGCTGCAATGAGGCCATCTAGAACTTACTCAACCCCTAGAAGGACCTCAGCTCACACTCCATCGATGATTGTGACCTTGGCAAACCAATGATGAATCATGGTATGAGGGATGAAATTGCTTTGCGTCTTATCACAATTTCTGGTGACTATCCACAAAAATACACATATACATTTTTCCTCAGCAATTTAACGTACGGATATACTGGTGCATGTGCAAAAGGAAGAGTGTTCAAGATTAGTCCTTGCAGCACTTCTTGGTAGTGAAAAGAGGGAATAACCGAAGTGTCTACCAACAGGGCACTGATTCATTACGTGACAGGACATGTATGTAATGGAGGATCATACAATGATTAAAAAAAAAGAATGAGGAAGCACTTTGCAAAATGATATGAAAGCTCTCTAAGATGTAGTGTTAAATGAAAAACTGAAGGTGTTCAATGATGTACAATTTGTTGTCTTTCATGGGAAAGTAGGAAGAAGAAAAGAATCACTTATTTCCTCATAGGCCGTAAAGAGACTATGGAGGAGTATGCAAGGAAATAAACCTGTGGGGTCAAGAGGGAAGAACTTGGCAGATGAGGGACAAGGAGATGAGAGACAAGCGTTGTAGGGAGAGTGTCACCCTCTGGGATTTTAAAACATGTAAATATAATAGTCATAAAAAAAAAAAAAAAAAAACACCCAAAAGTTAAAACCACAGTCCTGTGCTAAGACACACTCTCAGAACAGGTTTGCCATAGTACCATGCTCTTTCTTCAGTTGAAGACGAATACCAGACTCTCAGACAAATGGCCAGGGTCCAAAGGCTTTTCCACTGTGTGTGTGTGTGTGTGTGTGTGTGTGTGTGTTCTGGACCTCATTTTGCAGAGTTAAAATAAAGAAGAGGGAAAAGAGCAGTATTACTATGTTGACATTTGACCAAGATAACATGTAACGGTTCAAGGCTAACCCTAAGGGAGTCCCAGTACGTAGTGGTTATTGCACTCAACTGCAGTGAAGCGAGACTTGGGAGTGGGCCTTGCTAAATATCGTGAACCTGAGCTCCAGAACGTCCTTTCTCTTTTTTTTAGCTTTGAATTTCACCTTCTCTAACAAGTGTCACCAGAAGGGACTTGAGACACACAGAAGGTGCACCCCTGTCCCAGTGATGCTGGAGGCCTTGCCATCTTACCTCCAGACTAACCCATCTTTCCTCCTGGCCATGGCTTTCATTGTGTTCTGTGAGTGATCCTTGGGAGTAAAAGCAAACTGGTGTTTGGTTCTAAGTCCCAGGAAGCCAGGTTTTTAGTTGTACACTGGGATCTGGAACTTCTCTGCCCTGAATAATGTGATG
Organism: Solenodon paradoxus; assembly: GCA_004363575.1. Classification (NCBI taxonomy): domain Eukaryota; kingdom Metazoa; phylum Chordata; class Mammalia; order Eulipotyphla; family Solenodontidae; genus Solenodon; species Solenodon paradoxus. Next base: position 254,687 of record RJWH01001700.1, read on the forward strand.
GCAGTGATGGAGCCTCCAGAAGAAAAAGTCAGTGGTGGCTGTGGAGACAATGGTTCTTAAGTGGCTGCAAGCTGATGCCCGGGTTTCTAATTTCCTGACTAGGAGACGTTAAGTGGAAGAGAATTTTCTTCAAGATTGTATTTGAATTTATAAGACTGAAACTTTTGGGCTCAGCTGCCTGTTGGTCACTTCTGGCACTCAATGTCACCTGAGGACTGTGGCAGAGCTCCTGTGGGGCCTGCTCTCCTGCAGCACGGCCCCCTGAGCTCTTCCCCTCAGTAGCAACACATTGCAGGAGGGAAGATTTCCTGCCTTTTGAATACAGATGATTCAACTTAGCAGATAAGCACCACTCAGAAATCTCAGTCTGTTGTCCTAAATTTAGGTAATTCCTTTCTCTCCCCTGTTCTGCAAGGAGGGACATCACTTTCTGAGAGCCAGAGCTTCCTTCCTCTCTGCTTCCTTCCTTCCCCTTTCTCTCTTCCTTCCCCAAACTAAGAGGAGCTTCTCCATCCTGATGGTTTGAACAAAGCAATACCTCAGGTCCAGTTACCCCAAACAATGGCGCCCCTGGGGTTCAAACCTGACCATCTGTGTCTCTCAAGTCATCACTTCTGTGCTCCTTCTCTCGCAATGTCTCCCCTCCTCTCCTGTGTCTCAAGATTGCTGTTTTCCCTGAATATTCTCAACAACTCATACACTTGCTTTTTTTTTAAGCACTCAGTCATAGCCATTAAAAGAAAATACATTTTAAAGACAAAACTAATTGTAAGATCATATATTTTTCAGCTCTGATGACAAATTTGTAAGTCACTCAACTCTATAAAGATGCTTTCGGTCCATACAACTGATTTAGGCCCCCAGATGTGATTATTTTCCATCCCTAACAATTGTGAGCATTTCTTGAATGAGTACTGAGGGTCAAGCACCCTTGAAGAGCTTCTCTCAGGCAGAGTTCCTCAACAGAACCTGAGATGGGGAGTCCTGTGCTAGCCAGAGAGTATTTTATTGCAGAGAAACTGGCAAAGGAGTGAGCAGAGCGGTTTAGGGAAAGAAAGAAGCCAGGCAGTGCACTTTCCAGAGACGTCTAGCCTGGGCCGATTCCATGGGAGCTGCGAATATGAATTGTGCCACAGACTGATCCTCTCCAGAAGCCACGTGGGAGGCTCTTACATCCTCAAGTCCATAGGACATTGACTCTAGGGCTAGCCCAAGGCGGACAGGGTGGGGAGAGCGTGTAACAAGCATCAACAGAAAGACAGCTCTTGTCAGCCACAGGCAAGGATCTTGGGAGGGTGCAGGTGTGAGCTGTTAGCAGCCCAAACCGGCAGCAGGTGGGAAGGGGGCGGAGCCTGTGAAAAGGAATCTTCGTGGAGGAGGGTCGGCATGGGTTACAGCTCTTTACAGACCTTACTTTATGTAATTGTTTGCGGTGGAGTCCTAGTATAACGATCCCGCTTTTACAGTAGAGGAATCTGAGAACTGACAGAGCAAGTAAGTTGATGAAGGTCATTGAGCAACATGAATTAAACCTAGACAGTCTGACTCTCACATCTGTGCCTCGTCTCCCTGCAAACCTGCTCTTTCCCGGGGAAGACACGAAGCTACATAAATGGGAAAGCTCCTCTCCTTACACACTCACTGAGTCACTTCAATTAGCTGTCCCGTCCACTCAGGCAAAATGATTATGACATTTCATGGAGAAATAATATATTTCATTCCTGCCGTATACAGATTAAGACAAGCACTTCTGCAAATAAAGACTTGTTAATACTGTTCTTACATCAAAAAACGTACATCTCCCATGTCACACTATGTATTTCTTACTCTAAAACTCAGCTCATCATGTTTTACTGAATCTTTTTTTTATAATTTCAGTAATATCTTCCTTTTAAAACCAAAAATAAAAGACAGTAGAAAATAAACTCCTCATCTGTGTGTTTTAGCAAAGTTTTAAAAATGTGTCTTAGAGAAGAAGACCATATCCTACTTGCCATGTTGATAATTACGTGCGGCCATTTTCTTTCTCTTGACATCTTCAATTTAACAAGAAAGATGAGACAGTTACAATTTTCAGTGCTATGGTTATGTAAATGGCATGGAACACAGCTTGATGTATTAGAAAATGTTTTAAGAACAGAGATGAATGTACTTCTCTGAAGGGTGCAGAACATGATTCTGTCGCTCAAACTAATGACATGCCCCCAAAAGCATTAGCATGTGGAGCAATGCCAAGGTAAGTAGGCCACTCCCTCCAGGCAAACAAAAGGGAATATTACGCCTTTGGTAATATCATTTTGCCAAATTGCTCCTTGCTTGTCTCATAATAATGACATAGTACTACCTGAAAATAATACAAGCTCTATGAAAACACATTTCATCAATTTCTTGTGCTTAACTAGAAAGTTAGTCCCTTCCCCAACAATTTTAAGAAAAGGGAGAGCTTTTAAAAATAAAACCCTAAAGCCTCCTATTGCAGACAGCTTTGTACTCTGTTTAGCATTATTCTTTGAGATCTAGACAATCTCTCTGGGAACCCCAGTGCATGTGTTTCCTGCAGTGCTTTGGCCAGGCTCAGCAAAGCCTAGGATTTCACTAGGTGTTAGGTAGTAAGATCTATTGTGACAGTGTGGACTTCCCCTCAGGGGATCTATTAGTAGGCCAGAATACCTAGCAAACCTTCCTAAAAGTGGTCTCAGTGGGGCTGGAGAAGGTTAACCCAGAGTCAGTATGGTTATGAGGAACCAGCTGAAATAAATCAGCTGAAAGCTCCCCTGGGGCCCTTAGCTTAGATAAGCAAAAGCAAGGAAGTTGGAAGGAGAGAAATAAGGACTATTTTCTAACTCTCACAGGGGAAGAAGGAAGTTGGCTAATTAAATTTAGGACCCCAGGTGAGGGGACAGACTGTGATTTGACTTAACTCAGGAAGGAAATACATTTGTTGGAAAATTTGAATACTGAAACTCTAATTTAACCTTTGATCCTTTTTGAATACTTGGAAGTGGAGAGATTGGTCTTGGGAGAAAGCAGACACTTCTGCATTTGAGAGTCTCAGAACTGCATTGGGTCTCCATGTTGTTTGTTTTAGTGAAAGGAGACTCTTGCTTGGATCCCATCCAAGGCACTCTCACTACCAGAACACCCAGGGGACTCTGTTGGAAAATGGTCCTTTGTCCAGAACTTTCCATCCCACCTTCTCATCTTCTCCCAGACCCTGTAGCATCAATCATCTCTTTTCTTGTTTTTACCTCTTTAATCTTTGCCTTTCTACTGGCTGTTTTCTCTTGGCCTACACACTTGCTCTGGTCCCCTAGACCCTAAAAGAACAAAGCCCTCCTATGAACTCATTTCCTTCTCAAGTTACTCTCCTATTTTCTTCCTGTCACCACTCAGCACCAGCTTCTCCTTCTTTATCTCCTATTGGACTGTCTAGAGCCTGATCCTGCCCCACCTTGGAAGGTGCACTCTTGAAGGTCCCAATCAATACACCCAATGGCCTCTTCCTCCAGTTTCTCTAGAAGTTAATACTGCAAATCTGTCCCTTCTTAAAATCATCTTCATTGTTTTCAGTGCATTTATTGACAGCATTCAACTGCCTCTCCAAAGCCTCCTAGACAACCATTTCTGTGTCATCTTTGCTAGCCCTTCTCACACCAACCACTTAATGTAGCTATTCCCTACGGTTTTATTTCTGACATCCTTCTCACTCTGTGTTCTCCTGGTGAACCGTCTACTCTCCCAGTTTCCACAGTCCTCTAAAATGTGCCACACTCAGCTATGTGTTCACCCTCAGTCTCTCTACTGAACCCGGCTTGGATTGAAACCTATTAGCTAACTTGCAGGCCCCTCAAATTCAGTAGGTACCAAATGAGTCATTATTTTCCTTGTTAAGTTTTCCTTCTTCCTCAGACCCCTAACTCTACTTATTAGTATGACCACTGAGGCTCCATTCCTTCAGACCATTGACGACTCACTCTTCTCCCTCATCAGCCACATGCAATTTAATTCTAAGATCCAAATGATATTCCCTCCACTTTCTCTTTCAAGTCTGAATCCTCCTTTCCATCCCTGCTGACCCAATTTAAGCTTCAGGATGACCTCTTTATCACTTAAAGAATTTTAAAAAGCCAGCTGGCCAACTGGCTTCCCATTTCTTATCTCTTCCTCTAATCTGTCTCTCAAACAGCCATGGGGCCTCAGGTCATCCAACTGGTGACAGCATTCCCATCCTCCAAACATTTGGTAGTCCACTGTTATTTATGGAATCAGTCCAACTTCCTCTGCCGGAGCACCCAGGTCTTCTGGAAACAGGTGTCCAACATTTCCTCCTATCATCCTCCTCCCTCCAGCACATGCATCCTGACAGAATTCAACTTGATGAATGTACTCTGCACTTTTCTTGATGTTTTAGTGTTTTCTCCACGTAAAAGCACTTCCTCTAGCTGCAACTTGAAGTTGTAACCATACTTCTAGGCTTTGCTTAAATCACTACATGAAGTCATTCCAGATACCCCTCCAAAAATTCGTCTCTCCCTCTCCCCATAACCTTTTACTTCTGTTGTAAAAGTGCTTCTCAAAGGGCGATACAGAAAACAATAGCAACGCCACCTGGGAGTTTATAAGAAATGGAAATTCATCAGCCTGATCCCTGACCTATTAAATCAGAATCAGCAGAAGAGGAGTCCAGGATTGTGATTTAACTGGCTGGCCAGATGATTCCGAGACAGACTAGTGTAAGCACCACGGCCCTGGAAGGGCCCTGGAGTGAGAACACGTCTCCCCACCTAGATCGTGAACTTCCTGAGGCCAGGACTCGCCAGAGTGCTTGGTCCTCTTGTAGGACCCAAGTGCAAATCTGTTGAGTAGTCACTGCTTGTATCTTAATGTGGCCTGGAGGCCTATTTACGCCTAATGACTCTGTGAAGAATTTGCAGCATGTCAGTAAAAAAATTAACCCACCAGCTGAAGTTTATACATTTTTGTCTTTGTTTCTTTGCTGGATTTGCTATCAGTGGTGGTAAAAGAACATGTTTTATTTAATATTAATGTTCAGAAAGCAATCTCTTGCCCAACTATCAACTTCACACTGACATCCTGCAGAGTGTTAAGGCACTCTGCTATTTTGTTTAATCCTCACAATAGCCTGTCTGGTACATACTACAATTATCTCCAATTGAATGATGAGGGAAGGGAGGTTCAGGGAGGCTGGGATCACATGGCTAGAAGTCACTCAGCTGGGGGTTTGAGGCTATAGGCCCACTCTGAGCCATCACAATAAATTCCTTCTATGGTTTCATGCCTACTCACTAGGTCTAGCCTTTTGGTGGAAGCCAGAGGGTTCTCTGCTAGGTCTCATGAGATCATTCCATTTCCCAGCCCACTTAAGAAACCGGATTTTACTGGGTCACCATGTACTCTGGCTTTGTTTCCACTCTTCTCAAGCTCTGAAAACTCCAAGGCTACAATAGCATTTTTCTTGCCAATTTTTAGCAGAGTTAAGGTCAAGGCAATTATCACCTGAGCAGCGCCTCCCTCCCATCATCAGCCAGTAGTGAGAGGAGATGCTCCTGAAACCCATTAAAACCTGCCTGGTTTTAAAACCTGAGTCACTGCCCTGTGAGTCACAGAGCCGTCTGAGTTGAAGTGGGCGACAGGGCTATTGGTTTTATGGCAAGAGCCTCAGTCCTCCCCGGGTATTATTAATTAGCCTTTCACATTTTGGCATGGGGATAGTTATTCACCATTGTCCCCCAGATAGAGGGAGATTGATTTTGCACAAAGTCTGTGGTCTGGAAGTCTCTGCCTGCTGGAGCATATACCCAAAACACTGTCTACAGATCTGGCTCTGAATTTATAGCCTTGGACTTGAGAGCTGAATGAAAACATCAGACTTACAGTCCTTCCATGGACTTTTCTCAGGCACAGGCTTACTAGAGAACACAGGTGCAGAACTTGGAGCTCAGCAAGCTGGTTGGGACCCTGCATCGAGTTCCAAGTTAGCTTTTATTGGGGTGGAGGTAGGGAGAGGCGATGTGGAGGGTAAAGTGGTCAGAGAGAGTTACTCTACTTTAGCACATACGCCGACCCAGGATCTAGAAAGAAAGTTCTGTCTCCTTGGCAAGCCACTTTTCCACAGTGCTTAAAGAGGACATTAGCAAAGAACATCAGATGTCATTCAATCAGTCACTCAACAACTGTTCATTCAGCAGCGGCTAAGCATCAGGAGATGTGCTGGGGGCTGAGTTGCAAAGAAGACACCACAGCTCCTGCCTTCAAAAATCCCCAACCCAACAGGGTACCTGTTTTTTGTGCCCAGGGACTCCCTGGTCTCTTAGAATCATGACATCCCCTCCCTGCAACCCCAGGACTCACAATCACCAGAAGTAGGAAGGAAAACTCTTTGCAACCTCAGGCCCAGGAGTCTTTGACTCCTCCCTCACTCTGGTAGACTTCAGCTCAGACTCCAGTCCTGATCCCTCCTCTCTCATGAGCCCCTCTGCTGTCCTCTCCACTCAGCCCCGGTCTCTGTCTCCTGCTCAGTGCCTCCGGAAGGCCCTTCAGACTCAGCCACAAGGTCTTTATTTTCTCCCAGCCCTGCTGAGGCCCCTGCTCTAACTTCATGGAATACCCACTCAATCTTTCTAGAAAGCCCAAGAAAAAAATCTCTCCTTGACAAATGTGATTGCCCCCACAAGATTCCAGTTTTAACCATCAGTTTAAGAGACTAGAAGTTCAAGTGATTCAGGGTCAGTCACACCCTTATTCTGAAACTCTCTCCTACAGATACTTTAAGAACCAAAGAAACAAAAGAAGCCCAACTACCTCCCTCTTACATTGTCATCTCCCCACTGTGGAAAAGCCAGAGTGAAGCAAGCTTAGAAGGAATGGTGGGTAGCAGCCAGATCGAGTGGAAGTGGCAACCTCAGCAAAGGAGGTCGACCTGGCATTTCTTCTGAGTGTGCACTTCTCTCTGCTTATGGTAGTTCCCTTTGTAAGGGGAACAGGTCACTAAGGGAACCCCCCTCCCACACACACACACACACACACACACCTGGGTTGGGAAGAGGACCTGTGAGCAAGGGCAGAAGGAATAACAGGAGTGTGTGGTGAGGTTATCTCTGCTGGCCTCCTCCAGCTTGGAAGACACCATGCTGGTTTCTAGTACCAGAGACCTGGGCAGCCCCTGCTGTTGTCCTCTCTCCCTGTGTACACAGAGCCTGCACGCTGTTCCTCTGAACCCTTCAAAGAGGGCGTGAGGTCTCCGGCTGCGGAGGGACCACTGAACCCCAAATGTGTTCCGTGGGGTAACTAGCCATGCAAAGGCGTAGAGAGCTAAGGTATAAGCTGCATGCAGGCAGGAAAGGTCTGTTTCTCAAGCTGGGAAGGAGACTGCCTTAGAACGCCCTGAGGTGACATGTGAGGTGGCAGGGAAAGAAGTGGGGTTCAGCAGCTATGGGGCCTAAGGAACAAGACATATTTCAATAGAAACAAACACAATTACTTCTCAAAATTGAGGGGCAGGAATAGGAAGGTGGGAGTCAAAATTCCTGCCACCTGCTTCTTCTCTTACACTCCTTTTTGCTGTCTGTCCTCACTCTTAGGTGAGTTCTAATCTGACTAGCATTTAAGTGTTTCACCTTATATAGATATGGCAGAACTACTTTAATCCATACCAATTTATTACAGATAGAGACAGCAGCCAGTAGTTCCTCCCCTCCCTGTAATATGATGTCACTCAGTTCATTGTGCTGGTTTTTCTGATGAATCTTCCCTCCCCAGATCCATTCACCACCTTTATCCCCCTGAGCCTGAGCTGAGGTCAGAGGATACAGTCATCCTTAGTCCCATTCTGCATCACTTGAGTTCCTTACCTCTGACTTCTGATTATGGGTCACTGGGAGAAACCAACAGGAGACTGGAAGGCAGGAAAGTGTGTTTCTTCCCTGTGTTAGCACCATCATTCTGATAGTATCTTTTGAGAGCCAGAGCTCCTAGTGGGAGGCCTTTGGTTCATGCCTGGATCTAATCTAATACGCCATGTTCTGTGCAGATGTCCTTCTGTCCCCAAGAACAGTGCCACACAATGCTTAATATGTTGAGGGTTTTTTAATTATTAGATATTTGGTAGGGATTTTAAGAGCTTACATTTATAAACAAGGAGAATCTTACTGAATCTCAAATGTGGTATCCTCATTGGTTATTCGAGAGCTAAAAAAAGAATGTGGAGGGGAGAGGCAGTCTTAAGTAATAATACTATTCTTCCTCCTCCTCTTCCTCCTCCTCTTCCTCCTCCTCCTCTTCCTCTTCCTTCTCATTGTATTCTCCCTGCTCTTCTTCCCCTTCCCTTCACCTCTCCCTCCCTCTCCCTCCCCTTCCCCTTTCCTTATCCTTATTCATCCCCCTTTCTTTCCCTTCCCCCTTTTTCTGCCCTCCGCCTTCCTTTCTCTCCCTTTCCCCTTCCTTTCTCTTCCTTTCCCCTTCTTATTTTCATGAAGGCTTCATGTGCTGGGTGCTCTGCTAGGTCCTGAGATGCATAGACACTAAGATGCAGTCTCTGCTCACGGTTTGGTGGGAGGAGAAAGAAACATCGATAAATCACTATAATAGAGTCTCTAAGGGCCATATTGGAGACACGCATGGTTCTGAGACAGACTCAGAAGAGAGTGCCTAATCAGAACATGAAGGGAGGCTTCCCGGAGAAGGTGACCTCAAAGCTAAGCCTTACAGGAGTGAAGAAATTACCTAAGATAAGTGCAGGAAAGGAACATTTCTAAACAAGAATATTCCAGGCCAAGCTGTGCAGACTACTGTATGCTTTCACACCCATCCTCACTTAGGGTTCCAAATGTCTCCCAGGATTCTCACACTAGAATTGTGTTGGAATCACTGGGGAGCTTTTATAACATCGTGACACCTAGTCACACCTAGATTTACTCTGAAGCCATAATGTAGCTTTCAGTGTCACTCAGGTGCATGGTCTCCTTCTGAGGACAGGAGGGAGCCTAGCAATGTCCTCATGAGCTCATGTTTCTGTAACATTTGCAAAAGCAAGGTATTGTTTTGTTCTTCTTAATAAGAGTCCTCAATTCGTATGTCCTCCAGGACCCACAAACCTGAATCTGCCTGTTCCTATGCCCTAATCCAATCAATCTCTGATGCTGTGACCTGGGCCTCAACTTTAAAAGCTTCCCATGTAATTCTAAAGTGGGGCCGGAGCTGAACATACTGCACATTGTAAGAACTGGAAGGGACCGTAGAGTTCCTACTAATTTCCTCACTTGAACCCTGAAGGGACAGCTACATAACCAAGAGCAGGGTTGATGGGTCCCACAGCTTAGTACCTAAGAGCGGGATTCAAATGCAGTTCCCCTAGCTCCAAGTCCCTGCCCCTGCTGCTTAGATACCTGGCTAATTCTGGAAACAAGGATCAGGTACCAAGACATGCACTTGCCCTTCCCTCCTTCAAAATCTGAGTCCCAGAGTCGGGGTTGATTAGTGGGACGAGAGGCTCACTGAGGAGGCCCTGCTCCACAGCAGCAGTGGAAGCAGAGAGGGCAGGGGGAGCTGAGGCGGTGACCATCAGGCCCTTCAAAGGCTAGAAGCCCCAGCTAACCCAACTGGAAGTCCCCAGATCAGAATAGAGAGGCATAGGATTGTAACTGTTCTAGCCAGAACATCCCGTGAGAGGCTTTTCTGGAGCCAGTTTTTACCGCACTCATTGTCTCTGCAATTATCACCTGGGAAGAGCCTCCCCTTTGCAGACAGCTCTGTCTGGTGAGAAGCCCATGAAACTCACTGAAACATGCCCAGGGGCTGAACTGCGTCTGGGAGACCATTCATTTCCTAACAGTGCTCTTCCCAGTGTATTCATAATTAGTCTTTAAAGACTTCAAAATGCCTCTTAAAAAGTACTCATATATGTGTGTGTGTGTATGTGTTTGTGTGTATATATATATGCGTATATATACACATATATATGTAAGTTTTTAAATAATCGGCAAGGAAATGAAAACCGTGAAACAATTTTAGGAAACTAGGGTAACCCCATCTTGCCTGGGATTTATGGTCACCCAGGGTCACTCTGAAACCAGGGACAGCAGGAGAGCTGTCATTCCAGGTCTGTGTGATGGAGAAAGTGGCCACCGAGACTTCTCCTTTCACAAGGGAGCTGTGTTTTAAAAGCCTGTCTACTCAGGCAGAAGGGAGAGAACTCCTGAGCTGCTACAAATGAGGTGGAATCACGGGAATCGCGGCCTGAGGAGTGAGGAGCAGAAAGGCCCACGCCCACACACACACACACAATGGAAACATCTCCCTTCATCCTTCAGTTTACAGGCAGCCCGAAAACGGCAGGATATTGGACAGTGTCTCTTGGATCCTAATTTACTCTCTGAAAGATTTAATTGGTATTATTACTACAATGTTAATGAGACATGGATAGCTAGCAATTATACTCTCAAGTTCCTGGGACTCTTGCTTTTTCCCACCCACCACATCCGTGTGCCCCTTTCCTGCTCTGAACAGTCATGAGGCTGATTTGGCAGTGTCAGTGGTTGGGTCTGGCTTGGGTAGCCAGCCTGTCTGCAGCCCTGGGTCTTAGAGTTCCATAGTTTTAGACCTGTATTCAGGAGCAAAGTTTCTTTGGGATGAGAGGGCAGGGGACAGAACTTGCTTCCTCAGAGAGACATTTCTTGGGTTCTTTCATCCAATGAAAAATTGATTTTAACTTTAAAGAAGGACATTGGTCATCAAGTTTTATCTGGCCTACCCCAGAGGGCTGATTTGGTGTGTATTTACAGAATCAGTGCTACTAAACCAAACACTGACATCTGAATTTTGAGAACTTTGAGAAAATATTGAGTAGCTTAGGCTTTATAAAATTATGGTCATTTCTGCTTCTTTGGTGTGGGAATAAATCATTCCCTGTGGCATCCAAATTATATGTTTCCACTGTTACACCTTAACTGAAAAATGTAAGTATATACTTTCATGAGATGATCAAGACACAGTTCAAGTCCTTTGAAAATATCTGATGTAGACAGGGGAGAAAAGAACAACTTATGGGAAGCACCAGCAGAAACACCCAGAAGGCTCCACTTAGCCACACTTCCACAAAGCAGGTGAGTTCAAAGAAGGGGATGTGTGCCCTTCTTTTCAGGCATTGAAAAAGGAAGGGAGTGAAATGATTTCAGGAAAGGTGATCTATATGAAACTATATTGTCACTTTTAAGTTTGTCATTTCGATTTTCTGTGTAAGAAAGACATTACTAAATGCATGTGTTAACTTTTTGCACATTTTCAAGATGATTCACAATGAATTTTTGTCTCTTCATGCTATGATAACTGAAGTCAATCATTGTAAGTGGTGTCAAGTAGAATGAATATATTTTCAGTTCTGTAAGAAAAAAATACAACGTGCCACAAAATTTTAGGGGTAGATGGTCTCAACCAGTCAATGTATAACATTCAATTCTAAAAGTATTAAATGTCTTTTGAATAATGACTAGCATTTTTTGAAAGCTTACTATGTGCCAGGCATTCGGATAAATATCATCTCCTTCAACCTTCACCACAACTCATTAGGTAGGTAATTTTATTAGCCTTTACCATACATGCATATGTATGAGGAAACCGAGGCACAGAGATTAAGAAATCTGCCAGTGTCAAGCCAGGCTTTGAACCATGGCTTCGAACCATGAACTCTTATGCCTATGATATTTATGGAAATACAGCCAGAATATTTCTCCTACTTTAAGGAAGGATGACTGCCCAGCTTGGAGTAGGATCCAGACTCAAGAATAACTAACTCCAGGTCTGACTCAGTTGACTTGAGCTGCTCTGCCTCAGGTCACAGCCCCTCGTGGGGGTCAGCCATTGCAACCAAGTGCTAGACAGCTCCTATGGACACTACCCAAACATTGTCAGACCTGAATCACAAAACACATTTCCTCTTCCTAGTTGGTGCTGATCCCTAGTACACACCCGGCAAACACTTTCCATGTCAGTTCCTAGTCTGGGGCAGTCTCCCTCCCTAAGACTTAAGTATACAAGCACATATATACTCAAAAGTCTATATGTACATCCATGAGAGTCTGTTTCTCTGGCCGCAGCAATCTTACACAGTCTCAGAATGATGTTCAGTTTAGTTTCTCTGGCTGCTTAACGGTCAAGAGCATTAGTTTGGTGATGGAATTTGACTTAAAATCACAACCCTGTCCTTACTTTTGTGGGTGAAATGTGATAACATGCCTGAAGATCAGGCAGGGCCTGGCTCATAGTAAAACTTCGATAAATGACAGTTTCTATTATTGCCACCCAGAGCTTCCATGACGTCAGCTGAGGTTAGATATGTACTAAGAAAATTTGTCTTCCTATCACAATGGGACACCACTACACCCAACTTCTTCTTACTTTCTGATGATCTAGAAGTTATAATTCAACTTTCTTCCTCACCAACAGCAAACAAACAAAGAAAACCCATAGTTCAAACTTTCATTATCAACCTGCTAGATTTTTACAATATCTTTCCAACTACTTTCCTGCCTCTTGGCTTGAGGTTTAACATTTCTAATCTGTTCTCCACTTTGCCCAGGGTGTGATGCTTCTAGAATGTAGATATTGTCATTGCTTGAAAACCTTGAATAACTTCCACTTTCTGCAAATTAAAATATTGTATAAAGGTATAACCTGGTGGAGTAGTGATCAATTTAATAGCCTCTGAAGGAGCAGATCCCTTACCCCTGGGTCCAAGTCACAGTTCTGGGGGGAAACCACCAGTGTGAACAACTAAGTAACACAATAAAATGAAAATGCTTCTTCTGCTCTTTCTTCCTGCTTGTTAATACTGACCTGCTTATCTTCATTCCTGCCTGTACCATTCCTAATAATAATAATAATATAAAGTATGTAAGGTATTGAGCATAATCCCTGCCTTCTTTCTGACTACTCTATAATCCTAAATCTCATCAATAACAAAACAACTGATAGTTTCCTAACCTTGCGATGTTGTATACTGTTTTATGGTTCCTTGTTTTTGAATGCTAGTCCCTCAGTCTTCTGTCTCCACCCTGCATTCCCAGATCTCCTGGGAAAATTCTATTTATTTTTCAAACTCTTAGTATGAAGTAAAAGTTTGTGTCCCTGCAAAATTCATGTATTGAATTGCTAACCCCCCGTATGATGGTATCTTGAGGTAGGGACTTTGGGACGTAATTAGGTTTAGATGAGGTCATGAGGGTGGAACACCCATGATGAAATTAGTGCCCTCTTGTCCAGGGGACAATATGGCAAGAAGCCAGTCATCTGCAAACAGGAAGAGAGCCCTCACCAGACATTAATTCAGCCAGTAGTTTGGTGTTGGACCTCACTGCCTCCAAAATGTAGAGAAATAAATGTTTGTTGTTTAAGCCACCCAGTCAGCATTATTTTATTACAGCAGTTCAAACTAACTCATACTCCTTCCTAAACATCTTTGAAATGTCCTTCCTCCCTTCCTTCCCCCATCTGTTCATTCATTATACCTGAGAGCCCTTCATGTAGTATCACTCAAGAGCTCAGAGTTCTACACTCAAGATGCATTTAGTCTAGATAAGGGAGGTAGCCACAGAAGTTGACGTATGTTAGCTGACAAAAGAACTGCATGAGGTGCCCACAGCACAAAGAGGGGCATTTAAACTGGAGGAGGTGTTTGGAGATGGTTCTCCTCAAGGGTGCTGCAAGAGAGCAGCCTTCCTTATCTCAGGCCTACTCTTGCCTCACACCATATGGATATTAGCCTCCACACTGTAAAACTTCTGAGACCTTGTAGTGATCTGATTTTTCTTCCCTCTCTAATTGTACTATAATTAATTACACATCCTTCTGGCTACTAGAATGAACACTAAAGGTCAAGAGCTGGTCTTACTCATCTCACAATTCCCAGACTCTTTTAGAATGTCTAATACATAATACTCATTTAATGTTTCATGAAAAAAATAGATGATGTTTTTATTATTTCAGCATAATTGAAGCTGGAGAAAAAGTCATTTAAGTCAATTTTACTTAAAGTATAAAAGACAAGGAATAAATAGTAGGTGCACTCTGGTAGCTTGGACACGAAGCTGGCAGCTGGGGAGTGGGCCGCATAAAGCCCAAGGGTTCTTGAACCAGGTTGCGGGGAACCACCAAAATAAATACATAAATACATAAAAAAGATTTCCTCCTCTTCTTCCTTCCTTCCTTAAAAGCTGCTCTTCCTCCTCTTCCTTCATTTCAAAAAAAAATCAGCTTGACCTTTATTAAAAATGAAATTCAAATTATTAAAATTAGTGTTTTATTTTAAATGTATATTTAGATATTTAAGTAACTACTATTTTAAAAAATAATATGAATGTGGAAATGTTTTAAAAAACTCTGACAGCATTTTTGAGGACATCCTTAGCCCCCAATGTGATAATATTTTGAGATAGAACTTTTAGAGAGGTAGAGGTTAACTGATGTCATAGGTGTGGGGTCCAGTCAGTATGACTGATGTCCTTAAAAGGAGAGGAAGAGCTAACAGGGAGGCACACACAGAGGGGGAAAGAGCTACTTAAGAACATAATGAGAAGGTGACAAGCCAGGGAGAGGTCTCACCAGAAGTCAGTCTTGCTAGTACCTTGAACTTCGTCTTCCACCTCCAAAACGCCAAAAAATTAAATGTCTGTTGTCTAACCTGCCCTGTATGTGATATGTGGGCATCCCTAGGAGTCCACTACATACTGAATTGCTGGAATTGCCCTCACCATTTCTTACTTCTTCAAAGTAAACATCCCAGCTAGCAAGTCGGTGGGGCATGTTTGTATGCACATGTCTATACTTTACTCTGACTTCTTAATTTTGTACACAATTCACAGATTATTGCAACTTGATCTGTCCAATGAAATATAACTGTCAATTTCATTCAAAAATATTCTTTCTGGGACTAGCCACAATTAACATGAAATGTTCTTACACACCCTTGTATAGACTCCATATAACTAAAAACATGTAGGCTTTGAAAAATAACTTTCAAAATGTGTTGAGGTAAACTGAAGTTTCATATAGCCGTGTCTCTGCTTACTTTGATCTATCTGCTTCTAAAGCAGGGTGATGGAAATTAACCAAGTTATAAAGTCTGTTTTTCAATGAAATGGACCAAAGGATAAACAAGACTTCGTTTTAAATCAGGAGTATTATTTGGCCCAAGTTGACACTACAGGTCAAGGTCTGACTAAGTTCAGACCTGACTAACACAGCTCTATTTGCCAAACCTCTCACCCCCAGACACCTTCAGAAGTCTGCCAGTAAAGTCCAGATTGCTGGCTCCCACCTGCACATGCACACAAGGCAGCTCACTGTCGGAAGGCCAGTAAACAGAGTTTGGTTCTTGTATTTAATTATACCTCTCTTTGCTGCTAATAATGATCTACTTAGTGTATATTCTGGATTAAGTAATAGGCTCTACCTAGCTTATAGAACATCTTCATTTAGCTTCTCCATCCCATTCCCCTGCTCTTATCTCATAGCCTCTCTGCTCACAGAGCAGACTTTCTGGAAAAGGAATCTGAAGTGTTTGGCCTCTGTGCCCTTGGTGCTGATTCAGTTCCCATGAGTACTCCTTGAAACTAATGAAAATAAGATAAAGAACATGAACAGTCCAACTTACCAAGGAGGAAATGCAAGTGGCTGATGAAAAGATCGAAGTATATCCTATTTCAATAGTGATTCAAATAATGGCACATTACAATATAATACTAATTCCACTGCTACTCAGTATTGATCCCATGGTGACTCAGGACTCTAGTGAGAATTGGTCTTCATAGCAATAAGGCTTTTGAAGGGAGGTGATATTTGGTTTCTGTTTATTAAAGCACAGTAAGAAAGATAGATCGTTGAGATAAACCCTCCTGGATGCTCATGTTTGATATAGTCAGAGGCCCCTCTAGTGCTATTCTCATCACCCCCATCACTTGGGTGGGAGGTGGGGTGGGCGTGAAGGAGGACTGGGTCCATGTATGTCTGGACGTCTGAATATTGCTGTATCCTAGATTGGGTGAGTCAGGCAGGCTGAGTGCGCCTTGGGGATCACATAGGAGGGGAAAAAAAGAACTGGAATAGATGTGTGTCTTTCTTTGGCAGGGGGGTAAAACTGTCACTGCTGTTAAACGGGGCTCTGTCTGGGACCCTATTAAGCTATTCCTCTGCTCTTATCCTTCTTTTACTAGAGGCCTTTGACTAGTCCAAAGCTGGACTGGACATTGGAATGAGGATCTCTCCTCACTTGGTCTTCCCTGCCTCTATGGAGTAAGCAAGGGCTCTGTTAAAGGGAACACTCTGTTGTGGGCTGGCCATGAACACAGGACACCAAGGCTTAACTGCTAGTGTCAGATGAGGGCTTGGGAACTACTGGCAGTAGAGAACACTGCTCTTCAAACTAGACCTAGTTGGAGGGAAAATATGACCTTGCAAAAGAGGTCTCTCTTTATCATTTAAAAAACTTTCTGCCTGATGATTACTGAATGTAATTATAGCAGTTTTTTTTACTATGTTTAATAAAATTTTATAATTTTTGAAACATGTAAGAAGAAATCTGAAATAATGCTTTATTGACTACCAATAAACACTGCTTTTTAGTTATTATTTTCTATTTTATTTAGATCACATTCTTGTCAATCTCACGGAGTTTCTTTTTTGTTTCTGTCTATTTTTTTGTTGTTCTTTTTTTCCCTTGCTATAATCACTACCTTGCCCAGAACAGGGAACTTTGCTTCGTCAAAAAGCAAGGTATTGGGACATTAGTCAAGATGGTAACCTGATAGGAGCAAGTCTCATCTCCTCCCCACAGAGGAACAAAAATCACCTATTTTGCAGACTTAAAAGCTGAGGAAAAGTAGGTTAAGAAGCTACAGACACAGCAACAGTATTCACCACCAGAAAGGGTAAGTTAAAACATCAGGGTTCAGAACTAGGTTGCAGATTCGGGATTCCCAGCCTCAGGAGTTGCAGGCAGGGTCCTGGCACAGAGCCACCCTGTGGGAGGTGTAATTAATTGCTGGCTGATTCCTGATCATGGGCCAGTGATAAGGTAGTTGTTACTGATTAGACTTGTGATGCTGAGGGAAGGCTCTGCATCCCCCACACAAACTCCAATCCCATAGGCTGAACACTCAGACCCCAATGCAGGCGCCACACAACTCAAGAATTCCCAGTGTTCAAACCAAGTTTCAAGATTATTCCATGCAAGTCAATACCCTGTAAAATGTCATTGCTTCAGGGAAATCTAACACACAGAAGCATAAACATATGCCAAATAGAGTGAAGACACAGAGAAATATATGCGAAAAGATGGTTCCAATTAAAACCCCAGAGGAAAATCTGAATATAACAGATAGATGCAAACTACTGAGGATGAAGTAAGGGCAACAGTGATAAATATACTCATGGAACTCAAGAAAACAATAGGAAAAAAGAGAACAACAAAATGAGAGAAGAAATGAAGCAAGTTGTCAAGAAAATGAAGAACACGATAGCTGAACTAAAGAATTCAAAAGAGGAACTCAAGATGAGGGTGGATTAAGCCTCCAGTATAATCAGTGAGTTAGAATATAGGGCAGTGGAATGCCCTCAAGCATGTCAGCAAAAAGAAAAAAGAATGAAATGAAGACAGCATTCAAGACGTATGGTATAATATCAAAAGGAACATTATTCACATTGTAGGGATCACAGAAGGAGAAGAAAGAGAATAGGGGGCAGAAACTATATCTGAAGAAATTATAGCTAAGAATTCCCCTAACCTCAGGAATGAAGCAAACTTCCAGATCCAGGAAGCTCAAAGAATTCCAAACAAAAGAAACCCAAACAGACCTATACCCAGATACACCATCATCAAAATATCAATAAAATATAAGAAAGAATTTTAAAAGCAACTAGAGAAAACCAAGTCACAGACAAATGAGTTCCCACAAGATTGTCAGTGGATTTCTCAACTGAAACTCTGCAAGTCAGAAGGGAATGACATGATATACTCAAAATGCTGAGAGAAAAGGATTTAAACCTAGGATATTATAGCCTGTGATAATACCATTCAGAACTGAAGGAATGATAAAAAGCTTTTCAGATAAGCAAAATTTGAATTCATCACCATAAAACCAGCTCCATAGACAATACTAAAGGAACTCGAGTTAGAAAAACCCCACTTAAAGGTAGTAAGACAGTAGAATCTAAAAACTAGGGAGGAGGAGAGGAAATAAAGATGTGGATAACTAGAATTAATGCAAGACAAATTTGCTTTCAAATAAAAATAGGAAATAAACAAAATTCTTAATGCTAACTGCAGGGTAATCTCAAAACACATCTCCAGGAAAAAAAAAGAAAAGAAGAAAACAAAAAGAGAAACCAATCAAAATATACCTATACCCAACCCACTTAAGGAGAAGAAGAGAAAGAGAAGAACAAAGGTGCACTGTCTGGAACAAAACCCAGAAGACAAATTATGA
Source organism: Solenodon paradoxus (assembly GCA_004363575.1). NCBI lineage: Eukaryota > Metazoa > Chordata > Mammalia > Eulipotyphla > Solenodontidae > Solenodon > Solenodon paradoxus. Next base: position 273,181 of record RJWH01001700.1, read on the forward strand.
AATGATAATAGTTACATATCAATAATCATCCTAAATGTTAATGGATTGAATTCACCAATCAAATGACAACAGAGTGACCAACTAGATTAAAAAGCCTAACCCCATCTTGTGCTACATTCAGGAAACACTCCTTTCAAAATAAAAAGATAAATATAGTCTCAATGTCAATGATAGAAGACAATCCTACAGTTGAATGACAATCATAAGAAAGTAGGAAAGGCCATATTTATATAACAGACTTCTAACTAAAGAGTTAACAAAAGATTGAGATAGACATTATATAATGATTACGGGATCAATCCAGCAAGAAGACATAACACTTGTGAACATATATGTACCAAATAAAGGAGCATCAATATATATTAAGAAAGTATTATTAGAACTGATGAGAGATACCAACAGCACACAGTAATAGGAGACTTCAACTCTGCACTAACAGCAATGGATGAATCAACTAGGAAGAAAATTAACAGGGAAACACCAGCTTTAAGTGACCATTCGGAACAGTTAGGTCTAACAGACATATACTGAACCCTTCATCCAATGGCTACAGATTTAACTTTCTTCTCAAGTGTGCACTGAACATTCTCAAAGATCGATCATATGTTGGGACAAAAAACATGTCTCAACAAATTTACAAAGACTGAAATCATATCAAACATCGTCTCAGACCACAATAGCTAAAAACTAGAAATCAATCACAAAAAGAGAGCTTGAAAACCCCAGATTAATTGTATATTAAGCAATATGCATCTAAATGACTCGGGTATAAGAAGAAATCAAAAAACTTAAAAATACTTAGAGACAAATGAGAATGAAGACACAAGCTACCAGAATATATGTGATATAGCAAAAGAAGTACTGAGGGAAGTTCATTGGAATCCAGGTCTACCTCAAGAAACAAGAAAAATTGCAAATAAGCTATGTAACCCTACATTAAAAAGCAACTAGAGAGATAAGAACAATTAAAGCCAAAAATTAGTAGAAGAAAAGAAATAATAAAAATTGGAGCAGAAATAAATGAAATAGATATCAAAAAGACAACCCAGAAGATCAAGGAAATCAAAAATTGGTTCTTTAAAAAAATAAAATTCACAAACCATTGACTAGATTCACAAATAAAATAAGAGAAAACTCTCGTAACCAGAATCAGAAATGAAAGGCAGAAGTTACAACAGATACCACAAAAATATAAAACATGGTAAGAGACTATGAACAGTTCTATGCCAATAAATTGGAAAATCAAAAGGACACGGACTAATTGTTAGAAAACTGTAATCTACCAAGACTGAACCTGAAAGAGCAGGAAAACCTGAACAGAAAAATCACAAGCAAGGAAATTGAAGAGGTAATCAAAAATCTCCCTAAAAGTAAAAGCCCAGGACCAGATGGCTTTTCTAATGAGTTTTATCAAATCTTCAGAGAATAATTACTACCTATTATTTTCAAACATTTCCAGAATATTGAAGAAAAGGGAATACTTCCAAACACTTTCTATGAGGCTAACATCACACTGATACCAAAAGCTGATAGAGATGTCACCAAGAAAGAAAATTATAGACCAAAATCTCTAATGAAAATAGATGTAAAAATTCTCAACAAAATATTAGCAACCCAAATCCAACAATGCATCAAAAGGATCATCCATCATAATCAAATGGGATTTACCCCAAGGATGCAAGGATGGTTCAACATACATAAATTTATTAATGTAATGCACCATATTAAGAAGAGCAAGAGAAAAATAACATGATCAAATCAATAGACAGAGTATTCTTTTGACAAGATCCAATGTTTGTGGTAAAAATTGCATAAAACGGGGATAGAATAATAAAGTTCATATATGATAAACCCACAATCATCATCATAGTCAATGGTGAAAAATTAAAGGCATTTCCTGTAAGGTCAGGTACAAGGCAAGGCTGTCTCCTCTCACTGCTGCTATTTAATATCGTACTGGAGGTGTTAGAGCAATTAGACAAAAAAAAAAGAAATAAAGGGAATACAAACTAGAAAGGAGGAAATTAAGCTATCACTATTTGTAGGTTACATGATTATATATATTAAAAACCCTGTCAAAATACTACTAGAACTAATAAATGAATACAGTAAAGTGGCAGACTATAAAAATCAATGCACAAAAATAAATTGAATTTGTAAACGCAAACAACATGCTAGAAGAAAATGGAATCAAGAAAACCACACCATTTAAAATAGAAGTAAAAAAATCAAATACTTGAAATATGTCTAACAAAGGAGGTGAAAGACCTGTACAATGAAAACTAAAGTCCTTAAGGAAATAGAGGAGGATTCAAAGAGATGAAAAGACATCTGCTCATAGCTGAGAAGAGTCAACATTGATAAAATGATCATCTTACCTAAAGCAATATACAGATTTAACATAATCCCCATTAAAATTTCATGGGCTTATTTTCAGGAAATAGAACAAAAAATCTTAAAATTTATATGGAACAACAAAAGACCCTGAATAGTCAAAGCAATTATGAGAAAATGAACAGATCCAGAGGGATTATACTCCCAGACATTGAGCTATACTACAAAGAGATCATGATCAACACAGTATACTACTGGAATAATAACAGGCACAGATCATGGAATAGAACCAAATCACCAGAAACTGACTCGCACATAAAGTCCATTAATCTACCACAAAGGAACCAAAAGCACACCACAGAGAAAGGAAAGTCTCTTCAATAAATGGTATTGGGAAAACTGGACAGCTACGTCAAATGAATGAAGCTAGAGCACTCTCTAATACCATTCACAAAAAATTAATTCGAAATGCACTAGAGACCATAAAATTCTTGGAAGATAACATAGGAAGACATCCCATGACCTTAACCTTTGAGAAGTCTTTGGGTAGTCAACTCCAACATTAAGGGAAACAACAAAAATAAACAAGACTACATCAAACTAAAAACTTATTCACAGAGAAAGAAAACATCACAAAAACAAAAAGACAACCTAGTAACTGGGAGAAGATATTTATGTTCCATATTTCTGACAAGGGCTGAATATCCAAAATATTAAAAAAAAAACTCATAGAAATAACAGAAAAACATGGCAGTCCAACCAAAAACTGAAAATAGGTGAGACATATTTAGTGAGATATTTTTCCAAAGGATACACAGATGGCCAACAGGCACATGAAAAGATGTTCCTACTGGATGGCTATCAGGGAAAAGCAAATCAAAACAACAATGAGATACAACCTTACACCTAAAAGATTGGTTATTATCTAGAAGTCTGAAAACAACAAATGTTAGTGAGGATGTGGAGAAAAGGGAACACTTTTACACAGTTGGTAGGAGTGCAAATCGGCACAATCCTTATGGAAAACAGTGTGAAGTTTCCTCAAAAAGTTGAATACAGAAACCCCATATGATCCCGCCATCCCATTTCTGGGTGTTTACCCAAAAGATACTAAATACCAATTCACAGAGACCTATGCAACACCATGTTTATTTCAGCCCTATTCACAGTAGCTAAGAACTGGAAACTACTCAGTGCCCAATGTCAGATGAATGGATGAAGAAGATGTGGTATATAGTACAATAGAATACTACACAGCCCTTAGAAGAGATTAAATCCTATTATTTGAATCAGCATGTATGGATCTAGAGGGGATTAAGTTATGTGAAATAAATCAAAAGGAGAAAGATAGGTAACAGACTATCTCAGTCATAAGTGGAATGTGAATAGACCAAACAAAGGAACAGATGAAATAAAGCCGACCCTTGTACACTTGCAATAGAACCGAGGTTACCAATAGGGAACAGAACAGGGGGAAGGGGCAAGTGGTGGCAAAGCCCACTGGACAATAGTGAAGAACACTTGATGATTTGGTGGAGGGCAGGGTGTGCTGACAAATATTTGAGGAATGGGGAAACTGCACATACAGGGAACCTATACATGTGAGTTTATTTTAATTTGTAAAACAAAAGTTACTGCAACAAAAATAAAATCAAGGGACCCAGGGACAGCCTGTGAAGAGAAATCAGTTATCATTGTCAACAACTACTGTTTATTCAGTCACAAACCAATGACAAAGATAGTATCCATCCATTAGTATTTTCATTGTTACTGATTTTGAAAATGGCCAAAAATTTCACTAGGTACTGTCATTGACATCACATTCAGGAGAGAGAGAGAGAGAATCCTTGCTCTCCTACCTTTTTATGTGTTATGCTCTATTACAGGCCAGAGTATGGTAGTGCGGAGTCTTCTTGTGACATAAAAGTAAATAAACACATAAGGAAATAATGTTCACAGGGAGCCACAAAATATCATTGTGTGTAAGCATTTTTTAATTTTATTTTACTTGTGAGCATTTTTATTCACAAAAATGATTGAAAAAGCCCATTTCAAATTCAAATGGGCAGTCGCTTCTCAAATTGACAGTTTAAAAAAATTGTTGACCACTGAAGATACATCACTTGGTCAATTCCTCTGCTATTCATTGTCTGATGTTACTGAAATCAATTTGGCAGCATGTATAAAAAGAACTCTTAATTATTAATGCACCTTCTGCTTCCAGCCAAGATGATTAAAGGGTACCAGATTTATCCTCTTACCTGAAATTACCAAAAATAATTAGGAAAAAACCCACAAACACATTAACCAATGGTTTTCAAGAGACTCCTTGGAAAGACAGGAAACAAAGAAGATGCATCCTACAAAACTGTGTCAACTAACTGCCTAGAGAGTTCCCAGACCATGGTGTGAGGAGAAACCCAGGGAGCCCGGGGTCTTAGCTGAGAGTGTGGAGAGACCAAGGCAACTGGAGTTCTCGGAACAAAGCCCTGGAGCGGTCAGAGCTTCCCAGGGCCATCGACAGATGATCTCCTTGAAGTAGTCTCTTGACTGGCAAGCACCATGTACTCATGAGAAAACTACCCAGGGCTGGGGAAAAGACCAGTTAACAGGATTAGAAGCAAAAGCTCCTGGTATTCACATGGGAGAGATGTAGGCCATGTTCCCAGGATGGACTGGAAATGTTCACAATTCATTAGATAGAGTCAGCAAGGAAAAATCATTTCCCTTCCACCCTTTTAGGTTCTTGGCTGAGGACACCCCCCCACCCCCATAATAGAGGATTAATAGGTGCAAGAAAAACTGAAGTTTAATAGTGTATCTTCTGTGTACATAGGGACGGCCAGGGAAACTGAGTAACCCCTTGAAATAACCCAAGTTACCACCTTAAATATCATTCATTTCCAGCTAAAAATGAAAAAAAGATGTTAGTGGGTAGGGGAATGCCAGTTAGGAGAGGTACCAGGAAAAGCACAACAAACAGAACATGGTTACTTTGCAGATTTAAGTCATGCTTTCTCCAGTTCTAAGAGATTCGGTTATCACTTCCTTGTACGGTGGCTGAAAGTACAATGGAAATCTCCTAACATAAAGGTCCTAACAAAAGGGTGACTTCCACTCAGTTTTCAGAACGTCTCCTCTATCTTCTTTTCTTGAAAATAGTAAGTTTAAAATAATCCATGTGCCAAAGAGACATAGTTTGGGGTGGCAAATTCTGCTCGCCTTCAAGAGATACACAGGGGGATCTTGCCTCGGTGGTGGGGAATAGCCCCAGATTGAGCAGGACTCCAGTCTTGCCTAAAAAGTCATACAAGCAAAACTAAAAAGGGTCAAATACTTTCTTACAAACTTAACTGCATTCTAGAACAAAGTGCATGAGTATTAATAGGAATACAAAAAGACCCAGTACTCAAAAGGTAAAGCTCATAATGTCTGAATATAGTAAAAAAAAAAAAAAAAAAAAATTAAATGTCGTACAAAGAAGGAAAACATGACCCATAATTAGGAGGATAATCAATCAACCAAAATTGAATGGGAACTGACATAGATGTTAAAATTATCATACAGGGACATGAAAACAGTTGTTATAACTGTATTCCATATGTTCAAAAGTTAAGAATAGGTATACAAGTTTTTTTTCCTTTCTTTCCCCAGCTTTACTGAGATACTGGGATATTTTTAAAGACCTAAGTCAAACTTCTAAAGATTAAAAATCTTCAGTATGTGAAATGAAAAATACACTGAGTGGTATTAATAATAGTTAAATATTTCAGGAGAGGAAAAGTAGAGAATTTGAAGATACTGAAATAGGAATTGTGGAGGGAAAATAGTGTTTAAGAAATAAAGAAAGCATCTATGACTTGTGGAACAACCTGAAGTAAACTAATATATGCGCAATCAGAGTCTCCAAGATGCGGGGAGTGGGGATTTGAAGAAATAATGGTCAACATTTTACCAACTTTCATGAAAACTATAAAGCCAAATTCCAAGAAACTCAGCAAACCCCAAGCCCAGGAGTCAATTAAGCACAAGTAATCAAAAACAATGACAAAGGGGAAACATCTTCAAAGCAGCCAAAGAAAAAGGATGCATTCGATATAGAGCAACAAAAATAAGGATGACATCAGACTTCTCATAGGAAAACAGAACAGTGCAGCAATATCTTTGTAAGTATAGCAGAGCCTTGAATTAAATGGTTTTGTTCAAGTTTGTTTCATTATAATTTTGACGAGAGGGGGATTCTGATTATTTGAGGGCTTGCTTTAGTTATGCATTGCTTTATTGAAAGTTGCAGTATCCAGAACCTCTGGACCATGTTAAGTGAGAACTTAATGTATGAAAAATAAAAAGCTGTCAACCTAGAATTCTATATTCTTGTTCTTTGAAGAACCAAGACAAGATAAATGCTTTCTCAGACATAGAAAAACTGGAAGAATTCATCACCATCAAATCCTCATTGAAAGAAATATTAGAGGATATCAGTGAGAGAAAAGGAAAAATGATGTCAGATATGAATCTACACAAAAGAAACAAGAGAATCAGAAATGATAACTACATGGGTAAATATATAAGATGACTTTATTAACAGAATATCTTTAAATGATATAATTCACTGTTTAAGCAATAATAACAGAATGAAGTATGGGGTTACAGCAGATGTACAAGTAAGTTATATGAAAATAATGCCACAAAGATAGAAAGAAAATAAAGGAAGTACAATATTGTGAAGTTTTTTATGCTATCATAGAATGCTTCATATAGCAATCTAAGGTAAAGTATGTAAGTTTAAAATATATATATGCACTATAAAACAACCACTTAAATTACGAGAAAAATGATAATAGCAATGAAGCCAGAGGAGAGAAAATAGAATCATTAAAAATATTCAAATAATCCAAAATCATACATTAAAAAAAGGAGGAAAGAGGAACCAAGAACAGATGGGACAAATACAAAATATTGCTAAAATAAATTAACTATCTAAATAAATGGAGAGATATGTCAAACTTATGAACCATAAATTCAATATTAGTATGTCAACACTCCACAAATTGGTCTATAAAACCAACACAATACTAATCAAAATCCTAGCGCTATTCTTTGTGAAAGTTAAAACACTGATTCTCAAATTTACATAGAAATACAAAGGACCTAGAATAGTCTAAAGGACTTTATAATAGAAGAACAAAGTCGAGTATTAACACTACATTATTTCAAGATTTACTGTAAACCTACACTAATTATGACAGTGTGGGATTGACATCAAGACTAATGATCAAATAGACAAAATAAAGAGTCCAAAAATAGGTACCCAAATAATTGATTTTCCACAAAGGAAGTTGTGAAGGCAATTCAGTGGAGAAAGGACAGTATTGTTTTGTTTTGAGGGAGGTAACTTTGATTTATGACAAATGTGCAGGTTTTCAATGTGCAGGTTTGCTCTTCTTCATTATTATTTATTAAATAACACACCATGCCCATTGCCAAATTTCTAATAGTCTTCCATCACTGTGAATTAGACCTCCATTATCTTTTGCTCCCCCATTTTTCTCTGGTAAACTCAGTTCTGCTGAAAGTGTCCAAGAGCTAGTTTTCCTTGTTTTGTCCGTTCATTGGCTTTGTTTCTTTATAGTTCACATATGAGTGAGATCATCTAGTATTTGTCTTTCTCCTCTGACTTATTTCACTTAGCATAATCCCTTCTAGTTCCAAGGGATAGCATTTTCAATAAATATGATGGAGAAATTGGATATCCATATGCAAAAAAATCGAACTTTGATCTGTACATCATGCCACATGCAAAAATTTACTCAAAACATTCAAACATGAACCGAAAATAGATCACGTGGGAAGTTTAGTTCATACAGGTCATTAATTTGCCTAAGGTGTTTTGCATTGTAACTGGGGGCTGGGAGAAGCTGTTCTGAAGCACACTGGCTTCCCAAATAGAAAGTGGAATGCAGAACTTACAATGGGGTGGAGAAGGAGGCATCATCACTACTTCTGAACAGGCCTTATAGAGAGCCACAGAGGCCCAAGATTCCAGAGTCCCTCCACACTCAAGGTTTCTAGACAGCAGGTGGGGCAGAGAAGCAGGGCTCCTCTCATTGCTCAGGCTCCTGCTCCCTGAGGGATGACCCTGGATCTCCCTCCAGGCTCCATGATCAGGGACCATCCACAGAGCAGAAATGGAGTAAGTGCAACCCTGAGCTGTCCCAGGAAATAAATCAAGATTATCCTTTACTGTCTTTAGATGGTGGAATCCCAGATAATTTTTATTTTCTTCTTTATAATGATTGTATGGTCTGAATATTTCACAATAAACATGTATTACTTTTATAATCCTAAAAAGCAATAAGCTTTGTTTATTTTAAAGGTAAGGTGCAGGTAGTAATGAAGGTGAGTAGGCAAGCAGGCAGGAAGACAGAGGAGGAAGCATTTTATTAGTTAGTTATTCATCTTGGCTATTTCCCCTTACCCCTGGGATGTAAACCCAGGTCCTTGAGATGTATGTGGACTGTGCTCGGCCAGAAGCAGCGGAACAAACCACTACTCCACCAGGGTGCACTTAAAGCTTTTTTTTTTCAAAGGAAAGGTGCAGGCAAGAATGAAGGTGAGTAGGCAGGCAGGAAGAGAAAGGAAGAAGCATTTTATTTTTATTTAGCTTTTCATAATGGTTGTGTACTCTCTGCCACCCCCACTATCCAGGACTTGAACCCAGGGGTATGTGACCTGTGCTCCTCTGGAGGCAACTGACCTAAATGGTACTCCACCAGGGCTTGCCTAAAGATATTTTTAATGTTTTAAATCTCTCCAAAGCAAAACCAGAATTTAAAAATGTATGGTATGATTTAATTTTAATGAAAAACAAACAACATAAATGTATAGAAAAGAAGGAAAGGGGACAATACACCAAAATACTAGTGAAATAGTGATTTGAATGGTAGAATTATGAGCTGTTGTTTTTTTTTCAATTTTGCTTTTCTAATTTTTTCTTACATTTTACTCCAATGATGATTTATCACATTTATAATAATAAAAAGTATAAAATTATTATGAATGTTATTTGAAGGCTAGCTGCACATGTAATTCTTTACAAATTCATTTAATCATTATAGCTCTTATGATCTCTCTTTTATCATATAAGATGAGGTGTTTGGGCTAGATGAATTTTAAAGTCCTTTTCACTATAAGATTTAATCTATCTTAAAAATTTTTCAAAGGTTACATTTCTAGAATTTGTTAGTCTTGTGTTTGAGCATAAAAATAAAAAATACCAATAGGAAAGGTTTTAATTTATCCAAAAACTTCTCCTTTGCTCAGACTGTCTGCTGAGCTGGGCATTCTGCTCCTGATTTCCTTCTTTGAAACTGAGTCCCTTATTACTTCAGATGAGATTAATTCTGAAGTTTAAGATTGCTAGACATTCATGTTTATTTATAAGCTCCTTGTTGAAGCATATAACTTGGACTTGCTCAAAATCTGATGCAGCCTTTTCCATGCCATTCTGCCCATAAATTATCCAAATACCAAGTTTCCAGATTGATTTTTCCTCCCCCCATTAAATCATCATATTAATCACTCCAGCATTTTCCTTCATTGTGGATGTTGATGAATGGGAAGTAAATTATCTGTCAATTGCATATTCACCAAAGTATGTAAGATTATTCCAGACTTCTTAAAAAGTAGCTATCTAAAACTACCCACTAGAAATACCGGGAGTCTGATTTCTTTTGAGTTATAACAGCAGATGTGCTGAGTTCTCTCTAGAAAGGCTAACACTCAAGTAATCACGTTGGTGCACATGAATTTGATTTTATTAGTTGCCATTATTATTTATGGTTTGCCGGGGAACAGTGATGCATAACTCTTTGTGGAATCGTGTCTCAGTTCAACTCACCATGGAAACACTGGGCCCAGGATATACTTTTCCTCTACTAGTGTTTTGTCCTTAAAGGTATCAGTTCACAAACTCAAAATTAAAAAATAAAGATATGGAGCAACCGTAGTATAAGTTAGGATATTTCCCTTTCCCTCTTGTAGCTAATGAACTCCTTTTGTAGGAGGGAGTGGAGGAGACACATGTATTTAGCGTTCCAATAAGAGTCTCCTAGAAGATATTGGAACAGACCACTCATTAATGTGGGAGAGAGAATGACATCATGATTACAAGTATGAACTTTAAAATCACATAGATCTAGATTAAATCCTGGTCTTACTTAATACCTATCATCTTCAGAAAGTTACCTAACCCCTCTGAGCCTCTTTTGCTCAACCCCTTGTGGTTATTAATGAGGATTAGAAAGAAAAGAAATTGTAGACCCCGTAAGAGAGTACTTAGAGCACAGATAATATCTAATCCATTTTAACAAATATGATTAAAAAGATAGTGATCGTGGGTTGCTGCGTAGGTTCATAACAAATTGTAATTTTCTTTTACCTGCTGCAGAGAGGCCTTCTGACTTCCTCAGACCAATATTTTGCATCCACTGAGTTACTGTTTTCCATGCAGACCATTTTGTAATGCCCTGGGTTTTCTGCTGTTATTTGGATGAAGTTCTCCGACATTCCATCGCGTTCTTACCGCCTGCTCAGCGCTGCCATATGTAGACATCTTCCTGGACACACACTGTGGTGTGAGCTAATGACTGACTGATTTGGGTCAACATCATAAACCCTCAAAGCAACTCTTTCATGGCCTTTATCTTTTGAAAGGACAGTAAATGAAAGAAAAATAGCATCATTTACTTGCATTTGTGAAAAGGAAAAAAATTCTGAGCACCTTCCTGACTGAAAATCACAATGATGGTATCTTGCATTTTTCAAAATTTCATTTGTTTTTTGTAGAAAACCTAAAGATGAGCAAAGGTACAATACTTTAAAGATGTTTTTATCCACTGTAAGATTAAGGCAGAAGGAGATTAAACACAAGATTTTTTTGCTTCTGGTGGTCAGTATTCCAAAACCAGCAGTTTATGGTACTATGATCACCTCATTTAATACCCCCTCTCCTTTAGGGGAACCAGAGGTTTTCATTTATAGTTCATTAGAGCACTCTGATTACCGTCGTCATCATCATCATCATCATCACCATCATCATCATCAATAGATAACATCTTTGTTTCACATGTATTAACTTCTTCAGTCCTTCAGCAACCCCATGAGATAGGTACAATGATTACTCTCATTACTAATAATGAGGGAAAATGTTACTTTTCAGAGCACACACAATTGGTATATAATCCAGTATCATGCTCAAGAGCATGGGATTGGCAGAGTGATGCTTGATGAGCAGCTCTCTGCACCTGCTGCTTCTCTCTCCACAATCCATTTTTCCATCCATGTTCCTCTGCTAGTGTGAAATGTAAGCCTGATGCTCTCCCAAAAGCAATCAATTTAAGGTAGACTTATACTTCCTTAAGCCCCCAACCTCAGTTTAATTTTTTAAACTTCTCCTGTTTCATAGTCAGAGTCATGGGTGATTAGAAGAAAGGGAATAGGAATAAGGCTAATTAATCAAAAAACATTTAAGAGACACTGTAAACTCTGCTTTGAACCCTGTCCCTGAGGAGCTATACTCTCACAACCTAGCCAGCAGGAGAAAGACTCCTGTCCTCATCATCAAATAGATGTTTTGAATGTCTTGAATGCTGCACAGAAATCATCATAATTTATGACTGTCCCATCACTAAGAGGAGATCAGTCTTCGACAAATCCTTGCCAGGTGAGAGTAGGAAGAGAAGAAAATGACTCTTTATTGATAGTCACGGGTTGGGAGTGATTAAAATTGTGTTATTAGTAAATCCCAAAGTCTGGGGTTTATGAAATGAGGCCAGTTTGAGAATGATTCCTTTAATCTTCTTGAAGTAGAAAACATCATGTTATGACTTGCAAACATCAAGCCACTTAGTGAAAAATTTTCCTTGGATCAAGTCTTCAAACAAATGACGAACTCACTGGTCAACGCTGGGAGCAGAAGGAGAAAAAAAGTGCGAGACTCCTTTGTCCTTAGGTCAGCCAGGAGACTCATGAGGATCTCAAATATTTTTATAGGTGGAAGAAAAAAATACACTGGTGAGAGAAGGTCAAACTGGGTGAAGGGAACCATTAGGAAGGCAGCTACCCGCAGAGATCCTCTGGGACATAGAACCACAGAGATTCTCCATATGAGTCTGATGTTACATAAGCCCTGTATCACCTCCCTGTAAGATACATTGTGTGGGACATGAAGAATGTGAAAAGAACACAATGAGGCAAAGTCACTGGTTTTCAATGTTTGCTGAGGATTTGGGTTTCCTTGGGAATATCATTCAAGCATAAGCTTCTGCTCTGTCAAACAGATGGGCTGTGTATCTTCTCCCAGAAGAATTCTAAGTTCATGTAAAGATGTAAGAAAGAGAAGATAAATTAGGAAGAAAATATTAATGCCTAAATAAAGCTGTTAGGTACTAGGTATAGCCTAACTGCAGAAAAAGCATATATTCGGTCCAGCAAGAGTCCTGCATCTCCCACATAGTCCAGAACACCAACCTTTCCAAGAGGTCAGGAGGGACTCATAGAAGCAGAAGGCACAAGATAGAAGATGTCTCACAACTAGAAGAATATCCAGAAATAGAGAAGATCCAGGGCTTTGCCTGGTATGTGGTGGATATTTTGTGTTGCTCACACACAGTACAGGCCTCATCATCTGCTCAGTTTCTACATCATTCTTATGCTCATAGATTCTTGAGTATTCTCCTGGTATTGATTTACTAAAAACATACTAAAATTTTAATGGATAAATGTAAAATTTATAAAACAGAAAATATAATAAATGTGAACATTGAAAATGTCATAAAATCAAAACCACAGTGATAATGTTTTTCATTTCCAAAATTAGAAAACAGCTTTAAATTACAATACTTAGTTCCAGCAAGGTTGTTCTAAAAATAAATCTTCTCTTGATGGTGATCATGGTGATGATAGTTATTAGCCATCTAGTACCTTGTCCATGCTCAATCAAGAGTTATAGAGTAAATGACTGAGAGTTTAAGAAATTTTACCTTCCAGTTCACTTGGACTTAGCCTGGTCCACCCATGCCTGTTGGTGGTGTTTCCCTGTAGGACATCCAGTCCTACAGCAAAACCTCCAATAGATAACTTTTTTTAAAGCTTATTGAGGTAACATTAATTCATAACACAGTCTAAGTTCTTTATGTGTGCAGGTTGACTCCATCAAATAGAGCATAACACACCACAACCACCTCCAAATTTCTAACACTTTCCCATTACTGTCCATTGGAACCCCACTATCCACTGTTTCTACCCTATTCCCCTCTGGTAACCTCAGTTCTATTATCAGAGTCCAAATTAGCTTTTGTTCTGTTTGTCTATTTGCTTTGTTTCTTTATATGTCTCAGGAGTGAGATCATCTGAATTTGTCTTTCTCCTTTCACTAAGCGTTGTCCCCTCTAGCTCATGTTGTCAGAAATAGTTAAGATTTCATCTTTTGTTTTAATAGCTGAGTAGTAGTCCATTGCATGTGTATCACATCTTTATTCTGGCATCTGCCAATGAGCATTTTGGTTGTTTCTATTTCTTGGCTATGGTAAATGGTGCTGCAGTCAGCACTGGAGTGTATATATTTCTTTTTAATTAGCATTCTCATATTCTACACAGAGATACCTAAAAATGAACTTGTTGGATCATAAGGTGGTTAATTTTTTAATTTTTTGAGGAACTTCCATACTGGCTGCAGCAATTTGCACTCCCACCAATAGTGTACAAGGTTCCTTTCTCCACACTTGATCCCAAGCTTGCACACTAGCAGCACTGGTGTACTTACAATGACCTCTGCCTCATTAGCATGGTAAAATTCACTTGGGGTGGGGGCAACATAACATTTCAGTGAGACAAATTACGCATGAAGAAGCAGGAAGAGGTGAAACAAGTGACAACATACATGCCTACTAAGGACAGGACCCCCAGTACAACACATCTCCTAAGCAGACTGACCATATTTCCTTGAGACAAAAATGGGACATTGGGAAGCCAAAAAAGGGAAGGGGTTATGCACCTGTGACTCAGAGGCGGGGAGGAGGCAGAGCAATCCAAGCAGAAGTAGAGAAGCCAGGCCAGCACCAAGTAAGTGCTGTGGATGCCAATCAGCCATCACATAGTAATGACATGTGGTCCTGTGGGACTTCATACAGATGGTCAGGGCCCTGCAAGGAATTTTGGCACCATTGACAAATTTGGCACCCCTATAAGCCCCATTCTAAATGTCCTGCCTAAAACACATGCTGCTTTAATCATCCCAGTGTCAGAAATGCCCAAAAACCTCAACAGTGCCAGAAGTTAAACCCCCTATGACTTACCTGCAGCTCCAACACGCCATGGTGTTGTGCTTCCTGTGAGGAAACAGGTGTGCGTGCGTGTGTACACACGTGCGGGTGGGGGAGTCCCCTTCCCGCATGACCCCCGTTTCCTCATGGGGGCAGGAACAGCAGCAGTGGGCCATGGCCCACTACAGTGAGCACTGACAAGGGCCATCTTTAAGTTGGGGTACAAGGGGCAGCTGCTTTGGGGCCCCCTCAACAGACTGGGCAACTCAGCTGCCCCTTTTGCCCTGCATTAAAGACAGCCCTTGTGGAGCAGTGGTTGGGTCAGTTGCCTCTGAAGAAGCAAGCCATATATCCCTGGATTCAAGTGTCAGGTCCTGGAGGGAAGCAACCAGTGTGAACAACTAAATAAAAATAAAAGATGCTTCCTCCTCTCTCTTTCTGCCTGCCTTCATTCCTGCTTGCACCTTTCCTTACAAAAGAAAAAAAAAAAAAAAATGATGACCCTGATTTACTAAAAAGAGACAAAATTGACATCTATATTAAAACAACAGGTAAGTCCGGAAATACGAAAAACAAAACCGGAACTGTCTCCTGTTTAAAATGGTACATATGGTCAGCCTACTTCTAAGTCTCCCCACTTCGGCAACCCTTTTGATAGTTTTGCTCCCCTTAAGTTTGGAGAAAGTGTGAATTAGACTTGAGGCCTGTTTCCTACTGTGGAATCCACAATAAAGTTTAGAGAAAAGCAGCCGGCTCTCTTTCGGCTGAAAGAGCCAGGCAAGAACTCCATTGGCTCTGCGATACCTGGCCCAGCTGCCTGTAGCTACCTGCGCCGGTGCTGCGCGGAGCTGTGAGGACCTCAAACGCGAGAGCCACAGACTAACCACGGCGAGAATGTGAGAACTGTAGCTGTGAGAACCACAGCTGAAAGAACTATCTGTGTCCTCCACCACGAGCACTTCGAGGGTGCGAGGAGGTGTGGTTCGCCTGCAGGGCCTGGCTGCAATATGACCGCAGCCTGTGATGCGCAGCACAGACGAAGGAAAACCTGGATAGGACCCGGGCAGCATCTCTCTTCATGGGAGGATACCCTCTTTCTTACTCTTTACGCTGGAGTTTTTGATTCAACAAATGCAAATCCTTCAGGTAGGTCTGTGTATACTTCATCTCTCCGGGATATCTGCTCCTCAGAGTCCTGTTCTCTAAAGGAATGCCCCTCTGTTTTCCACACCGGGATGTCGTGCTCTCCTCTCCAATGTAGCTCCCAGGTGCAGGGGCACCTGAGAAGAAGAGAAGAAGTTCATAGCACTGGTGTCTTTTGTCCTTGGTCCGTGTCTGAGCGGCCTTCGTTGCCTTTTTTTTACCCTTCCCCTTCTATTCCTTTTCCTTAAGGGGGATGCTGGGTCCCAACTCTGTTCTTTTTCGAATGTCTTAGTTCTTAATGCAGTTTTGATGTATCTGTGGGGGTTGGAGACAGTGAGTTTGAGATCTTACCAGTCTGTTACTCATTGGGGTCATATCTGCTACAGAATAGTTTCTTTATCATTCTGATATAGGGCTCCAGGGTAAATAATTTTGTCTTTCTCCACATTGAAAATTATTTGTCCCTGGTAGAAATGTGATGAGTTTTGCAATGGACTGAAAGTTCAAAGTGTGATTCATGATGTGTTTTAAGAGTAATCTGTTAAGAGAGCATTCAGCAATACAAGCTATTCTTTCTAGAAAGTCTTGGCTAGTGGTGTGTTGGTTTTATGCAAACCTGCTTGGTGTTCTGTGATATATAGGTAAGCAAGAGAAGTAGTAGTAAACTACCAGTATTTATTCATCACAAAGAGTCTTGCACTGGTGGTTGAATTGCCCTAAAAGGAGTCTTTAGAACATATTCTGAGCAAAAAGAAATGAATGTGAGGATAGTACTTATACTAGAAACTGATTCCCAGTCCTCGACTTTTTAACACACAAACAGCGTGGGTAATAGACTCTTTCATAGAGTGCCAGTTCTAAAAGATTTTCCGATTGAGGAAGGGTGAAAGGGGTTTTGTGCTTAGATATGTGTTTGAGCAGTATATGTAGGATCTTTTGCCCTCCCAAGCTTCCTGCTTCCATTCCTACTTCTGCTTAGAGGTCCACAGTACACCTCAGCACTTTAAAGGCTCTGAGAAGATGATGAACAAGCAAAGATTTTTAAGATCGTTTAAACCTGTGTTTCCAACTGTGTGTGATCAGAGTCTCTCTTATATTCAACAGTAATTCTCTAGAACTTGTATTCCTCCAAATATATTCAGAAATGCTTTGCTGTAACTTCCAAGATTCTTTCCTCACCTGACCAACCTCTGACAGGTGATGAAAATCCCCACCATGTGTTTCATGAGGACATTTCAGTCAAGGGCTCGCTTCTACTGTGGTGTTCCTGATAACCTATGCCATACAGCCTAGGTGTGTGATAGTTTCTGCCGTTCACTGTTGCATAAGGACACTCTGTGATGTTCACACAACGACAAAATTGCCTAAGAATATGTCTGTCAGACTATATCCCCATCGTTAAGCAGTGCATGGCTATATTCAGGGCCAAAGATAGGACAGAAAATTTTTATTGCCTCCCCAGATAACCCGCTGGTCTGGAACACGGGGAGAAACAGAGAAACTAACAGATTTTCCCCTCAGCTTTTCTTTTCTTTTCTTTTCTTATTCTTAAACCCTTAATCCTTCAGAGATACTGTAAACAGGTTCGTTTCTTGCCCATCTGAAATCTACATTTTGCCAGCATTTGATTTATGCAAACTCCTATCATACCTGATGTTCTTTGCTCCCTGCCTTGGTAAAGTGGTAGATATGGTCTGTCTATTCATAATTCCTGCCCAGAAAGGTGGTCCTTCTTAGAGAATAACTACTTGGTTGTTTTAAAAAACTTACCCTCTTTAAATAATCAGAATAAGTGTTTACACTTCATGCATTATTGAATTTTTCCTTAGCTATAAGTAAAAGGTGGATAATTAACTTCCCAGGTCACTTTATTGGCATTTATCAGCATTTGAAACCCCCAAAATGATGTTTTCAAATAGCGGGAGATCAAAGAACTTTTTCTGGGTGGCCCATCTCGGAGTTCAAAATGTATTTCTAAATTATGAACCCCACCTAGATTTTATCCTTCAATTCTTGAAGATTCCAGAAAGTATTCTGTTCTTTATCAAGAAGCACTGCACCAGGTTTGCCTCATTCATCTTTTCAGCATAATCTCCTACTCTGGAAAGTCATTAAGTGAGCCTGGAGGTTCTTGCAACCCCTTCTTGCTTCTTGCTATTTGATCACCTTGACCAGTTCTGAAGGGGATAACTACTCAGACAGGACTGTAAGTGGAGCAGTTGAATTTCCTTTGAAGACCTTGTCCCTATCTCAGGGAAACACCCCCAGGCATTGCTTATAATATTTCCAAGAGAGAGGGAATGAGTAGGTTGGGGTATGTGTGCTTTGCACACCTGAAAGGAATCAGTGGCTCTTCTCATGGGAACTGAACTATAGAGTTCAGTTTACTGATAAGTTTAGCTTAGAGAGGTCAAGAGCAGGTTGGAGCAGGGGAGGGGTGACTTCTGTCCCAAGTACATTCTCCAGAAGTGGCACCGTCTTCTCAAGGTGGACATGCAGATAAAGATATGGACATGCAGATAAAGTGTGAATGCTCATGAAATAAGTGGTTAAGTCACCAGTGGCCATATCTTGGGATAAAGAAACTAAAAAATGTGGTGCCTTTGTCACTTGTCTCTTCTCCACCAACCGTAGGCACAAAGAACCTGACACTCCATCTGCCTCAGACAGGTCCCCTAGGTGTTCAAACCCAGTGAAGCCTCTGTATGGAAAATCTGCAAGGATCTTTTCTTTGTGGTTTGGTCACTCAGAATGGAAATGTTGCCTTTTGAGTTAAGTGAGCTCTTGAATGTCTTTAAAGTACCAGAAGGACCTCGACTGCTCCTAAAGTGTTCAGATCTGTCTCTGCTATAGATTAAATTACATGGGACCAAGACATAATCTGGGAACAAATCTAGGCAATTTCTTTCCTCCATTGAGTACCTGAGAAATGACAACGAGTTTGGTAGATTAGAGTGGAAAGGGACTCTTCCCTTTCATAAAGAGATTTATAAAGATTAAAGCAGTTAGAAAGATAGTTTGGCCAAGGCTAAGCTTAGTGGGGAAAGCTTGCAGTTCATAAGTATTTACATCATAAAAATATTTGTCACACATACATACATGTACACATACAGGCACCAACAATCCATGAATTGGATTTAAGAAACTTAAAATAGACTTGTGAAAGATTTGTTAAAATGGTCTAGTGGTTTCTCTCAGGGGAACTTAACCGTAGGAGTTGAATCAGAAGTTCATCTTGGGTGCAGAAGGGGAATGAGTCCTGACTCAAGAGTGTTCTCCAGAGCGGTGCCGTCTTTTGTGAACAGGTATGACAGGTAAGCTTTGGGGGTGATAATCATCTCTCCCTGCTGTGCTTCGAAGGTTTTTGTGCAGTAAGACATGGGGAAAAAGAGAAGAAACAACAGAGATAATAAACTGTTGTCACTGCTGTGTGCCTTGAGAGTGACCTGTTGCCTGCCGTTGTTAGTTGCTATTATGAGTCTAGAAGACTGGATGTGTGCTTCATTGTTTCACTTGAGATTTGCAGGACTGTACCAAAGGGATTCTGGTAACTTTGTTTGGGTGCCTATCATAGAATATAGTGACTGTCATTCTTGCTCCTAGTTTTATATTCCTCAAATCATGTAGCATTCCAAGGCATTTTCCCAAGGCACCTGAGCTCTCCTAATGTATGGGAGGTGGAGGCTTGATATGAAGAGATGAGACCTGGTAGTTTGTCCAAATCAGAAGACAAGTTCTTCCTGGGTGTATTTTAAGGACTTTGGTGGAAACATTGACTGGCATGATAAAATTAGAGATAATCCGCAAAGCCAGTAGACTCTGGGGCTGGGCCAGAGAAGCACCATGCAAAGCACTGTTGTTCCCAACTCCTTGTTTTATCACCCATCTCTCCGCGAAATCACATGTTAAATAAGATATTTATTTCATCAGTAATAGACATTCACTGTGGAGGAAAGTAGCAAACATTTAAGTTGTGGTAGATTGCATTATAGCTTCTAAACTACACCCTCCCTTTAGTCATGCCCTTTATCCATGACTTTGCACATCCTTCCACTAGAAAAATTCTGTTTCCCTCCCACATTCATTTAGGCTTGCCCACGTGGGCAACACAGTGTGCCAACTCCAAACCAAAGCCTAAAGCAATAGCATGTGTTTCCACTTGCTCCCCTGTACTTCTATCATCACCAGGAGATGAGCATGCCCTGGTTAGCCTACCAGTCCAAAGAGATGAGATACCTGCAAGAGCCCTGTGCCTCACCTGTAGTTTGAAGCCAAATCTAGCCAAGCTGAGCTCAACCCACATTAGCTAATAGGTAGATGCATGGTTCTGATTGAGATAAAGATAGTTGCCATTTGAAGACACTGAGTTTTGGGGTGGTTTGTTATGCAACAGTACTGTGGCAAAACTCAAGTCTAAAGAAGAAAAAATTAAAGTGCTCGTAATCCCAACATCCAGAGATATCCACAATTTGGGAGTGGTTTTTTCCTTCTCATTTTATGTTTGTGCTACATATGTGCTAAATTTTATAAAGCAATACAGTACATGCTACTTTGAGACATTTAAAATTTTTAATTTGGAAAAGTTTTAAATATCAATAAATATATAACATATTTTAATGACCATATAGTGTTTTGTAATATTGATATAGCATGTGTATTTCAAATTTTAGGTACTGAGTTTGAATAGTGGCCTAATATATTTTCTTTGTAAACTGAAATCTGTAGACTAAAATGTAAGTCGTCTTTTAACATCTCCTTTCCCTCAAATATGTCCTTCCATTCCCCAGAGATAATCATAATAATTAAATAATCAAATAATGTTCAAAGTTTGATTTGTCTTCATTCAACCTTTTAGATTCTAGATGCATTTATTGTATGTACAAATGTACCTACACATGTATAGGATTCTAAAAGTTAATGGTAATATGGTGTTTTCATGACCTACAACTTTTTAGCTAAACAGATTTTTAGACATTGTTACATATTAGTCATGTAGATTTACCTTATGATGTTAAAATGCTGAATAATATACCACAAAATGAACATGTCACAATTTACTGAAGTGCCCCAACACTAGTAGATATGTGAGTTGTAGTCTAAGTTTGGGGAATGTTCAGTGAACATCTTTCTTCATACATCTTTGAGTACATGCAGCTGTTTCTCCAGGATCAATATAATACCTTGAGGTGGAATTAACAATTTTAATCGAATTTTAGTAGAAACAGTCAAAATCTGTGTCCAATATACCCTCTGTCAACAGCATATGAAAGGGCCCTTCCTCACCAACCAAGCAAGGCGCCTGGCTTTGTTTCCAACTAAATTTGCAGCTCATCTCAGAACTGTGTCCTAATCTTTAAAATGTCCATAATCATTTTTAGAGGTACCTTTTACTTTATAATTTAAAGATAGATTTGCAGATACCTTCTTCATCAAATATATAACACGCATGACCACCAAATTTCTAATAGTCCTCCACTACTGTCCATTGTATCTCCACTACCCTTTTGTCTCACACAGCACCCCTTCCCCTCTGGTAACCTCAGTTCTATTGTCAATTTCTAAGCGTTAGTTTTTGTTTTGTCTGTTCATTTACATTGTTTCATTATAGTCCACAAATGAGTGATAGCATCGGATATTTGTCATTCTCCTCATTTATTTCACTTAGCATAATCCCCTCAAGTTGCATCCATGTTGTTGCGAATAACAGGATTTCATCTTTTTCATGGTTGTGTGATATTCCATTGCATATCTATATCATATCTTCCATATCCATTCATGTGTTGATGAGTACTAGGTTTTCCCCACCATTTGTTGTCTATTGTAAAAAAATGCTGCAATAAACATGAGGTGCATAATTTTCTTTCAGTTAGTGTTTTTTGAGTAAATGCCCAGAAGTAGGATGATCGGCTTATATGGAATTTCCATTTCCAAATTTCTTAGGAAGCGCCATACTGTTTTCCATATTGATTGTACCAATTTACATCCCCACCAACTATGTAAAAGGATTGCCTTTTTTCTACATCTCTGCCAATACTTGTTATTTTCAGTCTTTTGGATAAGATTTTCTTAACAGGTGTGAAGTGATATCTCATTGTTGTTATGGTTTACATTTACCTAATAGCAAGAGATGAGGAAAATCTTTTCATTTGTATATTGGCCATCTGTATGTCTTTGGAAAAATGTCTATTCAGATCTTCTGCTGATTTTTTAAATTTATTTTTCTGCTGTTGAGTTTTATGTATTCTTTATGTATTTTGGGTATTAGCCCCTTGTCATTTGCACGATGTGCAGATATCTTTCCAATTCACTAAAAGCTTTTTATTTTGATATAGTCCCATAAGATGGTCATAATTCTTATCTCGGCATATTATTAAAGGAAAGAATTTAACACTATTAGTAGTCATTAGCATTGCTCTCATTTTCCTAATTACTGTCTGCTAGTATTCCTCCATGTGAACCTTTTATTTTATCCATCCCAGCTTTATCTTCTTACCTGAGTTTGGTTCATACATTTTACTAAGACTCTTTCATCCTTCCTAGTTCCCCAAACCCAAATTCTCACTATTTTTCAAGATTAATTGCAGGTCTCTCCTTCATCACGTGACTCACTGGCCATTCTTTTGAACTCACACACATATATTTCTGCACTAATTTTTTTTTTTATCTAAAATTACCAGCCACTATATAATTACATAAAAATGGATGCTATTTATTGATCCTTTACTCTGTATGAGACCCTGTGCCAAATGCTTTTATAAACATTTTCTCATTTATATCACTGCACCATTATTTTCATTTTATAAAAGAAAATCCAGAGGTTCAAAGAGTTTAAACAACTGCTTAAGGCCACACATAAGTGACAGAGCAGAGATTCAAAGCCACATGTCCTTGTTATATATTCTGCCCTCAACCACTCTACAATAAGATCCTTACTCTGTCAAGAGACTGGAAGTTCCAGAAGACAGAAGCAGAATCATGCCTTTCTTTGCATCATTTTCACAATACACAAAGCTCTGCACTTGGGGGATGCTCAGATACTGTATTGATTGGTTGCATCTTTTCCTTTCCAGGCCCACATTCCAGGCATGACTAGTCAATAATTCCATGATAGTCATATCTCATCATCTAAGTCATAGGGAAAGAGTTAGGACTTTGTTGAGTAAATACTATGCACTCACCCCTTATATGAGAGCTATTTGGGTTACAAAAGAAATAGATTAGTAGTCCTTTGGTTTAGGAAATGTCAGTATAAAATGTAAACGACTCTAAAAAATAGTTAAAAATTAAAATGCTCCAAAAACACCTCCCTAGAAAAGAAGATTCAAATCAAGTGTTGTATGGCATGGAGCAAGCAATTAGGAGACTTGAGTCTATCAAGTTGAGATCACATAAATGGTCATTGACAAATGGGTGGAAAGGAGCAGGTATTGGGAGGGAGGAATAGAGAGATGAGGTTATGGGTCCAGATTTCTAACTCTTTTCCTCATGCCCCTGCCATACCGTTTTTATAAAGTGGAATAAAAATGTAGCATATCATTAATATTTACAAAAAAAAGATGTAATTAGGCATGCCTGTAAAGCACTTGGAACTTCATTGCAAAGGAAGTATGACTATAAAGAGGGAAGTTATTATTAGTGGGAATGTGAGACAATCCTTTTCTTAAAACCAGAGCAGTTCTTTTCTCGCCATCAATGTCAGCCCAAGAAAGCAATGACTTTGCAAATTCCTTCATAAAGAACCTTCTCTATTTCTAGCTTTCAAAGACATTAGATTGAAAATAACAATTCTACCTTGAAAGTGGAAATAGGTAAAAATGATCAGAGCCCACTGGTATTTGAATGGAAAAAAGATTCACTTATAGGAAACAGTGTCTACAAGCCAGGTGATAAAGGTGGTTATGAAGCAGTGATTCAATTGGCAGCCTGAAATGTGGCCAGTCTAGCCTTGAGCTGAAGTGGCCAAGTCTCACATTAAGCCCATTAGAACATGTTTTCACAAAACTGTTAAGCAATACTGATTGTTTATATCCCCAAACCAGTCCACACAGTAAGTGCATTGTTCCCAGCTAATGGCATGACCTGTCTTCCAAGACAGCATTTTCCCCCAGAAAACAAATTTTGAAAAGAACAACTACTCAATACCTGAACTATGAGTCTGGGAGATACCTCCCTCTTGTGGAAGA
This sequence comes from Solenodon paradoxus, assembly GCA_004363575.1. Classification (NCBI taxonomy): domain Eukaryota; kingdom Metazoa; phylum Chordata; class Mammalia; order Eulipotyphla; family Solenodontidae; genus Solenodon; species Solenodon paradoxus. The sequence goes on from RJWH01001700.1 coordinate 297,164, forward strand.
GGAGGGGCGTGCTCCATGTTTTCAGGATGGCAGCAGTGGAGTCAGTTTGCAGGCGGGGAGCAGACTTGGGGAATTTGTCACACTCACAGGAGTTAGTGGAGACTGATAACAGCCCTCGCCTTAAGGTAGTGAATCCCTCAACGCTGGAAAAATTCAAACATCTTCTGAGAGACTAGAAAAGGGATTCTTGAAACAAATTTGAACTAGACAGTTGCCTATTTAAATCTATTACAGTGTGTTTTTTCTAATCCAAGGTGTATATTAATTTTTTAGCATTGCTGTTAAGTGAATATTAAGTGAATGTGGACCCAGGGTGGGGGTGAGGGCCAGTTGGTAGTTCTCTTTACTAAAAATTCTCCAGCTACAAATTGTTCAGCTTCAACTGTGGGCATAGCCCAGGGTTCAACTTCAACAGTTCTTGAATGAGAATTAGTAGAATTTGGGGTTTGGGTTTTGTTTTTGTTTTTTTCTTTTTTCAAGAAATCTCAAGTATGCCATGATTTGAAAGAAAATGTAGTGTGACCTGTTCTGGATTTCTCTTCTATCCAGGAGCCTGTTAGTCGTGCTATAAGATGACCCAAGGAGTTCAGAGTGTGTCTCAATGAAGACAGTCAAGGGAGGAGGGGGAGGAGGGGGAGATCATTGAGTGTATACTTATTGATCTTAATGGTCTTCTAACTAAATTAACTCATGTAAACACTTTTTACAGATAAGTGGAGCCAAGATTTAGAAGTCGGCAGTTCGTACTGTTATTCAGGCATTTAACCATCATACTATACTCTCAACATTTTGAATTTATTTTCCTCTGTAAATGTCATCTGTTTATATGTGCTGCGTTTCCAGCGTCTTCTCCCTGTCCTTTTTAGAATGTATGCTCTTGAAGCCCGTAGCAGCTGCCCTCGCGTCAGGCAGATCAAACCATGTCACCTCTCATCTCTCACCAGCTATATAACCTACTAATTCTCATCAAGTCTAATCCTTTTCTGTAAATCAGGGGTGGTGATATCTACCTTGTGTTTATTGCAAGTGTGAAGAATGGTCCCATCTCTGCTGCCCCCAGCATGCTGAACAGCACAGAGGGAGTCTTCAATACGTGGGTTCTAGCACTAAGGAACATTCTGGAATTCTGTGTCAGATGTTTCCCAATGTGGAGGGCATCATGCTGGCGAGTGTGGTCTGTGACTGTGGATCGCTTACCAGTGTCTGAGCCTGCAGGATGTAGCCCCAGGCTGGGAGGGCAGGGCCCACTAGCACCGTAGTTTGATCGATTCCGCACCTGAAACATGTCAGAGCAGAGCCCAGTCTCCTTGGTTGTTGTTTATGGCAAAAGCTGGCAAGCAAGCTCCATGAGCAGGCAGGACTGCCTCCCTCCCTCTCATCATGGCCAGGTTCCGGAGCCCGTGGGAAGTCAGAATCAAAGGAGATTCCATGAAATCTAGTCGGGATGCTTGCAGGGGGCAAAGTGCTCCTAAAAGTTACACATTAATTGGATGTAAATTGATGGGAATTGGAGTCATAGGACACTTCAAAGAGCCCTGATAATCTTTAGGTAATGGGAATTATTTAGTAAAAAGCAACAGGAAAAAAAAACAGCAAGTCTTTTTTTCAAATAACAGGACAGACTCCACAGATTCAGATCAGTGCTTGAATGATTGTGGATGATAGTTACACCCTGCACCAAAGTGCGCAGCAAAGGGAACACCAGTCAAGAAAACGGAGACGTACATTTATTTTGCTAAAATTGAAATGGTGGTGTGTCCATGTAAGGGCCTTGTGGTTTGAAAGTGTTGTATGAAAAGAAGTTTTGCAAACATCCATTTTCTATGAACAGAGGTTGTCACCTGAGAACCTTCGTCTTAGCGCTTGGTGATATGGTAGGGTGGTGTGGTCACCCGCTCCTTGCCTGGAATTGAAGGCTTTTCCATGACATAGGACTGTCTATTTCAAGATCATGATGGTCCTTGGAAAAGTGGGTTGAGTTAGTCACCCCACAGTGCTTCCTAGGCTTTTATGTTATAGCTTTCTCCTTCTCTCTCCACCGGTCTAAGCCAGCGGTTCTCAAACTTGGCTGCATACTAGAAACATCCTGGGGGCTTTGGAAACTCGACGCCCAGGTCACACCTCAGATCCATTGCAGGCTCTGGGTGCAGGACCCAGGCATCTGGAATCAGAGTTTAGAGCCACTGCTCTGAGTAGGCACCAAGTTAAGAATTGGTGGAGAATAGTATGAGTTACTAATGGTTACTCCTATTTAAGAGAAATCCTTCTGTAAACCAAAACTCCTTGAGACAAGAAGAGTTGTTAGTTGGTTTGAAAAATGTGTTTTTTTTCTCTCAGTGTCTTTTAAAAACAAACACACCATCAGGTTCTCCTGTGTGGATATTCATCATCTCTAGTACTCAGCGGTTTTAAAATTAATTGACATTTATAGTTCTATAATCAAATAAGTTTGAACAACAGCAAAATGAATTAGACTTGGCTGTGACTAAAATGCCCTTGTCACAGAATGCTAGCAATCACCATACCTTTGAAAATATATATTTATATATATATATATGTATATATTATTTTAACCTGGTCCATTCTTTGTGATTCAAGGCATGGAGGACAGAGGAAGTATGGGTACTGAAGGCAGCACAGGGTGTGAATCTTTCCTCTGCCATCCATTCCCTATAGGAAGGTCAAGCTGCTTCATCTCCCGGGACCTCACTATGCTGATCTGTATAATGGGAATGATAATGTCTTCTTCAGCGAGTCCCTGGGAAAGTGAATAAGAAAATGAATGTGTTGAGTTGTCCAGCACCCGTGGGTCACGCACACGAGTGGGAGGTTTTCACTCACCTAAAGGGAAATGATTGCTAATTTGTGGGGAAATCAATATCTGAAGGAAAAAAATGGTTTTGAAACTGAGGATTCCCTTTCTGAGCCAACACGATCTTTCATCATGGACAAGATGCAGTTGAAACCACTCTCAATCCACTTAGACGTATCTCCTCTAGCTGTCTGGAAGACAGTGCGTTCGAATTTGAGCCAAGGACTTTGATCAGTGCCTCTCACGTTGTCACTTTTGACATGGGTTTGGGATCTCAGGCCAGTGGGAATAAAGCCCTTGTCACCAGCAGAGAGGAGAGGAACTTAAGCTCTGGACAAGGAGTCATCTCAGAGTTTAATTCAGTCTGTTCCAGAGAGATGGAGGGAAGTGGGTCGGGAGTATCTGGGTGCAGATTAAATCTTCTCAGTGAACTGCTCACACTTGGCACAAAGGAGCAGCCGGACAGAGGGACATACTGAAACCATGTACTCAGAGGTGAAGCCTGTCATATGGCTGTTCTCCCTGAGCCCTCACTCTCCAATGCTGCACGTCGCAGAGTCTGAGTTGATCCTTCTGCTCTCCTTTTATGGAATGTGAGTCCTCTGCTCCAAGGCATCCCATCAATTCATATGGCAACAAATTGCATTTCTATTGTCTGAGGTCCTCCTCTAAAGGGATAGTGGTTGTTTCTCCAGACATTGTCACCTTGTGGGATTGTGTGTGTACACCCCTGGCTTGTTTCAGTCTTCCTTCACTCCAGGGAGGTCGAGGGGGCCACATGTTCTAGATGAAGGTAATGTTCACTGTTGACAGGATTGCTTGCCGTTCATTTCTTGGAGAAACGGGTTCCGATGTAGAGTAGCGGATAATCTGCCCGGCTTGCAGCGTCAGCTAGAGAATCCAGATTCCTGGGCTGCACTCAGATCTACTCCCTCTGAATCTCAGGAGGATATGGGTGAGAACTCTCCAGGTAGATAGTGTCAGAATTGAACTGAATTATAGGACACCCAGCTGGTATCGTGGAGACTCACTACTTGCGGGGAAAAACCAACAAACATATTTGGTGAGCAGCAGTATTAGAAGTGCAGTGTTCCTTGCTAGTAGTGTGAATAGTATGACAGACACAGAGAAGTGAGTTTTTGCTTTACAGTGGCACAGAGTGGAAAGCTAGGGTGAAACATTGCCATTTTTCTCCCTTGTTCATCAGCTTCTCTTGTACGACAGGAGCCTTCCTGCCCAGCCTGCCTGCAGGTGTCCCTCAGACTTATCTCTAGACATCAGCAAACCCGCCTCTCTGGTTTTCCTCCTGACTTATGCAAACCTGGTCTTTTGCAAAAGGTCAACCATTACGTTTTAGGCCCGCCTCTCTCTGTTTTTCTTTTTTCTTTTTCTCTTTTTTTTTTTTTTTTATGGAAATGCTTTTTCCAAGCAGATGAAAATTAACTGATTTCTTTCAGGATATGCCTAATAATTTCTTTTGAAATTGGCTTTTGAACTTAGTTGTTAGCTAACAGTTTGAAGTCTGCAGGAATCAGACGCTAGTCATTTTCAGCTCTAAGGGAAGTGTATAATATACTGGATTCTTGGTTGGTCAGCTAGGGCCCTTTCATAAAGATATCATGACTTTGAAAGACTGACCTTGTTTTGCTTTACCCGAATCTCAGTTTCCTCTAAATACTAAGGGGAGTGACGACAAGATTTAATAATTTTTGAGGACTTAATGTGTCCCTGGTGCTGCTGTCTCATTTAATTGTTACAGAAGTGGTGTGGAAAGCACTAATATAACCTTTCCTCCCCATTTTATAGATGACAATGTTGAGGCAGAGAGAGGCTCAGTGAATTGTCTGAGGCCGTTGGTATCAAACCTGTCTCCAGAGTCTGTGCCCTAAGTATTGGCGACACAGTCAATTCCTTCTCAAGCCTAATAGCATATGTATAGGACAGGACTTCTTCCATATCCACCCCAGTCTCATGCGGCTGTTATTGTCCCTTCTGTTGCACCCAGGAGATGCCATGTGGATTATTTTTTTAGGTCACCACCCAGTGGCTCTAAAACGCAGAATTGCCTTTTTACACTGCCCTGTTCCCAGTACCAGAGCTAACATCTGGGACCTGCTCCTTTATGCCTCGAGCCACCATTCCTTGGTCTCTCACATGTTAGAGTCCAGGGTAGGACTCAAATCCACCCTCTCTAAACAGTCCTTACGCCAACGTGACCATACTTTTCCCTGGTTCCATCCTTACTTTAATGAGTATGGTCGAGCCGGAAGAGGAGAAACAGCAGCAGCAGATAACACCACTGAGCACTTTAGATGAAACACACACTGCCCTGACTGAATCGTCACCTAGTTTAACCATTCCAAACACCCTACAAGGTTGATGTTACTATTTCCAGCTTAGAAATGAGAAAGCAGAGACTCAGGGAGGTTTTACCCAATTTCATAGCTAAGTGACTGAACTGGGAATTGAGCCAGATGTGTGCGATTTGCATTCTGTCAGCTTCTGCTCTTTGAAACTAATGATGTCAAGAGGCCTTTACTGGAGTCCCTACTAGTGGCAATCACTGGGCTGTGCTTCTGTTTCTCCCACATGTGTTTAATCTGCATCTGTGTATCAGGATGTTTTCTATTTACACACTTATTTTCTAATTTCTAAAAGCGAACTGACTAAAGTTTGAGAGAGTATCCTGGAGAGACAATGAGGTTCCACGATTGGATTGTTTTCTTATCCAAAGGGTCATAATAATATCTCACAGGTGGTGCTCACTGCTCATCAGCACTATCTCCTCCTGCCTGTAGATGATGTCCGTTTTCTCTCTCCTTTCTGCCTCCATGCTTTGAGTATCTGAGGAGAGTAATGTGTTAGAGTAGCTATCAGGTGCTATCTAAAATGATCTTATTTTGTCTTTCAAACAAGATGTATTTTGAGAGGGGAAAAAAAAAGAGGAACTGAAGACATTTGAGTGATTTTCCCTGGGGGACAATGGTGCTACCTGACAGAATTAGGGCTCAGCAAAGCCTTTTGTCAAATCCATCAGAAACACCACCAAGCTAGGCGTGATGGATGGCATCCCCTGCAGTCTTCCTGGTGCCCTGTATCCTCCCTGGGGCCTCCTTCCTCACTTGGAGGCATGTTAACTAGCAGTCCCTGTTCCTCTGTCTCAGTGCACAACACTGGGCATTGCACATTGGAAAGTGTAGGCTTTCAGGCCTGAAAGACTTCGTTTGAGTTTGTTTCTTGGTTCAATTTCTTATTGAGCTTCAATTTTCATCTGCTAAAAGGAAGTAATAATAGCCCCCAGCAGCGTTTGCTGAGGATTCAATGAGATAATGTTGAGGAAGCACAAGTACCATTCCCACATGTCGGTCTTCTGAAGTGCTTCCTCCTCCTTTGCAGTGCCCATCAACTTAGACAATGAAACAGGGACCCACAGTTTCGTTCTTCCTCTGTGTCCTTTGTATATTTAGACCATAATGTCATAACGTGTAAGTTGCCAGCCATAAAAATGGGAAAACGATGCAAAATAGCTATTAGGATTGCAGGTTTGGGAGACTGAGTGCCTTCTATTGCCATTTTGACCAGTTGAGTTGAGCAAATAACTTAAAAGCTTCAGGCTCCTTCTCTGTAAAAACAGAAAATAGCACCTACTCATAGAGGTGATCCTGTCATAGCATACAATAAGGGCCCAATATCTCTCAGCCGTCATCATTATTATTACTAGTTATGAAGGCTGGTATTTATAATTTAATTTTTAAAAAATCAGCCCTGATTCAAAATTAGCCCTATAATTCACTTTTTCTTGCATTCTGAGTAGAAGGGAAATGAAGGGAGCCATAGCTACAAGACAAGAAATGCTAAGTCCTAAGAATACCTGGGAGTGTCATGCAGGTGAATGGCATCTGATTTCAGTGTCCTAACTCAAATAACAGCTAACACATGTAGTGTTTGTGATTTGCCCGGCATTATTCTAACTCATCATATGTATTCACTCATTTTGTCCTCCCCAGCACTTCACAAAGTACTGTTATTATTGCCATTGCATTAATGAGGAAATCTGGACACAGAGAAAGCTAAATGACTTGTCCAAGATGACAGACTGGTGTCAGAGTTAGGATTTGAAGCAGGAAGTCTAGATATGAGTTTACCCTCTGTGCTATACTGTCATCTAAAAAATTATAGAAAACTACTAAACTTAATTTTCATTCTTGATTAAAGAATGTAAATTCCAGCAATTGAATGCCTAGTTGAGTTTTAAACCATGAGTGGTGTATAACACAGGGATAATCGTTCACTCTGCATTCCTTGCTGAAAGATTTGCATGTTTGTTTAATTGTAAAAAAGTACTAAGTAGAATTCTTTGGGTCCTAGTCCCTACTGGCAGCTGGGCCTTAGGGACAGCTGGAGCAAGGAACTCCAGACTCCATGGGGTAGGCAGAACTCTAAGCGGACCCCAGTGAGTCATGCTCTGCTATAATCCCCTGCCCTTAAGTGATTGACTGCTAGCCCATAGAGCATGGTGAAGGTGATGGCTCTCTCCTCCATGGTTACATTATACAGTGAGAGAGTCTTCAAGGTAGGCCTCAAGAAGGAGGCTGCCATATTGTGGGAGAGCCTAACGAGGGGTCACATGCAAGGAACTGGAGCAGCTCCCAGTTGACAGCCACTAAAAGAGAAGGCATCCCATCCTACAAGGAAATAATTTCTGCAGAAAACCCTGTGAGCTTTAGAAGAGAACCCCAAATCCAGGAATAAATGCCTACCTGGCGGCAGCTTTGTGAAACCCTAGGGACAGAACACAATTAAGCCCTGTCCAGATTCCTCACCCACAGAAAGTGAGATACCAGAGGCGTCTAACTGCTAGTTTTTTATGCAGCAATAAAAAATGCATACTGCCTGCGTCACATGGAGATGGACAAATTGAACTTGAAAATTGGACTAGATAATACTGAAAGGATTTTTCAAAAACCCTTTAATATATATACAACAGAACAAACCAAAACACAAGTAAAATAGCTTCAAATAACTCCTTAACATAAAAGAGTATCTTCCAGGCATTAAATTAAATTTATAAAAGGAAAAAGACAAATGTATTTATCTAGGATCACAAATATACTGAGAGATGTGTCCTCCCTTTGAGTTCATTTTCCCCGCAATGGGCATTTTTCCATCTTTGTAGATTCAAAGAGCTGAAAGCACCTCAGGAGCCTATCTCCTTCATTTGCCTGGCTTCAGGAAGGGCCCCATCTAAATCAAATTTAATGAAGAGGTGTCTGCTCTTTACTTAAATTTCTCCCTTGACATTCCAATGACTTAAAATCTTCAACCTCAGAAAATACTTTCTGTCCACTGAAAGTTCTCCTTCCTAAGCTTACCTTCCTTCAGCCCCTTCACAGAGGGTTGGAAAGTAGGCTGTCTGCATCGTATGCATAGTAACACTTCATATATTTGAAGGCAGATAAATCCCTCCTAATGCTTATCTTCCTGAAGCCCAAATCCCCTCACTCCCACCCCATCTCTCCAGTTCCCTGATGTGTTTTGCAAAGGCTGCCTGCTACTTGTATCTCTCTTTCTTACTGGCGTGTGTGAAAACACCGCTACGTAAAGTCGCAATTCTCCTTCAGAGATCTTATTTGACCACAGTATAACGGAAGAGAGCCCCCTGGATTACATGGGGTAAAAAGATCAGAAATGAGAAATAGGGATGTATTAAGGAGTCGAGAGCTGCTGGTTAAAACTTGGGAAACTAAGATGGTACAGGCAGATGCAAGTAGGAATTATTCCAGAAAGAAAATTTATCATGGATATTGTAAGAAGAAATAGGAGCTGAAGGAGAGGTAGATGATTTGGTTAATTTGGATCAGTGGTTCTCAAAGTGTGATTCCAGAGCCAGTAACATCAGTTTCTCTGGTGTGTTCATTTTCTAGGGCTGCCACAATAAATTAGCATAATTGGGTGACTTAAAAGTATATTCTCTCACAGCTGTGGAGGGTATGAATCCAAAAGCAACGTGTCAACAGAGCCATGCTCTCTCTCTGAAGGCTGTAAGGAAGAATCCTTCCTTAGGAAGAAACCCGTTCCATGTTTCTTGCTTGGTTTACTGTTGTGGTAGTCACTGGTAGCGTTTGGCTTATCGTCACTCGAGTCTCTGCCTCTTTTGTCATATGGCCTTCTCCCCTGCACCTGTGTCTCTGGGTTCTTTTCCTTTTTAGTAAGGACACCAACCAAATTGGGTTACTGGTCACTCTACTCCAGCATAACCTCATCTTAACTAATTACATCTACAATCATTCTTCCAAATAAGGTCCCATTCTGAGGCCCTGGGAAGGAGATGAAGTTGGGGGGACCCACCCCACTTGACCCAGGAGCTAGTTATGAACTCAAAGCGTTGAGCCCTACCCAAGACCTACTCAATTGGAGATGAGGGGAAGAGTCCAGCAAGCATTTAAAAAGTCCTTCAGTTGATTCTGATGCTTGGAAGTTTTAAGAAGCACTGATTGGACAGAACTGAGGTATTTGCCAAAAGGCAACCAATGTGATCTTGACCCAGTTCAGAAGTTCATAGAAATAACAGGGTATCCTCAGCAACATTCAAAGTTACATAGCACAAACCTCTGGGCCATGTCATCAAAATGTATGAATACATTGAGAGGATGCCTTGTACTTGCAGGTCAGTGGGACTGTTTTCTGCCCTCGTGTGCTCTGTCCAAGAAACACCCCGAGTGGAAAAAGATTCTGGTCTTAGATCATTCATTAAGGGCCCTCCGTCCCTGCTGAAAGGACTTACCCTTGCTTGAACAGTACAAAGGGTCCTGAGGGAAGTAACCTCTAGAATCCACACAGAGCCCTAGGAACTGCTCTGAGATCTGAGAAGTGACAAAGTCAGGGATCAGGACAATCCAGCAGGGAAACACACCAGCTCAGTGCACATCCCCCGAGGAACCATTTCTAGCTTCCCCTTTGCTGAGTAAACACACCTGCCTGGGATGCTAGATGAAGCTCCTGAATTTTAGTACCGTCAGCAGAACTTCCTGGCGGTCTGGGAAGCTTCATGCCGTGTCCTTCAGACTTGCTGAGTTTTTATTGCCGAGTGTGGCCTGGAGACTCGACTGTCTCTCGGGGTGCCGTAAATGAAGGGGCATGAAAAGATAGTAAGATAGCATTCAAACGTGCCCCTTGCACGGTGTGTAATGGAAAATAATCACACCGAAAATAAATGGCAGTGTGTCCTTCGGGAGGCTGCACTGCTGCCTTGGGCCTGAGTTTCTATTCTTCTGGAAGGAATTAGGCAAGGATGGCGGCTCCTGCACAGGCTGTGGGCTCAGGTTTCCCAGACAATATCCTGACTTTGGACGCCTGTGTCTCAGCAAGATATATGTCCATCGACTTGGGAGAGTACAATAGCTGCTTGGTGGCTTGTTACAAGAGTGAATATATTAAGCAAGGCAGCAGTTTTTATTTTTAAAATTCAGGCACTTTCTCACTCAAACATGCCTGGAGGAATAAAACTGCTGGCTACCTCAATTTTCTGCAGCCTTATTCCTCCTGAAAGCTTAAATGTGTCTTAAGAGAGAAATGGGGCCATTTAGATTATCAAGTATTGCTCAGATTCTGCATTTATCCTATAGCGTCCTTTGAGATTGAGGAATTTGCATCCACATGGGTACTATATCTAAATAGTATGTATGCCACTGGTTAGCTGTTAAATCTGCTAACAGACATGTTTGAGGGAACTTAAAAGGGACCCCCTGGACGTTGGAAGTAGGAGGTGAAACAAGACCATGTGTAGATGAGACCTATTTCTCTCTACATGCCATTCACCTTGTTGGCCCTTCCATGCCACCTCTACCCCTCACTCTCTTCCTCCACCCTGTCCATTTACTCCTCCTCCCGATCCCTTCACCCACTAGTCCCCAAATAACACACAAGGGTGCCACTCAATGACTTTCAGGGCCTTTGCCCCATCAGCCCCATGACCCCCACTCCTGGACACTGTTTTGATACCAGAAGAGACACAGATTCCATTTCAGCAGGTGGCTCACAGAGGGGCAGGAGGAGAAACCTGTCTCCCCAGTACACCAACAGCCCTCACTCCTCACAAGAGGGAAAAGGCACTTAGCGGCACTCCTGCAGCTAGGAAACCCAATAGAAGTGTTTATGGAAAAGTAAATGAACCCTCCTGATAAAAGGCTTGCATTGCCGCACCTACATATTCCAAGGACTTACAGTTACCCCAGCCCACTTGAGAACTGAATCCTTAAGCAGCTGTAATATGGGGTGGGGGGGGCGGGGACCCAGTGAAGAAAATCACTAACTTCATGAGTTCTGAAATGCCTAGAGGACATAGTGAGAGATTCTCATCTCATCAATAGCTGATTATGTTAAAGCCAGGCAGCACTGGGCATTGGTGGGGGTGGGAGGGAGAATCCCCTAAAACAGCTCAGCCGGCACGCTTCTTGTTCACCTCCGTGACAGTATCAGAGAATTATTTTTTCAGCCTAATAGGTGGAGGTAGGGGTGGAGAAGGGCTGGGGAACAGTGGAGAGCTGGTCTGCACACTGTAGTTGTGTCTTGTAAATTAGCTTCATTAATGGACAGGTTTATTTAGATGTCACTAAATTATGGCATAACATAACAAGTGTTATGCAAACACAGTATGACGCACCTGAGATCTTTCTAGTGCCATTGCCAATGCTCTCCATGCACATCCAGAGCACTCCCACAAGTAATGCTAAAGATGAGGCAGCCCCCTCCTGTCTAATATGCATAGCTTGATGAACCTTTTTTAATTAGAAAACTTGAAATATAATGCATGATGTCCCCCAGAATTTTCTGCCTGCGGTAATACTATATAGAGACTTTTTTTTTTTTAATTCATTTTGAGTCTCATGCTGATTTTGGTTGCTTTGGGGCAGAATTATTTAACATCTCTTTCATTCCAGTCCTTTTGCACTTTCTTTTTTATTTTTAGTGCTTTTTTTTTTTTTTAATGGGTTTGTCTGTCTCACATTTCCTGTCATAGAGGAGGAGGATACATTTTTATTTTGTAATAAGGTTGCTTAAATTGTTTCCTCAGTCTCTCTCTGGAGAAAAGCGTTTCAATAAAAACATTTCATGGGCTCTGAGGCTGTCTTTTCCTTTGTTCCTCACTGCTTGGGAGAAGGGGAGAAAATGGAAAGTATTGTCATAGATCCAGCCCAGGCATGAAAGAACACACAAACCCAGAGAGATTAAGTACAAATTGGGAGGGAAAAGTTGTGCTCCATACTTCAGCACAGCCACCCAGCGACCTCTCCCTCCCTGGGGGCAAACCAGAAAGGTGAGGGTTAGGTTGCCTTCCCAGTTTCTTTTGCTAGCAGAATGCTCAGCTCCCAGGACCTATTTGTGTGCAGGCCAGGGTAGTGATAGAGTAGCTGCTTTTATATCTTTGAAAATATTTACGGGTAAACATTGGAAATTACTCTGGGAAGTCACCCCATAAATTTCCTCCTGACCCCTTCCTTCCCCCATCTTGAAACTCAAGAGGAATCAATCCTAGAGTGAAAAAAGGGAGGAAGAGCTTTCAAAGGTGAAATTTGATAGCAGTTTCTTATCTTATTGGCAGCTCTAAGTCTACACAGCACTTTGTTTGGCACGGGTGACTGACCACTGACTGGGAAAACACACTTCCTGTAGGGAGTTTCCAAGTCTGACCTGGCATGGCTCAGACACGGCCCTGTTTTAGAGAGAGTGACACCTCATTCTGCAGGCTGAGCATGCAAGTCCAGCAGGAAAGGAGGTCATCTTTCCTCAGCAAGACAGTCTGGCAAAAAGTGAGCATTTGAAAGCTAAATGCGCCCACAAAAGTTGTCTTAGAATTCAGCTGCAAGGCCTCCTTTGCCATATGTGTGAATCCTAGGAGACTCTTTCTCATCTGATCCCAGCCGGGGTACTAAATGTCATGTGGGACAAAGAATCCTGATAGGACTTACCCTCACAATGGCTCTAAGAGCTCAAGGTGACCCTGACTTCTCCCTCAGCCTGACTCTTATTGGGTCCCACAGACCTGACTATGCCTCTTGTCATCTGTGTTGTGGTGTGCCCTCTTCACCTATGAAATAGAAATAAAAATGTCTACCTCATAAGGTAATTGTGAGAATTAAATAAGATCATAAATATAACCTCTTCACAATACCAGGCAGGAGTCAGCCCTAATGAAAAGGCAGTTTCCATGTATGATGCCCTGATGCCCTGGTCGTGATGGTAGCTCTGGGCTTTTGGGAATTCCAGTCTTTTCACAGACTAACAAAGTCCCTACTTACTGCAAAGCCTACTTCCGTTACCTGACCCAGACCCAAGTCAGCTCTTCTTCTCATATAAAGCACTCGTATCTCCCTATCAGTGCTCTCCTAAAGGTATTTACACCACAGAGAAGTATCCCAGACATGTAAGTAAAACATGTTGAACACAGGACAGCTCTCTGACTGAAATCAAGTAACACTGGGTCATCTCATGTTGTCAAGGTTACCTTTTCATGCAACCTGGCCATGCGTCGTGCATAATGAACTGTTACCATACGTAATTGTAATTGACCTGACTTTCACACCATAAAACCACAGATTTGATTTGATTTCCTCGTTTTCCTGGTTTTCCAGGACATAAAATTAGGGTTCGTGGTGATGATTTTCCTGATTCTGGATATGCTTCCAGAGATGATGAAAGTCAGTGTCTTAAAAATTTCTGAGACATAACCACTCCCCACTATCTCCAGTGCCAATTGGACAGGACTTCCCAGCCTCCATTCCACATCTCAGATAGCAAACTGAATTTCTTTTTCACCTTTAAAATATTTTCCTCGAAGTTCATTTCTACCTACCTACCTATAAAAATGTCCATGTATGTGCTGGAGGAGGGGTCTAAATCCCAAAAGAGGATTCTGAACATTATATACTCTCCTTCCCTTCATATTCACCCAGGTTACTCCACCTCATCAGAAGGACCAGTGCCTTCCTCTTCTCAACTCAAGGGATCTAGAGCGTTCCCTAGAGTGAACTGCCTGGGCCATCAGTCACCATGGCCAGAGTGTGCAACCTGCTCTACAGACCATCTTATTCTACTCATTCTTACTTCAGGTCTTACTTCATTCACTTCTGGGTCCTGCCTGTGCTCCTTTCACATTTGGTGACTCTGTCCTCGGCCTCACTGCAGTCGTAGGAGAACATGTTCTAATGGGTAAACACATAGGGAGAGGCATGAGTTTAGTTAACTGAAGTTTAAGTATTGGTACTGCCTACCTCATATGAAAAGTGTTTGGGTACTGATGGAGTTCCTCTTGGGAAGTGAGAATGAAAATCAGCGTCTCATTAGGCTTGGTCCTTTTGTTCTCAGCTTAAACCTTCAGCTCACTGGACCCTGACTTATGATACATAAATTTAGGTCAATAAATTCCAGGGATTTTTACCCGCTAATTCCCATCCCCATCCATGACCAGAAATAAAATATCACTCTGGGACCCAGTCTCATTTTGAATGGTATGTGGTTTCTAAAACTTTTCAATGAAATAACACTGAAAGGCTCCCTTTATATTCCAAGGTCCTTGAGACTACAATTAAATCTCTTATTATCTAAGCGCATTATTCATATTACACTGAAATAACACAATCTCTGTAGACAGAATTGTCATTGATTATCAGAAGAACACTGCCCTTAAGCAATTGGGATAGTCATTTCCATCTTAGAAATTGGCATTCCTTTAGCTCACCTAAAGTTCCTGTCCAGGTTGATGCTGTACTGTGAAACATGCTTACTGGTGGATTTCTGTATAAATAAGAATTGTTTGGAAGAAATAGGAAGGCTGGGATGGGTATTGGGTAGGTAACCAACAGTGTCCACCTTTTCTGGGGTGCCAGAGCACTGATGTTGTCCTTAATAGTCATCTCATCCCCATGAACTGGAGGAGCTTAGATGAAAAATGCTACAAGGAAATCACTTACTATAAATTTCAAAGTAAGTTTATAACAACAGACCCGCTAGTCCCTATTGTCTACTTTTCCTGAATAAGTCCACACTAGATAAAAACTGTCATGCTGCCTACTGACTTCCATAACCTCTAACTCTTCTCCCTAGCCTAAGCCTCCCTCTATCCCCCTAGAGGCACTTAATGCCAGCTAAAAACAAACAAACAAACAAACTACACACTTCATTTCACTGTGTCTTTGTCATACAGTTCAGGTAAATAGGAAAAGTAAGCTGTGAAGCCTATGAAAATTGGCTTCTCACAACATTATGTGGTTTATTGCCTCAAGAGCCAGAAGAATTAGATGTGAAGGGTCATGGACATCCCTTCTTTTTTGTCATTTATGTCAATTACAAAGTGCTAATCTTCCTTTGTCTCTCTTCACTCAAGAATGAATGAATTGCATATGTACCCTGGTGGCCTAGCAGTCCCGTACACCTGAGAGCAGTCCCACATAGATCCTGAGGTGGGTTTGGGACCCGGGACCTGGGGGAACAGCCAAGGTGACCAACTAAATAAAGTAAATAAAGCTCTTCCTCTCTCTTCCTGCCTGCTTGCCTAGTCACCTTCATTCCTGCCTGTACCTTTCCTTAGAAAAAAAAAAAAGAATGAATTGTGACTGGGAATAAGAAGTCAACTCATTGCCTTAAACTAAAGACCTTGATTGTCTCATCTAAGTGAAAAGGCAGGGAGACCAGTGATCAGGTGTGATAGATGCAAGGTCCTGGCTCTGCATTTTGTGGTTTCCTTACCAAGAGATGGGTATGGAAACTCCATGGTAGTTTTCACTTTTAAGCTATTATTAATGCAGCTGCAGGGGTTCTGGACCTTACACCTGTGCGTGAAAACTGACATCCTAACATTCCAACAGGAGTCCTAAGATTCCTCCAAATAGGATCACCTTGGTCACATACTTTCCTCCTGGATAGATGACAATACTCAGAAAAATTCATTATGTTACCATCTTTAATTTGATTAATTAGGAACAGCCCCTGCACCATGGAATATTAGATTGAAGCATAGGAAACTACTAGTAGTCAGTAATATTTGACTTGTAAATACAGTAATTTCATATGGTTCAACCTAACACTTGGAATGTACATGGAAAAGGATGAAAGCCAAATAAATCCCAAGTGGTTAAGAAAGTGGGTAAACAAGCAGTGTGTTCAGTGTATGATTATTGCAGTAAGGACAGGGAGATTTGGCAACATTTCTCTGATTGCTGTTTCCTGTGTATTAGCTATAGAAAGTTAAGTAAAAGTGTCAATTGTTATCGTTTCCATTTTACAAAATGGAAATCACAATGGTACCTTCCTTTTTAAGGTTATGATGAGTCAATGAATTAATACACAAACATTTAGAATAGTACCCAACTCTCAGTAGATTATAAAATGCCATCATTATTCTTGAACAAATGTAATCATCTCCATTTGCCATCACCATGGTGCTTCATTCATAGTTGGGCAAATGTGCTATCTTGTAACAAGTATCAAGAACTGCAATCCCAGAGCATTGACGTTCTGGGGATTATTAAAAATTGGAGCCATTATTCAATTGCATTTTATCACACAGTGTTGTTTTCATTTGTGCATTTACCCACAGCAGCTCTGCAATCACTAAACTCTCAAAGCCAATTAGAATCAGTGAATTACCCAAAGACATAAAATTAATGAAGTTTTCTGACATAATTGTTTTCTAGAAAGCACAGAGAGACTAGAGAGGCACAGATTCAAATAAGATGCCTCATTGCATGAGCTTCTCAATCCCGAGGGGAATGCCCAGTGTGCTCATTCTCTCCTATCTCCCTTAAAGTTTACTTTGTTGTTTGATTGAAAATTCTGGGCCTCAGTATTATCAGCAGCATCCTAGAAAACCTATCTTGGGTTCATCTCTCTACCTCTAGTCAAAAGCTTATTAAACCATCCCAAGCTAGATAGGCAGCCATGCTGCCCTACAGAACAGCTCTAGCCCCACAATAAGCCTGTCCTCTGTTTCCCCCTGCTTGGCCCTCTTTGGGAACTGGAGTTGTATTGACGGAGTGGTGGCAACAGGAATGCTGGGTGGTAGAGGTGGGGATAGTAGATTCGATAAGAGGAAGAACAGTTCTGCAAGATGGATGACACAAGCCAGCTACTTCCCAAGTTGCCATTCCTGTTAGCAATCTCTGCTGTGTGTGTTGATTCAGGAGTAGAGGAGAGCAGAGTTCTTCCACAGAGTAAGTGTTTGGTTTGCATAACTTTTGCCATCATGCTCAACTACAGATTTGTAGGATTCAGGATTCGAGATCTCTAGTGACATTATTCCTAATCAATTTTACTCTTAATTTTCAAGGACACCACCTGTTACCAAACCTTAACCAGGGGCAAACACAGTTCTAGGCTCCACAAATACAAATCACATCAGAACATAGCCAGCTTTGTACCCACCACATGTGTCTCTATCAAAAAGCCTTCACAACACAACCAAAGGTAACATTTGGGTCAAATGTCATTTGTATCTACCTACCAGGATAATAAGGCCATTGTGTAGCAACCCACCTTCAATCAATTTAGTCTTTCATGTAATGCCATTGCTACAAAGATACCATAGCCAGACTTTAATATGCGGGAATTCTGTATCGGGAAGCTAAGCTCTTATCTTGCATTATTTTGTTGAAATTCACAATAACCCTGAGTTAATATGTACTAACCCCACACTACTTAAAAGGACAACGTCATACAGCTAATACATGAAGCGAAGGAGACAAGACCTGAACCAGGTGTCTGTCTCCATAGTGAATCTTCTTTTTTTTTTTAATTTAGTATTTATTGAGGTAACTTCAATTTAGAAAATAATATAAACCCATATGTACAGGTTCCCTATTTCTCAAGTACATGAAAACACCCGCAGCACACCACAAATTAACCAACAGCTCTTCACTATTGTCCATTGGACCCCACCATTCCTTGCTCCCACCCGCAGCCCTGTTCCCTGTTGGTAACCTCAGTTCTGATGTTAATGTCCAAGGGTTGGTTTTCGATTGATCTGTTCCTTTGCTTTGCTTCTTTATATTCCACCTATGAATGAGATTATCTGCTATTTGTCATTCTTCTTACTTATTTCACTTAGCAAATTCTCCTGTGGTACCATCCATGTTGTTGCAAATGACAGGATTTCATCTTTTGTAAGGGTTGTATAGTATTCCATTGTGTATACATACCACATCTCTTTTATCCATTAATCTGATGATGAATACTTAGGTAGTTTCCAATTTATGATTATTATAAATAATACTGCAAACAATATCGGGGTGTATACATTTGTACGCATTTGTGTTTTTGTGTCTTTGAGATAAATACCCAAAAGTGGGATGGTGAGATTGTATGGATTCCCATGCTCAATTTTTTGAAGGACTCTCCATATTGCTTTTTATAAGAATTGCACCAATTGGCACTCCAATCACAGTGTAAAAGTGTTCCCATTTCTCCAAATCTTTACCAACATTTGTTGTTTGCAGATATTTGGATAATAGCCAACCTTACAGGTGTAAGGTGGTATGTCATTGTTGTTTTGATTTTGGTATGAGTATAATATTGAAAGTGTTTGGAATCATTCCCTGTTCTTCAAATATTTGGAAGACTTTGTACAAATGGGCATTAATTATTCTCTGAAAGTTTGGTAAAACTCATTAGTATAGCTATCTGATCCTGGTCTCTTATTTTTCAGAAGACTTTTTGTTGCATCTTCAGTTTCTTTGCATGTGATAGTCCTGTTCAGGTTTCCCATTTTTCCTGAATAAGTATTGGTAAGCTCTATGTTTTAATAATCTATCCATGTCCTCAAGGTTGTCCAGTTTATTGTCTTTTATTGGCATGTAATGGTTCATCGTAGTCTCTCTCTTTCTTTAGTATTTTATTGCAGTAACTTTGTTTTACAAATTAAAATAAATCCATATGTGTAGGGGACATATGTGCAGTTTCCCCATTTTTTGAAATATATCAACACACACTGCCCTCCAACAAATCACCAAGTGTTCTTCTCCACTGTCCAATGGATTCCACCACCACTAGCTCCTCTCTCCCATCCCAGTCTCTATGGTAACCTCAGTTCTATTGCAAGTGTCCAAGGTTTTGTTTTGTTTCATCTGTTCTTTTGTTTTGTCTATTCACATTCCACCTATGAGTGAGGTCATCTGGTATCTATCTTTCTTCTTTTGATTTATTTCACGTAGCATAATCCCCTCTAGATCCATCCATGTTGATTCAAATGACATGATTCCATCTCTTCTAAGGGCTATGTAGTAATCCTCTGTGTGTGTGTATATGTGTGTATGTATATATATATATATATATATATATATATATATGTGTGTGTGTATATGTATCTATATACCACATCTTATTTATCCGTTAATCTGACACTCAGCACTTAGGTACTGTTTCCAGTTCTTAGCTATTGTGAATAGGGCTGCAGTAAACATGGTGATGCATAAATCTCTACGAATTAGTGTTTTTGTATCTTTTGTATAAACACCCAGAAGTGGGATGGCAGGATCATATGGAATTTTCATCTTCAACTTTTTGAGGAATCTCCATACTGTTTTCCATAGAGATTGTACCAATTTGCACTCCCACCAACAATGTAAAAGTGTTCCCTTTTCTCTACATCCTTGCCAACATTTGTTTCCAAACATTGGTTAATAGCCAGTCTCTCAGGTATAAGGTTGTATCTCATTGTCATTTTCCTGATAGCCAGGGAGTAGGAATCTCTTTTTATGTGCCTGTTAGCCACCTGTATATCCTCTTGAAAAAATGTCTCTTCAATTTCTCTTCTCATTTTTGGTTGGATTGCTGTTTTTCTGTTATTGAATTTTATGAATTCTTTGTATATTTTGGATATTAAGCTCTTGTCAGAAATATGGAATGGAAATATTTTCTCTCAACAGGCTATCTATTTTTGTTGATGATGTTTTCTTTCACTGTGAAGAAGCTCTTTCATTTGATGTAGTCTTAGTTGTTTATTTTTTTGTTTTTGTTTCCCTTGATGCTGGAGTTGAGTCCCCAAAGAACTCTCTAAAGCTGATGTCATGGAATGTCTTACCTTTGTTGTCTTCCAAGAATTTTCTGGTTTCGGGTCTTATGCCCAAGTCTCTAATTTATTTTGAGTTAATTTTTGTGAATGGTGTTAGAGAGTGGTCTAGTTTCATTCTTTTACATGTGATTGTTCAGTTTTCCCAGTACAATTTATTGAAGAGACTTTCCTTCCTCCATTAGATGCTTTTAGTTCCTTTATTAGCTGACTATGAGTCAGTTTCTGATGACTCAGTTCTATTCCATGGATCTATGCCTCTGTTATTATTCCAGTAATATATTGTTTTGATAACTGTCACTTTGTAGTATAACCCAGTGTCTTGGAGTATAATCCTTGTGGATTCATTCTTTTGTCTCATAATTGCTTTAACTCAATGGGTCTTTTGTTGTTTCATATAAATTTTAAGATTTTTTTGTTCTGTTTCCTGGAGAGTAAGCCTGTGGGATTTTAATGACAATTACATTTAGTCTGTATATTTCTTTAGGTAAGATAAGTATTTTTAAAGTGTTGACTCTTTGTAACCATGAGCAGGTGATGTCTTTCCATCTCTTTGCGTCCTCTTTGATTTCTTTTGAGGGCTTGTAGTATTCATTTTACAGATCTTTCACCTCCTTTAAGTATATTCCAAGATATTTGATTCTCTTTACTTCTATTTTAAATGATGTAGCCTTCTTGATTTCATATTCTTCATGTTTTTTGTGTACAAAAATTCAATGGATTTTTGTGTTTTGATTTTCTAGCCTGCCACTTCATTGATTAGTTCTATTAGTTTTTGACAGACTTTTTAAGGTTTTCAATATGTATAATCATTCCATCTGCAAATAATGATAGTTTTGCTTCTTCCTTTCCAGTTTGGATTTGTCTTATTTCTTTTTCTTGCCTAATTGTTCTGGCTAAGACCTCCAGTACAATATTAAGTAGCTGCAGTGAGAGTGCACAGTCTTGCCTTGTTCCTTATGTTAGAAGAAATGCTTTCAATATTTTGCCATTGACTATGATGGTGACTGTGGCTTTATCATATATGACCTTTATTATGTTGGGGTATGTACATTCTATCCCAATTATGTGCAGGGTGTTTGCTTTTTTATCTTAAATGGGGCTTGGATCTTGTCAAAAACTATCTCTACACCTACCCCTCGAGTGTTATCCACTTTATTGACACAGAGCTGCTCATAGTAATCTCTTACGATGATTTGTATTTTTGTGGTATCCATTGTAACTTCTCCCCTTTCATTACTGATTTTAGTTAATGAGTTTCTTTTTTTTTAATTAGAGAGTCTAACCAAAGGTTTGTCAATTGTTTATTTTGTCAAAGAACCAGATTTTGGTTTCATTGACCTTCTGAATTGTCTTTTTGATTTCCATTTCATTTATTTCTGCTCAAAATTTTTATTTCATTTCTTCTACTGAATTTTGGCTTCATTAGTCATTTTTCTAGTTGCTTGAGATGTAAGATTAGATTGCTTAATTGCAATTTTTCTTGTTTCTTTAGGTAGACCTGAATTGCAATAAATTTCTTTCTTAGTAGTGCTTTTGCTGCATCCATAAGTCTTAGTAGCTCATGTCTTCATTCTTGTTTATCTCCAAGTTCTTTTAAAATTCTCTTTTAATAACCCAAGAATCATTCATAAGCACCTTCTTTAGCCTTCATACGCTTTAGAATCTTCAAGTTTTCTTACTGTGGTTAATTTCTAGTTTTGAACTATTGTGATCATGGAAAATGCTTGATATGGTATCAATCTTTATGCATTTGTTGAGACATGATTTGTTCAGCAACGTGTGGTCTGTCCTTAAGAATGTTCCATATTAATTTGAGAAGAATGTGAATTCTAGAGTCATTTGGATGAAGTGTTCACTATATGTCTATTAGAACCATTTCTAATTCAAATTTGTCATTTAAAGCTCTTTCCCTGTTAATTTTCTGCCTGACTTGTTCATTGTTGTAAATAGATCCTGAAATCTCCTACTATTATTGTATTGCTATCAATGTCTTTTTGGTTCTGTTAGTATTTCCTCTCTGTATTTTGATGCTCCTTCATTTGAAGCATCATTCATATACACATATATGTGAATTTTGTCATCTTGTTGACTTGACTTTTAATCATTATATGATGCCTATGCCTTCTTTTGTGTTATCTTCTGTAGTTGGGAGCTTATTTTAGCTAAGTATGACTCTCCCTGCCTTTTTTTCTGGTTATCATTTGACTGTAACCATTTGTCTTCCCACCATTGACTTTGAACCTATGTTTATCTTTTGAATGTAGATGAGTCTCCTGAATGCAGCAGAAAATTGGGTTATGGTTTTAACACATTTGGCCATTGTGCGCCTTTTAATTGTTGAATTCAATCTGTTGACATTTAATGTGATTTTTTAAAGCAGTAACCTATTGTATTTTTATTTTGTTGTTCACATTGGTAGTTCCCTCTGGACCTGGGACATGAATCCTGGTCCTTGGATGTATGTGGACTGCACTCCTTTGGCAGTGTCTGATCTACTATGATACCACCAGGGCATGCCAAGGATAATTGATTGTAAATTTTATTGCCATTTTGCTCATTGTTTTCTGAATGTTACTGCATAGGGTACCTTTGTTCCTCTCTCTTCTTAAGTGATTTGAAAGCAGTCATGTTGTGTTTATTTTCCCTTCTAATCTTCTTTTTTGTGTTTTCTGTGGGATTATGTTTTGAGGTTATACAGGAGTTTATATAAAAGTTTCTGTGCTTATAACCTGTTTTTACTTCAAAGCAAGTTAGTCTTGAACTCACTCTAACAGTTCACTTTTTTACTCTCCTTCTCCCCACATTTTATATTTTGATGTCTTGCTGCTTTTAAGTGGGGTTTCTTTTCATTTTATGAAACTTCCTTTAGTATTTCTTGTTAAGCTGACTTAATGTTGATGAATTCCATTAACGTTTGCTTGTCTGAGAGTCTCTTTATCATTCCTTCTATTCTAAGTAATAATCTAGCAGAGTAGAGTATTTTGGGTTGGAAGTCCTTTTCTCTCAGCACTTTGAATATATCATGCCATTCTCTTCTATCCTGTATAGTTTCAGCTGAGACATCTGCCAGTTGTCTTATAGGTACTCCTCTGTATGCAGTTCTTTTCTCTGGCTGCTTCTAATATTCTCTGTCTTATATTTTGAACATTTAATGGCCATGTCTTGGTATAGGTCTGTTTGTGTTTCTTTTATTTAGAACTCTGAGTGTCCTGGGTCTGGATGTCTGTTTCCTTTCTCAGGTAAGGGAAATTCTCAGCTATTATTTTTTCAAATAGTTTCTTCCCCTTTCTCTCTCTCTCCTCTTTCTGTAAACTTTGGTGTGAATGTTGTTCCTCTTAATGTTGTCCTGTAGATCTTATATGCTGTCTTCATTTCTTTTAATTCTTCTTTCCTTTCTGCTCATCTGCTTGAGTGCATTTCACCACCTTATCTTCTAGCTCACTGATTATATTAGAGGCTTCTTCCAGCCTACTGTTAAGGCCCTCTGTTGTGTTCTTTAGCTCCATGAATTCTGTTTTAAACTGCTTCATATTTTCTTTATTTTTGTTGTGGTTATCTTTTTGTTCCTCCTTTGTTTTTCTGATTTCTGTGAGTATCATTAAAACCATTGCTTAAAATTTCATTGGGAAGTTTGCTTATTATCTGTCGCATTCAGATTTTCCCCTGGGTATTTGTTTAGGTTCCTCATTTCACAAATATTTTCCTGTGTCTTCAATCTGTTTTGCATTCTGTGTTTATTTCCATGGTTTAAGCTTCCCCAATGTAAAGGTCCTGTGTTAGGTGCTGAGTTGCACAGAGTAATCCTGGATGTTGATCTGGAACACTGGACTTTCTTTAGTTTTGTGATCTCAACTCATTGTATTTGTTGATGCTCTAAGGTGAGCCCTGCGTTGAGGCCTGAGAATCTAGCCTACAGGGTTGGAGTTGGCGTAGGGAATGCAGAGGTTTCCCCTGGAGTCACTGGCATGAACAATAAAGCCCACAGTGATAGACCCTAAAGTTGTGGAATCACTCAGCTAACAGGCTACACAGCCTGTAGAAGAATGAGAGCTAGAGCTGTTTTTAGTGGAGTACTATCCCTTGTGAGAGCCCCTAGGTCCTCTAGAGGAGTAGCAGTCTCAGCAGGAGGGTGATAAACCAGTCCTAAGGCCTGGGAGTGAAATTTCAGGAGCTACCAAGCAGATAGGAAGCCATTTTGCTATAGCCGCAGGTTAGAAGGATGAATCGCCTTACTTTTTAAAGTGCCTGTGTTGCAAGATCCTTGGGGATAAACACAAACCACTTACATTTCTTTGAGACTCTTCACAGCACCCAAAACAGAGCTGTGCACCTACTGGAAACTCACAGACTTCTTCCAATTTGCCTTTTCTAATTATCAGGTCAGCCGACAGCTACTTTGGACTTCCAGCAGCTGCCCTGTCCATTACTGGCTTTTACCCCATCTTACTATTCTTTCCACAATATCATCCATGACTACTGTGTACCAAACAAAAGCAAGAACTATTAGTTTTGGAAGCTATCACAGGTATGAGATGAATTCAGAAAATTTGGCTGTCAGCCTGCTGAAACTTGAGGAATCGAGCAAGCACATGTTGTTATTCAAGTTCGGGGATTTTTCTAAAGATGTGTGGCTCCCGTAGCTTTCGTTCCACATTCTTTGGGTGTTTGGCTGGATGTTCGATGTGCAGCATTAAATTTAACTCCCCAGCCCTGATAACATCCCAGAGCTGTGAAACGCACCAGGGTACTTGGTAATTCATCTGACTCGAAATTCTCACAGCTCAGTAACCATGCATTCATTATCATAGAAATCACTAATGTTTCACAAACGTATCTGGCAGATTCTCGGTGTTCACATTTTCCATTTTCACCTAACCTGTCATGAAAATTGCTGTTCGTATACAAATAAGCAGTCCATGCAGAGATGAATTTTCACTGTTTCTAAGAAAAGATGTTGAAGTTTCTGATTATTTTGAGAGATTTCTCATTCCTCCACCGGTTCCATGTGTTGACCTTGAGTAGCTATTACCCCAGCATTGTGGGTCTTCCTTCCAGTCAAGACCCAGTTTAAGATTCATACCCTGAATGAAGATTCCTTAAGTACGAATATATTTCCTTAGGATGCATGTAGGCAGTTTGTGCGCCCTTCCTGTCCCAAGCCGGTATCTGTGGTTATTGTTTCTCATGGGTTACTGGGTCACATCAGTGATCCCATCCATTAGCCTTCAGGGATTTACCACAGTTTCTTCTATTTCTTTTGTGTTTCTCCCACACTCTTTTGCGTTTCTCATGCTGTTTTGCCCTTACTCAACAGTCTATATTTGTGTCAGTGCTGGGCACGTTGAGATATCATGCTTCCTTGAAAATATCCCACGAGCACCCACTGGACAGCCACAGGGAAGTGTCCTAAGGAATATTAAAAAATACAGCCTGCTCCTTTCTTTCAGGTTGCCTGTGATTGAGTTGGAGAAAGACTTGATGAAATAATGACAATGTAAGTTACATAGTGGATCCTTAGTGTTCTCTAATTACAATTTTAATGAGCTTCCCCATAGATACGATAGAAGATACACTCTGGCAACCAGCCAACTTGTCTACCCATACATATATCGCTGATTCCACACATTGGTGGTTCACAGAATGTCTAAAATTTTATAAATTAGCTACCAAGAAATTTGTGAAATGAAGACATCACAAATTTCTGTATTTTTAGCTTCTCTCAAAAAATAAAATGTTTCTTTTTGGGAAACAGGCAGTACTCCAATTCCTGCTTCAAAGATCCTTTTGGATAGAGTGTGAATCCTCCATTTCTCCATAGTACTTATCATTTTCTACTTTTTCTCCAGCACTGAGCCAGAGGTCAGCCGGGATTTATCTTCTTTTCACTTTTCCTTTAGTCCTAGAGATTTTCTTCTCAAAAAACTAGAATGAGAAATAGATTGAGTGGTCTACATTTCTTTTTTCAAAAAGGAGGGTCATCTACATTAGTTTTTAACATATTTTCCATAATTCTCATGAAAAAGAAGACTATGACAGTGTGTTAAAAAGAACGAAGTATATCTGAGTAAAAGAATGATTCATTATGAAATAAACATGGTTAAAACTGATTAGTGAACTGATTAGGAATACATTCAGTGACAAGTAACAGAAAACTTGAAAACAATAAAGTAAGAGAGTTAGCAGCTCCACAAAGCCATCTAAGATACAGATTCCTTCCATCTTTTTGTTTACCATCTTTTGTATCAGTTTGATGTTTGTAATTGAAAAGTATTTTGCACATTTCAGATGAAAGAAGAAAAAAGGAGATAAAGGCAGCCTTCCCCAGGACTTCTGCTGTGTCCCACCAGCCAAGAATCTGTTACATGTCTACTCTTAGTTGCAAGGAAATGGGAAATCAAATTCCAGACTCTGGAAGTCAGACAGACAAGGGAGAAGGGGTTTGAATGGTATCTGAGTGAACCCCTTAATGTCATCACCACAATCAGTATATGGAAAACTGCTTTCAGTAGACAAGAATGGATGTATCACAGAAGTACATTCACGAATGCAACCCTCATTGACATGGCCCTGTAGGCACCTGATGCTCAGACCATGACCTACTGTGATTTTTGCAAATACAAACTGGAATCATTCACGGTAGAAACCTACTCCCAAGCTCTTTGCAAAAAATCATTTATCTGAATGTTGAACCCTAGTGTAACTCACAGCACCCACCTCAAAGCTAAGTTGCCAAGGTTCATGCAGTAATGTTAATGAAATAACAGAACTTTATTTATTTGTAAGAAATGTCCTAAAAAGAAAGCCAACCAACTTTGTAAGTAAATATTCCTATATTAGTAGAGTCATTAAGAGTCTAAAGGAACACTTAAATTTTTATACCATGTTTTATTGCATTGTGTGGGGAATACTATTCTGTTATAATATTTGCAGTTTTCGGGATTTGAATGTATCGCTGTTGAATTCCAAGGTTCTACTGTGTATAATAAATTCTGTGTGGTAGATATCAAAGTGATACCCTGAGGGGATCAGAAAATTGCTGGATCATATGGTAGTTCTATTTTTAACTTTTTGAGACACCTCCATACAGATTTCCAAAATGATTGCCCCAATTTACTTTTCCACCAGCAACAGACAGGTGTTCCCTTCTCTCCACACTCTTGCCAATACTTACTATTATATATGCCATTTACCCAGGTAGCAGATGATACTTCATTGTGATTTGCATTTCCCTAAAAATAACTGATGATGAGCATTTTTTCATGTGCCTGTTGGCCAAATCTTGGTGATTTTTTTCGTTTTTTAAATGTTTTTTTAAAGGAAAGTTGCAGGCAGGGCTGAAGACAAGCAGTCAGGCAGAAGAAGAGAGGAGGAAGACACACTTTTATTTATTTTCATTTAGTTGTGCGTCTTGATTATTCCCCCCAGCCTCAGGTCTGAAACTAGAGACCTTGGCATGTGTGTGGACTGTGTCTCCTGTGAACTAAAATACTAGACCACTAGGGCACATCATGAATGGTGGTTTTTAACACTCTGACTAATCAAGAAAAGTTTAACTTGTATTAAGAATCATTGCTTAGAATGTCAAAGAAATATGTTTTCTGTTTCACAAAAAGATTTCCTTTAGATGATTAATATAAATGCATTTACGTGCTCAGAGAATAAATTTCACTTATCTGGAAATTTCTTGCTGTGGAGGACTTAGTATTCTAATAACGCTGTCGAGATGAGACTGTGGTGTCTCTATAAGTGGACTTATGTGTGTATGTTCAATTCATAAATTGTGAGAAAACATCAATGTCCGGGAAATAACCATATTCTTTCAATTATAACCCATTTTGTGTCAAGCTGTAAATATTCCCGTACTTGAACACAGAATGAAACAGATAGGCTCAGGGATATTTACAGACCCTGACCACGCTAATTCCAAGACAAATTGCCTCCACTCTCAACCCCTTTTTTCTAACATACTATTGTATGTCAGAAAGACAAGAATGGACATTACAAGACAGAAAACAGAGCAACCTAAGTATAATGCTTATTAACCACAAGCATATGGAACACTCTTAACATGTTTTAATGAGTGTGGTCCAAATGAACCAACTGAATCTGAGACATTGCTTCCAGTAAGTGGACACAAGATATTTTCCGTTAAAGAAGTATTCAATAACAGTCTCAAAATCAGGCCTTTCTAAATTATTCTTCAGTTCAATAACCCTGCTCCCTGAAGGGGTATGCATTAAATTGTGTTTCATACTCCACAGGAAATTGAAAGCTAATTTGCAGTGAGTTCTTCTTATATCACTTTGATAGAGAATGTTTTCTTCTCCAACTGAAGCAGAAGAAAGGGTTAGTCTTTATCAAATGCCAACTCTCAGGTGGTCCTGGTCAGGTCAGGTCAGGCAGCACCATTTGCCCCAGGGATAGGACAAACAGCAAGAGAAAAAACATTGATCTGGAGACCATGGAAAAGGGAGTTGAGTGTTATTTCTGCCTCAATGAATCAATGAAAATACTCCGCATCCACAGGAAAACCAAGATTTTTGGAGAGCATCTGAAGATTGAAAAGCTAAATATAGAGAAATAGTTTTTGAGGTTTAAAACTAAAGCCTCTATTACTACTACTCAAACTAGACTTCATCATCATCATAATCATCATTATTTCACCTACCTTTTACAGCATTTCATGTAAATGAAGTTCTGTATCAAGCATCTTACATATAAACATGCTCTTATTTAATCCTATGGAACATCTATTACTTTTCCATTTCTGTTATTCAGGAAACAGAAGAGTGGCTAAAGAAACTTGCTCATGCAGTGGACATTGTACTTGAAACCAGGCATCTGACTCTAAAGTTCATACCTTACATCACTGATCAGTGTTCTTATACTCACCAAAATAGCTACCCCTCTAACCTCTTCCACAGAGCCGAGTTCAAGGAAGCCCTCTCAGTCCTTCTTGGAGGAAGTGGCCCAGGCCAGTGTGGGTATCAGTTCAGAAATGAAGAAGTTCACACAGGCAGGCTTAGATTCAAGTCTTTGTATGTCTCTGGCCCCATTTAAAATTTCTAATCCCATCATCTCTTAAGTCTTCTTTCACTTCTGTTCCCAAGTGGTGGGTCACTATAACCATCCATGTGGTTCTATATCAGAGAAGACAGGAATGATTGAATTGCAGGGAAAGGCCTTCCTCATTGTGTTTGTCTTTAAACTTGTATCAGATCAATTGTCCTATAACTGCCCAGTATTTAAAAAGCCCTAGGTAATTTTACATATCATTTTGTGGTCTGCTGTTCTCTTCCTCTCAATCATCCCAAATATATTTACTATGATCCTTTTTCTTTTTCCATAAAGTTGATTGGTTTCTCTCTGCTAAAAACTTTCACCATCACTTTCTTTTTGGGTTCTTATTTCAAGAGCTTTTAAATTTTTCCATCCCTTTAATTATTTGGCCCAGGAAGAGGAAGCCAAATGTTTGGGCTGACCAGAAGGAAGAAACATTCCATAAGGAAGGAAGGAGGAAAACAGTTCTTTCCCCTTCTGCACACCATTCTGTCCCACCGCATCACAATTTTAGCTTAGGGAACAAGGAAGTTCTCTCT